>JALBWW010000005.1:7500-607500 GCA_023212625.1 Styphnolobium japonicum
TAGGAAATTTTTGTCAATAATTTGGAATAGAAGGTATTAAAGCTCCAAGCCAAAAACACGTAAAATCCCCAAAATCTTCATCTAAATATCACAAAAAGATTTTTAGAAAAAAATATAAATCATCAATAGACCAACAACCACCTGAAAAGACTAATCCCTATAAAAAAATCAAGAAACACTAAAGGAACAAAAAATAAAAATATTGTATGTTATAAATGTGGTCAATTTGGTCATTATCAAGAAACTGCAAAACTAAGGAAAAAATTAATAATTTAAAAATTGATGATGATCTTAAACAAAATTTAATACATATTCTCATTAATGATCAATATTCTTCAGAATCTGAATATGAAACTTTAGAGAAGAAATATTTCAAATTCTAAAAAACTCTAATTCTTACCAAGAATCTGAAGAACAAGAATGTTTAGGACCTGAGTTATGTGATTGTCCTAGACGTATTAAAACTATAAATGTCATTACAAATGATCAAGCTACTACTTTAATAAAAATATTAGATATAATGCAAGAGTCAGATTTAAAGCTAGAATTTTTACAGCAATTAAAAACTTTAATAGAAAAACAAGAATATAAACAAACTCATGGAAAAAATAGAAATGAAAGATATTTTAGCAAGATTTAAGCAACCTCAGAAAAACACAATAGCTCTATATGATTTACAACAAGAAATTAAAGGTCTAAAACAGGAAATAGAACTTCTAAAACAAAAAGATTTAGAATTAGAAATCGACATGTTAACTTTAAAAGGAAAACAAATCTTTAAATAACAAAACTCTTCCAAAAAAGAAGCTGAAACTTCTAAAGAATCATATTCATATATTAATATGTTAAGTCAAATAATAATTCATAAATGTCATTGTCCAATAGATTTAGTCATTAATAATGAAAGATTTTCATTAATAGCTCTCATCGATTCAGGACCTGATATGAATTATATTCAAGAAGGGTTAATTCCAACAAAATATTATGAAAAGACAAAGGAATCTTTAAGTACTGCAAATGGATCAAAACTTTCTATATCTTTCAAATTATCAAAAGTAAAAATTTGTAAGAATAAAATCTGTTATAAAACATCATTTGTCTTAGTAAGAAATATTAGTGTAAAAATGATTCTAGGAACTCTTTTTTTAACATTATTATACCCTTTCTCTGTTACAACAAAAGGATTAACAACGAATAATTCTGGAAAAGAAATTTGTTTTGAATTTATTAAACCACCTCATATAAAAGAATTAAATTTAGTTCAACAATCATTAATTTCTAGAATAAATTTGATAGAGAATAAACAAAAACAAATAGTTATGCTTAATAAAGATGTTCAGTATCAAAAAATTGAAGAACAATTACAAACAACTTATATACAAAATATTATTAAAACTTTCCAAGAAAAAATTGAGAAAGAGATTTGTAGTACTAATCCAAGTGCCTTTTGGTCAAGAAAAAGTCATACTATAACTTTACCTTATGAAGACGGTTTTCAAGAAAAAAAACATTCCTACGAAAGCTAGATCAATTCAGATGAATCAACAATATTTAGAATATTGTAAACAAGAAATTCAAGAATATTTAAATAAAACATTAATAAGACCAAGCAAATCTCCTTGGAGTTATGCAGGATTTTACTTCATGAATTCATCAGAAATGGAGGAGGAGCCCCTAGATTAGTTATTAATTATAAACCTTTAAACAATGTTCTTCAATGGATTAGATATCCTCTTCCTAATAAAAAAGATTTGATAAAACGAGTTCATAATGCCTCTATATTTTCTAAATTTGATATGAAATCAGGTTACTATCAAATTTCAGTGGTGGAAGAAGATAGGTACAAAACTGCTTTTACAGTACCATTTGGTCATTATGAATGAAACGTAATGCTGCAAGGATTAAAAAATGCTCCAAGCGAATTTCAAAATAGTATGAATTACATATTAAACCCATATACACAATTTGCAATAGTCTATTTAGATGATGTATTAATATTTTCTAAAACTATTAATCAACATAAGCATTATTTAGAACAATTTATTAAAATTATTAAAGAAAATGGATTAGCAGTATTTGCTAAAGAGATCAAACTTTTCCAAACAAAAATAAGATTCTTAGGATTTGAAATTTATCAAGGAACTATAACCCCTATAAGTTGATCAATAGAATTCGCTTCTAAATTTCCAGATGAAATTAAAAATAAAACCCAATTACAAAAGTTTTTTATAATGTGTCAATTATGTAGCAGATTTTATTCTCAACATTAGGATTATTTGTTCTCCTTTATTTAAAAGATTAAGAAAGTATCATCCAGCTTGGGATAGTTCAATGACTGAGTCAATAATTGCAATTAAAAAATTGGTCAAAAGTCTGCCTTGTTCAGGAATTCTTGATCCAGAAGCCTTTTTAATCCTAGAAACCGATGCGCCAGACCTAGGATTTGGAGGAATTTTAAAATAGATTTTATCCAACAGCTAAAAGGAACAAGTAGTTAGATTTTATTCAGAAACCTGGCAAAATGCTCAAATAAAATATAGTACTATCAAAAAAGAAATTTTAGCTATAGTACTATGTATTACTAAATTTCAAGATGATTTATTTAATAAAAAGTTTTTACTCAAAACTGATTGCAAAGCTGCATATTTTCCCTAAAAGAAAATTTTAGCTAGTGTTTTACAAAAAGATGTTAAAAACTTAGTTTCAAAACATATTTTCGCCAGATGACAAGCTTTATTAACATGTTTTGATTTTGACATTCAGCATATTAAGGGAGATAAAAATTATCTTCCTGATTTTCTTACTAGAGAATTCTTGCAGGGAAAAAGCAAATTACCCACTATAATTCCATGAGTGAAAAGGCAAAAACCTCCACAAAAGATCAATATGGTTCTCCTTTGAGAATAAGATCAATAAAGACAAAAACATAATTAAGTCAATACTTTGCTCAAAATCTTATCATTAAATCAGAAGGGTCTAGTTCAATAATAACTCAAAATAAGTTTCAACCTTTATCTTTTCATTATGCAACCTTTACCCCATCAACACCTCAAAAGGTTGTCCGACCTACTGGTCCTTATACTCCTGCTCTACAAATTTATCCCCCAAAACCAAATTCTCTATTATATACAAATAAACCATATCCATTAACGATTTGTCTAATAGAACCTCAGTGTGTAGAAAAAAAAAACCCTTCGTCATATTGCTCAAAAAATCTTTCCCTCACAATGGCATTTTATTCCAACATACCCTCAAAAATCAAGATTGTTTTATGAGTTTATCTTAGTAGACAATGATTTAATAGAAGTTACTCATAATCGAGATCCCAAAGACCCATCCAAAATAATCTTTTCAAAAATCAAAATATTACAAGTACTTTCTCCTTCAAATTGGTCTATTCCTATACATTCATCAAGAACCTTTTCAAGATCTTTCACCCCCCATCATTACAATTATTGTGACTACATTCAAGCTTGGTATAATTTTCTTTTTTATCAACCTTATTCTCACTCCTGGTTCATATGGTTCAAAAGAGGAATTTCTCTCAACTTTCCTCAATGGTTCATTAAATGGTTCTTTGATTATGGGCCTCACTACTATATTTCGAGACTTTGCCAAGATCTCATTTCAAAAATTTAAAGAAGCCATTACTTGTGAGCCATCAATATTAGCATTATGTGCTAGTTTTGGGGTTACCTGGATTTTAAGCTAGGATTACTCCATCTCTACTACTGATAAAACTCCTCCCAATAAGTTCAACAATGAATTATTAACATAACCAAAACTTCAAAATTGGTTTATTCATAACCCTCAACATGTTCGTCAACTTACTTTGTCTCTTAAACAACATGAATTTCTCATTGAAAAGTCAAAATTAATGGCTGAATTAGCTGCTTGCAGCTCAAAAAAAGAATTTAATAAGAAAATTCAAAAGGTCTTCTCTCAAACTTCTTAAGACGAAGATGCCTGCTAAAGTGTCACTCCACTCAATGAAGATGATTGTTATGGAATCAGAATTGATGAGGAGGAATTTCAATAATTACAGTCATAGCTAGTTATCAGCTCAAAAGTAAAGTGTCAATATTAAATGTTAAAGGACTTTAACAGCTCAAAAGCAAAAATGTACCTATTCAAAAAAGTGCTCAATAACATCATCGGCAGAAGATCAAGACAAAATACTTTACAAGAAGCACCAGCTCAAAAGAAAAAGCAAAAGATGGATAGCTCAAAAGATGTCGGTAGAAGATGACTAAATACTTTACCAACTCAAGATACCAGCTCAAAAGAAAATTCTCGGTAAAAGATCAAGACAAAAGAAGAAAACAAAGACTCTTTTTCTCCCTCCTTCTATATAAGGACGAGAGTTTAGATGTTCAAGATCATCGAAAAAAAATTCTCTAGCTATCTCTCACTCTCTCTGTAAAAAATTTATAAGCTTTGCTGTGTTGTGTTTTTCTTCATCTCCCTTTGTAAGTCTTATCTCTTTTCCTTTGTATTTATATTATGTAGCTTTGTAAATTAGTTTAAATAAAGTATTGCCGTATTTTCTGATCTTCTGCTATCTGTCTTAGTACTTCTATTTTTTTTATATATAATGAGCTCTGCCTGGGTGATTATATAAATATATATATATATATATATATATTTTAACTAGACTACTATTCATTAACAACTACTGTGTGCTCAGGAAATGTGAGCTAACGTGACCCTAGCCACTTTCAGCCCATGGGCCAGTGAGCTAGGGCCCAAAAGAACGCTTTAAATATATTGCCAAAATAACAACTCAAACCAACCTCACAAGCAGGCCCACGAGCCATTCGCTTTGGCTCAGTTTTGCTTCGCAATTCCCAGTCCGTCCCTATTTTCTGTCCAATTTTAAGTCTATCGCTGACCATTCTGTCTGAAATTAACATTAACACACTTCTCAGCTACTCGTGTATCTCTCTCTCTCTCTCTCTAGATTTGCTCCGAGATTTTCGATCTTCTGCCTACAGGGAGCGAAAGAAAGACGGGTAACTGATCCCAATGGATCCAGGACTTGACCAAAACGACGGCTCATCATCTTCGATTAACGCTTTCTCTCCCTATTCTTACAGTCAGCGCGGTCCTCACGAACATAGCTTGAAGGAAACTCCTAATCACTCCCCGATATATTTTGACGGCTATTTGCACTCATCCTCTTCTGACGACGACAAGGATGACGTTTCTCACTCTCTTCCTCCCTCCAATTCCATCCAATGCACAAACAAACGCCTCGACTATATGCTTCAATTTCTTGACCGCAAGCTTTCTGCTGACCATCACCATCAACATTCAGAGCAGGGAAATCATTCTCGTTCCCGTCCTACGTTACCCGAGTTCGTTGCCAAAGGTGGCGGAACCGGTATCTTCAAAGTCCCCGTTCGGGCAGCGGTCCACCCGTCGCGGCCTCCGAGTCTAGAATTGAGACCACACCCCCTGCGAGAAACTCAGATTGCGTGTTTCTTGAGGAACATTGCAGGCACGGAGTCTCAACTGTGGGCTGCCAGCGAGTGCGGGGTCCGGTTCTGGAATTTTAAGGATCTCTATGCGGCCTGGTGTGGCATGGAAGAAATTGTTAGGAGCGGGGACGAAGAGACGGCACCATTTCGGGAGTCCGTGTGGACTTCTCCTGCACTGTGTTTGGTTTCGGATGAGGGGAACAGATTGGTATGGAGCGGACATAAAGACGGAAAGGTTAGATGCTGGCAGATGGATCATAGTTTGGATGAGAACTGGAGGACACGCATTAAGGAAAGCTTGTCTTGGCAGGCTCACCGCGGGCCTGTTCTTTCCCTTATTATGACGTCTTATGGTGATTATTGATTCATTATTAACTTTACTGTTTTGCTTATTCATACTCCATTTACATGCTTTGCTTATTCATACTCCATTTACACTTGTTTCTGATATAAATATAAGGAATATGAGCTTGTATCCCTCATGTCCTAGAATAGGCTATCCTTGACATGCGAATATAAAGAGGAATATAATGGAAATGAGATGAGTATTTGGTAGAAGTGAAATGGAATAATTGAAAATAGAAATAGGGAAAAGTGAAAATAAGGTGTCGCAGATAGAAAGAGAAAATAAAAGATTAGAAAACAGGACAAGATATCCTCTTTAGCTGAGGCACCAGCAAACAGTTAAAGTAAACAAGGCTCTCCAATCCCTGCATATCTATAAGAGAAACCCCCTTAAGGAGAGCGCCAAAGGAAGGTTGCAAAGATAATCCTATCCCACAATGAAGCTAAGGATAGGGGGAAAACCCTTAATAATACAAGCATTCCATTATAGCCAAATACACCAAAGAACATAACAGGTAGCACATTGCCATAGAGCCTTTTTCTCTTTACTCCTCTCCTATCCTATCATATCCCCAAAATCTTATCAAAGTAAACGAGCCAAAATTCACCCGATATTCCCCAAAAGTTCCAAAACAGCTAGGACAAAAAACTCTACCTTGACATGAACGGGATCATTTACCTTTGCTTCCACCCCAATGATAGGGTACGCTTATCATCATCTCCAAATTTTCTGATTTTGCCAATTCTTGTAAGTTATTATTATCCGGTCTGCTTATAATTGCATTACCATTGTGTTCATTATTAGCAAGCAATTTTTACATATAGTAGGTTATCAAGTTGATATATTTGTTTCTTTCTAATGATACTGTATTTCAATTTTGCATCTCCAATCTTCATTACAAATTCATTTTCATAAGACTTACTGTTGTTTGGATTCAAAATATGAAGAAGTGCTGGATTTTCCCTTCTATAACTGAAAATTTTCAGTTTTTAATGCTGTTATTTTTTATTTATTCTCAATCTTGACCGTATTATTTTCTCGTGCCGCCATCTCCAACCTCTTATGAGGTATTTGAGTGCATATTTGACTACGTTGATAACCTAGTACATGAGGCAGTGTAAAAGTAAATGGGAACTTGTTTCAAATTAGAACTGAGGAAATTCGTAATCTATTTGTTGATTCCTAGGAATTAGGTTATGTGGTCTCTAGGGATTAATTACTACAAATTAGTTTGATTTGTTTCCTAGAATAAAGGGATTTGGTACTATCAGTACCGATTCCCATCTAGCTAATTTTTTTTCCTTTTTTAACTCCTTGATTTAAGGGAGTGTTTTACTCCCTCCTTTCTATTTATACGTGTACATTTCAATAAGAAATTATGAGGAAAAGTTCATTCTCAATTTTCACATGGTATTAGAGCACCTCTCTGAATCTCTAAACTCTCTCCGATGACCAAGTAAGGAATGGCCACAGAAAACAAACCTCGTCCTCATCAGAAATAATCTAGAGATCTGAAGCTCTTGTCACTGGCAACCATGGCAAGTCAGACAACATTCCTTTTCCCATTATGGGACACAAGTTATATAGGAATCACTATCTCCCATGGTCGCAATCCGTCATGATGTACATCTGTAGAAAAGGAAAAGATGAGTATCTCACTGGTCAACTCGTCTCTCCTACAACTGATAATCCAAAGTTCAAGAACTGGAAGATAGAAAACAACATGGTCATGTCCTGGCTGGTCCATTCGATGACAAACGAAATTAGTGAGAATTTCTTACTTCATAGCTCAGCGCATGAAATTTGGGAAGCAGCCAAAGAATTCTACTCCAGTAAAGAGAATACTTTTGAAATCTTCTAGATTGAATCCAATCTCCATGATCTTCGACGGGGTGATCTTTCCGTCACTCCCCCGTCACTGGCAACAACTGGATGCATTCGAAGAACATCAATGGGGCTGTCCAAACGATGCAAAGAAATTGTCGAAAAGAAGAGGATATTCAAATTCCTAATGGAGCTTAATAAAAACCTTGATGAGGTTCTAGGACGAATACTGGGAGTGAAGCCCTTACCAAGTGTCCGAGATGTATTTTCCAAGGTTTGCCGAGAAGAAAGCAAGAAGGTAATGCTTGGAGAATTCCCTATCTCTTCTACCAATGAAAACTCTGCTCTAGCCACTCAAGGGATCCACCACAACAATGACAGTCTTCAAAAGAAGGGGAAGCCTTGGTGTGATCACTGTAGGTGGTTTATAATGTGAAGTTCGTCAACTCTCAAAGCATGTTCGCAATTCTTACCATAGTCTTCCATACAAATCATCGCATCCTTTTTCAATGATTCATAGTGATGTGTGGGGGCCATCTAGGTGGTTTATAACATTTGTAGATGATCATACTAGAATTGTACAGTTGTTCCTTATGAAAGAAAAGTCAGAAGTTGGATCTATTTTCAAGCAATTTAACACTATGGTTCAAACCCAATTCCAAACAAAAAATACAAGTGTTAAAAACCGACAATTTAAAAGAATATTTTGAGAAAAATTTGGGTGCTTATCTTGCAGGTCAAGGAATTATCCATGTGAGTTCTCGTGTTGATACACCCTAGCAAAATGGGATTGCAGAGAGAAAAAATAGACACCTCTTTGAAGTTGTTCAGTCACTAATGTTCACCACTCATGTTCCCAAGTTTTTCTAGGGTGAAGCTGTCCTAACAGCCACTTATCTCATAAATAGGATGCCTTCTCGAGTCTTAAACTTCCAAACACCCTGCCAAGTCCTATTTCAATCTTTCCCAAACACTCGTATTTTGTCCACTCTTCCTGTAAAAACATTTGGTTGTGCCTATTTGTTCATATACATGCCCAACATAGGAGTAAACTTTATCCAAAAGCATTGAAATGTGTCTTTGTAGGATACTCTTCAAATCAAAAAGGGTATAAGCATTATTCACATGTCACACGGAAGTTCTACAACTCTATGGATGTTCTTCAAACAACAACCTACTACCAAGCTAATATTCAGGGGGAGACCTCTACTCAAGAATATCAGCTTTGGGACATTGATACCACAGGTACATCTTCTCTTGTTTCTTCTCCACTTTCTGCCATCCAACTAGAGCCATCTCAACCAAATCCTCCAAGTCAAAGTTCGATTCCTAATGTTCAAACAGAACCTGAACTTTGTTCCCAATCAGACCCTAGACCTTGTTCTCAAACTGAGCCTCAAACACCTCAACGTCTTAGTTACATACAACCTACGGTAACTAGTGAGTTTTGTGTCTACTCTAGGAAAAACAAGACTCAAGAAGAGAAAGAACTACAGCCACTTGATCAAGGCCGTGAATCCAATCCGACTCTTAATCCTCAAAGTTTGCCAGGTAACAACAGTATTGATTTTGATCCTGACAATTCACCTATTGATGACAAACCTATTGCTTTGAGAAAAGGCAAGAGAATTTGCTCTAATCATCCCATTTATTATTTTGTCTCATATGAAAGACTTTCACCTAGTCATCGTGCTTTTGTTAGCAATCTTGACAAAATATAAGTCCCAACTACAATCCATGAGGCTCTTGCTGTACCAGAATGGAAGGCAGCCATTTGGGAGGAAATTTCTGCCTTAAAGAAGAATGGGACTTGGGAGATATGAGTTACCTTCAGGGAAACGTCCTGTTGGTTGCAAATGGATCTTTACAGTCAAACATAATGCAGATGGGAGTGTCAACAGATTTAAAGCAAGATTAGTAGCTAAGGGATTTACTCAATCTTACAGGATTGATTATCCTGCAGACATCTTAACTAGAACCTTGTCCAGGAAGACATTCGAAGAGCTTAACTCCAAGCTAGGTTTACTTAACATCTACAACCCGGCTTGAAGGGGAGTGAGGAAATCCGTAATCTATTTGCTGATTCCTAGGAATTAGGTTATGCTGATCTCTAGGGATTAGTTACTACAAATCAGTTTGATTTGTTTACTAGAATAAAGGGATTTGGTACTATTTGTACCGATTCCCATCTAGTTGTTTTGTTTTTTCCTTTTTTAACTCCTTGATTTAATGGAGTGTTTTACTCCTTCCTTTCTATTTGTACGTGTACATTTCAATCAGAAATTATGTGGACAAGTTCATTCTCAATTTTCACAAGAACCATACATAAACCACATGTCATGGGAAAAAGCTTTTTGTGGTCTGCAATTTTGCAAGAAGTCATTAGTATTAATCCAATCGAGTGTCACCATCTAATTACAATACTAGACGATAGATGGAGTTTGGATTTCCACAGGGGTTTATCACGGTCGAGTCTTTCTCTATTTGGAGAGTAGTTACTAAACTAGAAGAAAGAATTGCATGAGTAAATGCTAAAAGAATCAAGAGTCTCATTCCTTCTATCCAAATTGGGAGAGGGATTAAAATTGTTGAGCAACTGCAAAGGAAATTGTGATTTAGAAGTTCCTCTATCATTCAAGTTCTTGAAATTTTGAAAATTCCAAGAGATATTGGCATCCAGTATACTGTAAATATCCTGGATGGGGAATTGGTGTAAAATAGAACGATGAAGGATGCAAGGAAATGCCTCTGAAGACGTAATATCCCCTGCCCAAAAATCCCCACCTTTAGAGAGACTAGTTGTCTAAATGAGACACCTCTAGTCACTGACCAAGTAAATTGGGCATTAGCTAACAGTAAGATGAAGTAATTAAAACCTTTCATACTAGTACTAGAGGTGACCCTACCAGCAGTGCACCACATTACTTCTCATTAGGAAACCTCACAACACTAAAATGACATCCCTCGCAGAGTATGAAACCCATAAACATAACTCATCTCCAACCATGAAAATAAGGTTTTATCAACAACATATACTTTCTTTTTTGGTCTTCATAGGAAGGGATAAATTGAAGTGGCTTCCATTTGTATTTTCTTTGTTGAAACATTTTTTCTCTCATAACTGAGATGATGCCCAAATGAAAAATAGTTGAAAATATATTGTAAAGACTCAAAGTAAAACATATACATGATCTTTCTAGTTTACCTTTCTTAGAACTGATTCCTCCTTGTTTGAATCCTATTAATCAATTGGGATGGAACAACTTTCAATCCTTTCCTTTTCCAATTGCCCTACCAAGCATCTATGGATAAAAATTAGAAGGTACTCTATTTCTTTCTAACTTCACTTCCTCTCCATTTTATTCATACAAATATACTTCCTGGCTCTCATGTGATGATAGAGCCACTAAGGTCTATGAGAGGAAAAAGAAGAGGTGCGGTGTAGGGGATCAAAACCAAGAGAGAGAGAGAGGAGGGAGAAAATAACTAACTTGCACGATTGGGGCTGACATGCATGAGGAAAGGAGCGTAGGAATGAGGTGAGGTCAGTTATAAAAGGTAGGAAAAGAGAATAGTTGGGTAGGCTGGATTTAGGCTGGGAATTGGGAGACCCTAGGCTTCTCCAAGTGCCTAGACTATCATTTTCTTTTTCATTCCTCATTGTAATACAGGTTCTGTTATCACCTTGATATCAGACCTGAGTTTCCTATTAATACAAAGATTATTCAGTTTATTCTCTTCATTAATTTGGTACCTGTCATGTGACCTTTAACTACTTCTTTTCCTCTCTTTCCTACAAATTATTTCCATGGTCTCCCTAGCACACTAAATGATCAATCTTATTAACCAATAAACAGAGGAAGGAAAGAGGGTTATACCTGCAAGGTAAATTGCTTGATACTTGCATGGGTTACATTAACCTTAGGCTTGGCATCTCAACCATTCTGATGGAAATTGTACTTCTGATCACTTGATGCCAAAGGGAGCAAGGTTCCAAGGTAAAGCACCATAACTATATAGCAAATAGAGTAATTGTTTGAGGCACCAAATTCCAGAAACCTGGGCCTTCTTCCTTGCAAGTGATACTGCTTAATATCCCCGACCTCAGACCATAAAAGATCTCTTGTGATCTGAACAATGACAAAAGTAGTAAGAATACTAGAAAGGCAAGCCTGAGCTAAGTTGACCTGACTGCGTAGAGAAAAGAATCCATCCTTCCAACTATCTAACCTCGAGTGATTTTCACTTTAAAAACGGATGGTATTGTCTGTTCAAAGACCCTAAGCAAGGAAAGAACATCCACAATGTTGCCCCTATCAGAAACAAGATGGTATGATCTGCAAATTGTAGTGAGAAACCTCCACATCCTCAGGACCTATAAGAAGAATGTGTCCTGCATCTAATATCATTTTTTACCTTCCTTAGCTTATAGTCATTACTGTAAGTACTTTTGATGCAGGAGCAATGATCTTTGATTTTATGTTATTTCTTTGTTTTCCTTTTTGATTTGTTTTTAACATGATTTTTATTGTATCAAGTTTTCACATGACTAGCAAAATCTATTATCCTTTTCTCACAACTGTAATTAACTGCATATGGCTTTCTGAACACAATTTTGTCAATGTTATTTGTGCATGTGCCCTTGATGAACACAGACAACAGCGTACAAGAGAGGCATTTTTGGATAAATCAAATAAATATGCTACCCACGCATGAAATCAAATTGAGGCCACAAACAGATACATGGAAGTCTATGAAAATTAAGTACTGATGTTTAGGTTAATATTGATAAGAAAATCTAATTAATTGGCAGTGGACCTGATGGTGGTTCTAGATCATTTCACCTTGTTTGCAGTACTATTCCTCTTCATTAATTGATTCACATGCTTGTTGTGATTCATTATTCTTTCTTCTTCCCCTCACTTTTTATTGACTTAATCCAGGGGATCTGTGGTCCGGTTCTGAAGGAGGAGTTATAAAGATATGGCCTTGGGAGGCTATTGAAAAATCTATTTATCTGACAAAGGAGGAAAGGCACACAGCTTCCATATTGGTGGAGAGGTCCTATGTTGACTTGAGGAGCCAACTATCTACAAATGGCTTAAGTAACATGCTAACTTCAGATGTGAAGTACTTAGCATCTGATAATTCAAGAGCAAAGGTGTGGAGTGCTGGTTATTTTTCATTTGCTTTGTGGTAAGATTTACTCTCCTAGTCTCTCTTGGTGTTAGTATTGAACTTTAGTATGAACATTAGTATGGTTGATTCTTTTATATTTAGGCTTTCAAGTATTATTACTATTTTTTCCTATCTTGTGGTCACAACTTTTCTTTTGTAGAAAGACAGTAAATATATATTATTTTTAGAAAAATAGTAAATATATATTATTGTTAGTATATTATTATATCATGAACAGTGCCTTCACAATCCCTTTTTAATTTATAGATAGATATGCTTTTTAACTTGTACACTCGAGTATCTAAGGATGTGAAATTCAAAAGGCTGATTGTATTTTGGGATAATTACAAAAGATGAATTCTTGGTAAAAATATTTCTAGTTTAGAAACAATCAATTACTCAATTGGTTAACAATGTTCAAATAATAATGAGTAACCACTTGTTGAATTAATAAACCACTTGAGTGTTTAATTGTTTGTAAACTAGAAATATATTTACGAAGAATTACTTTTCTGTAATTTTCCCTTGTATTTTTTTGCTTATACTATCTTAAGCATGCATCATTAGTTGAAAACGAAAAAGGGTTGATAGAATATGTAGCCAAGATTATGATATAATGTCCCACAAGCCCACTAGAGCATGATATCATAAATACTCATTTCTTTTGGTGATATGTTTTAGTAGAAATAGTAGTTGTGCAGTTACAGTATATAGTGTACTCTTGCACTACACCATAAATAAGTAATTGTGTATAGTGTTAGTCACTTACACATTCAGTCAAAAGTGGTTCTCTCTCTAAGATCCTTCACTCTCTACATGGTATGAGAGCCTTTATGACCAAGTGGTTAAGAGTTTGATCCTTGCTGGTTGTTGCCCCCATTTTTCATGATTAAGTTAAATTTCAAAAAACAGGCATGTGCATTGTCCACGCTTCAAGCTTGAAAGGCTCTTGCATGAGGAGTGTGTTAGATATGTAAAACCTTTCTTCGGCATCCACCTAACATGGTATCTGGAATACAAATTTCTTTTGGTGATATGTTTTGATGTCTGTTGATTAAAGTTTATTAGAGTAGCCAAAGATATTTGGATCATGCTTATGTATTTTTTTTATCTATTTCAAATCAGTTGTTTCCTAGGATCTGGCATGCATCTTGCTAATAACAAGATATTGGTTCTATGATACAAGTCCTGAGAAAAAAAGCTAGAAATTATTAGTAGAAAGAAGGGTGGGGATTATTCAGGGCTTTGAAACTTTCACCTTTAAGCATATCTAAGCTCTAGTAGGTTAGATATTTGTGAGTTCTTTAAATTCGTATACAGTGCCTCATCCTGGATCCTACATGTCCTGTTTTATTCTGATGCATGCTCCCTTTGTGGTGGCCTATGTGCATGAGATGTATAAAGAAATCATAACTAGATAGAGACTTCCTTGTCGTTTGATCCTTACGCTTTTCTCTATGCATAACTCATGCTTAGATACAGGCATACAGCTCATCACATGTCTGTGTGTGTGTGTATTCATACCTGTCAATTTAATGTATGCTAGTGCTTGTTAATGTACAGGGATGCTCGCACAAGAGAGTTACTGAAAGTTTTCAATGCAGATGGCCAGATTGAGAATCGGTTGGACTTGTCCTCAATACAAGACTTTTCAGTTGAGCTTGTTTCAAGTTCTAGGAAAGACAAAACACAAAGTTCCATTGGGTTCTTTCAGCGCTCGCGTAATGCCATAATGGGTGCAGCAGATGCTGTTCGTCGAGTTGCAGCAAAGGGAGGCTTTGGGGATGATAATCGGAGAACTGAAGCACTAGTGGTAACAATAGATGGAATGATTTGGACAGGGTATTCAAGTGGCTTACTTGTGCAGTGGGATGGAAATGGCAATCGCATTCAAGATTTTCTTTACCATTCATTTGCTGTTCAGTGCTTTTGTACTTTTGGCATGCGAATTTGGGTAGGTTATGTGACTGGTACTGTCCAGGTATTGGATCTCAAGGGTAATCTGATTGGGGAATGGGTGGCTCATAGCAGTCCAATTGTAAAAATGACAGTTGGAGCTGGTTACATATTTGCATTGGCTAACCATGGTGGCATACGTGGATGGAACATCACCTCCCCAGGAAATCTTGATAGTGTATTGTGTTCAGAATTGGGTGGCAAAGAATTTTTATATACTAAAATAGAAAATGTAAAAATATTGACTGGCACTTGGAATGTTGGACAAGGAAAAGCATCTCAAGATTCCCTTACTTCATGGCTAGGTTCTGTGGCCTCAGATGTTGGCATTGTTGTTGTTGGGTTGCAAGAGGTTGAAATGGGTGCTGGATTTCTTGCAATGTCTGCAGCTAAAGAAACTGTAAGTTATCGTGTTTGCTGTAACAATACTATAGAATTAATATATCTCTGTTATCAACAGACAACAACTTTATTATTTGTAAGCAAAGCAATGCTATGTAACTCTTCTTGTTATGAATTATGTTTAATTGTCTTTTATGTCATAAGATTTAACTTTTAATACTATTGAACATACTAAATACTTGTGGGATATCAGGGTGGCTGTTAAAGTTGATGGCTTACATGCATAGTTCTTGTTATCTACTCTATTATCACCCCTTTGGTTCATTGAATGCCTTTAATGGAAATGGGAATGGAAATGAAAAAGTTAATGGAATGGAATGGATTGCAACACAATGATCATTCTCATTGCCATGTTTGGTATGGCTAGGAATGGAATGGTGATTTTATGTCATTTCTTTAATTGGTATCTCGGAAACAAGTAGGAATGAAATGAAAGAACAATTTAATGACTGCAATACCCTTGTTCTCTAAAATAATTTTTTAATATTTAATTTATAAAATTATCATATATTATCATAGTTAGCACCATAATTACACTTTGAGAAAGACTGGCTTTGTACCTCATTGTCTTTCATCTTGAAACTTTCTAGCTTTTGCTTCCAAATAATTTCTTGTTAGATTATATTTAAAGGGACAAAATTGTAAGAAAATAGGTTTCAATCGAAGCAATCTATATACTTTCAATCTCTGTCAGCTAGCTCACCTTCACCTTACAATCTATATACTTCCAAGTTTGACCTCATCAATGAGTCCATCATTCCCCTTGAGATGATTTGCAAGTACATAATGGGCGCGCACGCACACACACAGAAGAAGCAGAGAGAGAAGCAAGGTGAAAAAATAATGGTGGTCATAGCATCAATGGAAGCTTATTGTGTAGCGATGGTGACAGGCAGTGGTTCAGAAGGGGAGACACGAAGGAGCTCACAAGCTATGTGTGGAATTCCGTAAATTGCATGCTGATTTCTAGGAATTAGATTATGCTTATCTCTAGGGATTAGTTTCTATAATTTAGGTTGATTTGTTTCTAAAAATAAAAGGATATGGGTATTATCTTTTTGCCGATTCCCATCTAGTTGTATTTCCTATTTTAACTCCTTGATTTGAGGAGTGTTTCTCCCTTTTTTTTCTTCTATTTATTCGTGTATTCTTCAATAAGAAATCAATGAGAAAAATACATTCCCAATTTTCACATGGTATCAGAGCACTTCTCTGAACCTCTGAATCTCTAAACTCTTTCTGATGACCAAGTATGGAATGGCCACGGAAGAACAAACCTCGTCCTCGTCAAAAGTGGCTTCGAGATCGAAAGCCTCTGGCACTGGCAACCATGGCACGTCGGACAACATTACCTTTCCCATCACTAGACACAAGTTGAATGGGAATAACTACTTCCCATGGTCGCAATTCGTTATGATGTATATCTGGGGAAAAGGGAAAGACAAGTATCTCCTTGGTAAACTCGTCTCTCCTAAGGCTGATGACCCATGATTCAAAAACTGGAAAATAGAAAACAACACAGTCATGTCCTGGCTAGTCAATTCAATGACGAACGAAATAGGTGAGAATTTCATACTTTATAGCACGACACATGAAATCTGGGAAGCAGCAAAAGAATTCTACTCCAGTAAAGGGAATACTTCTGAAATGTTCAAGATTGAATCCAATCTCCATGACCTTCGACGAGGTGATATTTCTGTCACTCAATACTACAACATCCTCGCCCGTCACTGGCAACGACTGGACGCATTCAAAGAACACCAATGAAGTTGTCCAGTTGATGCAAAGAAATTCAAAGAAATTGTCGAAAATAAGAGGATATTCAAATTCCTACTGGGACTTATAAGAACCTCAATGAAGTTCGAGGACGAATAATAGGAATGAAGCCCTTGCCAAGCATCTGAGATGTGTTTTTTGAAGTTTGCTGAGAAGAAAGCAAGAAGAAGGTGATGCTTAGAGAATCCACCGTCACTTCTGTCAATGAAAACTCTACTCTAGCCACTCAAGGAATCCAACAAAACAATGATACCCGTCAAAAGAAGGGGTGGCCATGGTGTGATCATTGCAGAAACCCGGGCCATACCAGAGACACTTGCTGGAAAATTCACGGCAAACCTACAGATTGGAAGCCTTCCAAACCTGCAATTGACAAAGAGAGCCGTGGAAATGTCTCTGTTGATGACGAATCTTCCCTCAGTGGATGTAGTCCAGTCAACAAAGAACAACTTGAAGTGCTGCAGAAGATGCTCTTGCAACAAAATCCTGCTCCCAGCACCATTGGGTCAAGATCTTTAGCACAAAAAGTTAATTACTTGAGTGCTCTTATTGTAAACATAGGAAAAGCAAGCCTATGGATTGTAGACTCAGGGGCATCTAATCATATGATGGGTGATGCTACATTTCTTCATATTTACAATTCATCACAAGAAAGTATTGCCGTAAAAATAGCTAATGGATCCCTCTCTAAAGTGGCTGGAACAGGTTCTATCATTATTTCAAAGGATCTGACTCTAAATTCTGTACTTCATGTCCCAAATCTGACTTGTAATCTTTTGTCAAATAGCAAGCTCACCAAAGAGCATAACTATGTTGCTAAATTTTTCTCGGATTTATGTAAATTTCAGGATTTGGATTCGGGCAGGACGATTGGCAATGCTAAGGTGTGCTCAGGACTTTTCCTTTTGAAAGTTGATGAATCTCCTAGAAGACAAATGCACAATGTAGTATGTGTTGAGTCAAAAAGTTTTGTTTCTTGTAATGATTCCAATAAGGATAGTGTAGTCATATTATGGCACTATCGTCGAGGTTATCCTAATCTCTTGTATCTTCATAAATTGTTTCCATCCTTATTTAGAAATAAAAATTTGAAATCTTTTCAATGTGAAGTGTGTCAACTTTCAAAGCATGTTTGCAATTCCTATCATAGTCTTCCATACAAATCATCCCATCCTTTCTCAATGATTCACAATGATTTGTGGGGACCATCTAGAATAAAAAAAATGTGACTGGCACTAGGTGGATTGTATCATTTGTAGATGATCATTCTAGAATCACATGATTGTTCCTTATGAAAGAAAAGTCAGAAGTTGGACCTATTTTCAAGCAATTCAACACTATGTTTCAAACCCAATTCCACACAAAAATACAAGTGTTAAAAACAGACAACGCAAAAGAGTATTTTGAAAAAATCCTAGGTGATTATCTTGTGGGTTAAGGGATTATTCATGTAAGTTCTTGTGTTGACACACCCCAACAAAATGGGGTTGTAGAGAGAAAAAATAGACACCTCCTTGAAGTTGCTCGGTCACTAATGTTTACCACTCATATTCCCAAGTTTTTCTGGGGTGAAGTGGTCTTAACCGTTGCCTATCTCATCAATAGGATGCCCTCTTGTGTCTTGAACTTCCAAACACCATCCCAAGTCCTACTTCACTCTTTCCCAAGTACTTTCTATCCACTCTTCTTGTAAAAATATTTGGTCGTATCGTGTTTGTCCATGTACATGCTCAACACAGAAGCAAACTTGATCCGAAAGCACTTAAATAAATGTTATTCCCATGTCACACAGAAGTTCTACAACTCTATGGATGTCTCTTTTTTCAAGCATCAATCCTACTACCAAGCTAATATTCAGGGGGAGAACTCTACTCAAGAATATCAGCTTTGGGACATTGATAGTTTGATACTACGGACCCATCCTTTGTTTCCTCTCCCACCTCTGTCATCCATCCTCCGAGTCAATGTATGATTCCTTACTCACAAATAGAACCTAAACCTTACTCATAAACAGAACCTGAACTTGAATTGCATCCCCAAACCGAGCCTTAAACACCTCAGCATCTCAGTCAAATACAACATGCAGTTACCAGTGAGTTTCGTGTCTTATCTAGGAGAAACAAGGCACAAGAAAGGGAGACACTCCAGCCACCTAATCAAGACCATGAATCCAATCCGAATCTAGAACCTCAAAGTTCACCAGGTAATAACAGCACTGATTCTACCCCTGATAGTTCAGTTATTGATGATAGACCTATTGCTTTGAGAAAAGGCAAGAGAGCTTGCACTAATGATCCCATTTATAATTTTGTCTCATATGGAAGACTTTAGTCACCATGCTTTTGTTAGCAATATTGACAAAATACAAGTTCCAACCACAATCAACAAGGCCCTCACTGTACCAGACTGGAGGGTAGCCATTTGGGAAGAAATTTGTGCCTTAAAAGAGAATGGGAGTTGGGAGATATCTGAGTTACCTCCAGGGAAATGTTTTGTTGGTTGCAAATGGCTTTTTACTGTCAAACATAATGCAGATGGGAGTGTCAACAGATTTAAAGCAAGACTAGTAGCTAAAGGATTTACTCAATCTTACGGGATTGATTATCAGGAGACATTTGCCCTTGTAGCTAAACTCAATACAGTTCGGGTATTACTCTCACTTGTTGCAAATCTAGACTACCCACTATATCAACTGGATGTCAAAAATGCTTCTCTCAATGGTGACCTCGACGAAGAAGTCTACATAGAAATACCCCCTAGCCTTGATACTCCAGCAACTACCAACCGAGTTTGCAAACTAAAAAAATCCTTGCATGGTCTCAAGCAATCTCCAAGAGCTTGGTTTGATAGGTTCACCAAAGCTGTAAAAAGGTTTGGATATGATCAGTGTCAAACTTAGCACACTATGTTTGTCAAGACCTCATTCTCGGGAAAAATGGCAATACTTATTGTTAGTAGGATATATATTTTTATGAGACAGGATAGGATAATTGAGTTTGGACAGCTATACAGCCATACTGAACAGCCTGTCATAATTGAGTTTGGACAGCCATAGTGGAATGGTTTGGGAATTTGACCATATAGCCATCTTTGGACTGACTGTCATAATTGAGTTTGGACTGACTATACTAGACAGCCATATCTTGGACAGCCATACGGGGATAGGATAAAGTAGTCATTTTATATGCAGTCACCTTAGGAATTAATATTTGTTTATCTTATCACCTATGTAAAATAGTTATATAAATTCAGTGAGTGTAAAGAAACTCGAGGCATTGAGACAAATTGATATGGTATCAAAGCCTACTCTTTGAATTTAGAGCGATCAAAGTTTCAAACCATATTTTGGTTACGCCCAAAGGGCTTCACCGTGTGTGTCTCTTGGTGTGCCTTAGGCACCTTAATTTGGTTTTCTTTTTGGATCACGTTTCTGGTTTAGCTCCAAGAGGGCTCTTGGTTTCTAGCTTTTCTTCGAACCCAGTACTTCTCAATTTTTTTCGATTCTTTGGCTTCTTTGACCACCGCGACAAGCGATAACTTCTCGAGTTAGGTTCGATGTGGCAGAAATTATTCTGCTTGGGCATTTCAATTTGGAAATGTTTGTTAAAGGCAAAAGCTTATGGGGTCACGTTGATGGCTCCTGCGGACACCCATTGTCTTGTTGAACTTGCTACATGGCAAGCATGAATGCTAAGATTATCTCTTGGATTTTGGGCTCCATTGAACCACACATGAGTCAACAATTTGCGGTCATTTAGAGACGGTCAAGGAGATGTGGGACTATCTTAAACGTATCTCTGATCAAGATAATAGTGCAGCGTTTCGATTGGAACTCGACATTGCAAATTACACTTGCAAGGTAATCTGTCTATTCAAGAATACTATTACGGTTTCTCGAATTTATGCCTACGTATTCGGATATTATTCATGCTAAAATCCCCAGTGTTCGCACTTTCGCTCTCCAAGAAGTTTATAATGATAGCAAAGGGATCGATTTCTCATGAAACTCGGTTAATTTAGAATTACAGTACGCTTTATTAAATCGAGATCTAGTTCCCTCCATGGATGTATGCTTTGGTGAATTACTTCGGGAGGAGCAGGCGCCTATCCACTCGAGGAGCCATGGCGCAAGACCAATTCCCTTGAAAGGCATCTGTGGCTTATGCTGCGAGGAAGGAAAAAGGAAGGTTTATCAAGCGGGTTCAGTGTTATTCCTGCAAAGAATTTGGCCATATTGCTCGAAATTGTAGCAGGAAATTTTGCAGTTACTGCAAACAGCATGGCCATATTATTAAGGAATGTCCTACGAGACCAGAAAATCGTCAAGCCAATGCCTTTCAAGCAGAGGTTTATTCCTCTTCTTACGCAGTCTGAATAATGATATGGTAGCACCTCCTGACTCTCCCTTGTCTGTCCTAACTCAGGAGATGGTGCAGCGGCGGATGATAATCTCTGCCTTTTCGACTTTGGGCCTTCAAGGTAAGGATAAGAAAATTCTTCAACCTTGGTTTTGTTGATTACGGAGCTTGAATCATATGACTAGTAGTTCTACTTATTTGCATAATGTTCGAGCCACTATCATGGCACAACACATTCAAATTGCAAATGGTAGTAATCTCCCTATTAGCTTCTTGTTGTTGGGGATATTGATTCATCTTTTCGTAATGTGTTTGTGTCTCCAAGACTTTCTTCAAGCTTAATTTCGGTTGGCCAATTATTCGATAACAACTGTGATGTGCATTTTCTCGTGGTGGTTGTCTTGTGCGGGGACCAGGTGTCGGGAAAGTGATCGCGAAGGGCCTAAAGTTGGACGAATGTTTCCTATACATTTTACTACTCCTAGTCTTTTTCTTTAAGCATCTGTAGTAACTAATCAAAGTGAGGTTTGGCATAAAGCGTTTGGCCGTATCTTGTCTCATTTGTTGAAGCATGGATCATTGGGTAATAAAATTCGAGTTTGATTCCTTTGATTGTTCATTTGTAAGCTTGCCAAAAGCAAAGACTTTTCCTTTTTCCTTCATGGTAGTCGTGCATCAACATGTTTTGAGATTATTCATAGTGATGTATGGGTATTACTCTGTTAAATCTCACGCAACCTATAAATATTTTGTGACATTTATTGATGACTACTGATCGTTTTACTTGGGTATATTTTCTTCATTCCAAATGCGAGGTTTTTCGATTTTTCGGACCTTTTAGCCTATGTCGAGACTCGATTTTGTACTTGTGTTAAAATCTTACGTTCGATTCCTGGTGGAGAATACATATCTAATGAATTTGAGTCATTCTTACGACGCCAAGGGTATCGTTTCTCAACGTTCTTGTTCATATCGCCTCTCAGTAAGCGGTGTTCTTTGAACGTAAAAATCGCCACCTATTGGATGTCACTCGAACCTTATTGCTTGAATCATCTGTTCCACCTCGTTTTTGGGTTGAGGCTTTGTCCACTTCTTTGTTTATGTCATTAGCAGTCTTCCTTCTCGGGTTTTAGACTTTGATTCTCCACTTTTATCGTCTATATGACAAGCCTCCCACTTATCATCATCTTCATACTTTTGGTTGTGTCTGTTTTGTTCACTTACCACCCATTGAGCGTCACAAACTTGGGGCTCGGGCGATTCGGTGTGCGTTTATGGGTTACGTAATACTCAAAAGGTTTTTGTGTTATGATACTCACTTGTCGTCTTCGTATTTCTCGAAATGTGGTTTTCTTTGAAAATCAGTATTTCTTCCCATCGCATGTGGTCTCTTCTTCTAACTCTGTTATGCTTCCTAATTTTGATGATCTCTGGTCTATTGAGCGTTTCAAACCGAGGTATTTTGTATACGAGGCATTCGGCCACCTCTACCGCCTTTCCCGACACTTACACGAGCTGTGTACTTCCCGGCCACCTCGACGGTCTACTCGTATCTCTCATCCACCGGATAGGTATGGGTTTCCCACATACATCACTTACGCCATGTTATCGGCATTATTGTTCCTACTTGTTATTCTCGGGCGATTAAGCATGCATGTTGGGAGCAAGCCATGCACATCTTGAGCTACGGAGCTCTTGAGAGAATCATACATGGGATATTGTTACATGTCCTTCGGTATTAAACCCATTGGTTGTAAATGGGTATATTCTATAAAACTCAACTCTAATGGTTCTCTGAAACGGATATAAGGCTCGGCTAGTTGCTCTTGGGAACAGAGACAAGAATATGGGGTGGATTATGATGAGACCTTTGCTCCAGGTGGCTAAGATGACTCTTGTGCGAACCATTCTTGCTATTCTTGCTTCAAGGGTTGGTCTCTCCACCAAATGGATGTTAAGAATGCATTTTTGCATGGTGACCTTAAGGAAGATATTTTTATGACTCCACCTCCAGGCTTATTTTTCGACTTCATCTTGTTGTGTACAAGCTAAAGCGTTCTCTTTATGGGTTAAAACAAGCTCCTCGGGCATGGTTTGAGAAATTTCGCTCCACTTTACTTGGTTTATCTTTCGTCCCGAGCCGATTATGATTCTTCCTTATTCCTTCACAAAAGCAGTATGGTATTGTTCTTCTTCTTGTTTATGTTGATGATATTGTTATCAGGGACAGTGTTGTTCTCTCATTAGGCAGATTCAACAACGGCTTCGAGGCATCCTTTCATATGAAAGACCTTGGTTCCACTTCATTATTTTTGGGCCTTGAGGTGCACTCGGATCCTACGGGTATTTTCTTACATCAACCTAAGTATATGCGAGGATCCGATCTCTTTGGTGGCCTTCAATCGACTTCTCCGATTGACACTCTTGAAGTCAATGTGAAGTATCGTCGTGAGGAGGGTGACATTCTTTACGATCCTTTGATGTATGCGTCGGTTGAGTGCAGGTCTTAACTATTTAACTATTACTCGCCCGATATTTCCTTTCTTTGTCGGCAGTCGATCGATTCATGCAAACTCCTAGACATCTTCATTTAGTTTCTTGTTAGTCGTATTATTCGCTATCACGAAGGCACTTCCGATCATTGGCCTTTTTTCCCGTTGGGTCTTCTCTTCAATTGATTAGTTTACGGATCTTGATTGGGGTGGATGTCAGGACACTCGGCCTTTCAGGTGCGGGTTGGTGTATGTTTCTTGGTAATGCACTTATTTCTTGGAAAAGTAAGAAACAAGCCGTGTTTCCAAATCTTCCTTTGAATCTGAATACCGCGCCATGTCTGGCGCTTGTTACGAAATTATTTGTTCGTGGTTTGTTGGTTTGAACTTGGATTTCCTCAACTAGATTCCACTCCTCTCTGTCTGATAATACTAGTGCCATTCGGATTGCTACTAATCTGTTTTCCATGAGCGTACCAAGCATATTGAGGTGGATTATCATTCCCATTCGTGAGGTTCTTGATAGTCATGTTATCTCCCTTCCCCACATCACCACGGATCTTCAACTTGCTGATGTCTTTACCAAGGCAATGCCTCGGCCTCGTCATCAATTTCTCATTGGCAAATTGATGCTTCTTGATCAGCCGCATCAATTTGAGGGGGGATGTTAGTAGGATATATATTTTTATGAGACAGGATAGGATAATTGAGTTTGGACAGCTATCTGACCATCACTTTGAGCGACTGTCATAATTGAGTTTGAATGACCATAGTGAATGAGTTTGGACTGACCATATAGCCATCTTGGAACTGTCATAATTGAGTTTGGAGCGGCTATACTAGACAGACCATCTTTGACGACCATACAGGATAGGATAAAGTAGTCATTTTATATGCAATGCACCTTAGGAATTAATATTTGTTTATCTTATCACCTATGTAAAATAGTTATATAAATTCAGCTGAGTGTAAAGAAACTCAGGCATTCAGACAAATTGATACTTATCGTGTATATTGATGACATTATCATAACTAGTGACCATGACAACGAACTCCTAAAACTAAAAGGTTTTTGGCCAAGGAGTTTGAGATCAAGGACTTGGGAATCTCAAGTATTTTCTTGGCATGGAGGTGGCAAGGTCAAAAAGAGGAATTTTAGTCTCACAGCAAAAATGTGCTGGACCTCTTGAAGGAAACTGGGATGCGTGGATGCAAGCCAGCTGACACTCCTATGGACTCCAACTCAAAATTGGGAGGAAGTAGAAATGATAGTGTACTTGTTGACAACAAAAGGTATCAAAGATTGGTTGGAAAACTCATCAATCTCTCACTCATAGGGCTGTTCATGGGTTGAGTTGGTTCGGGTTTTGGGGGAAAAAAAATCCAAACCGATCAACTTTGATTTGGTTGGTTTGGCACGGCTTTTGAAAAAAAAATTGAGTAATCCGAACCAAACCAAAACCCTAAACCCTAAAACTAAAAGGTTTTTTGATCAATCTCTCACACATAGGGGTGTTCATGGGTTGGGTTGGTTTGGGTTTTGGGGGAAAAAAATCCAAACCAATCAACTTTAATTGGGTTGGTTTGGCTCGGCTTTTGAAAAAAAAAAATTGGGCAATCCAGACCAAACCAACCTGATTAAGGTTGGGTTGGTTTGGTTCGGGTCATCAAGTTGTCCGATCATTTTTTTCTCATAGCAAAATAGCAAACCTACTATTGTTAAATACTTCAAACTCAATTAGACAATTATATATGAATTTTAAGCATACAAGTCTTCCAGTACAGTACAAGTATTAAGATAAAAGTAAAACCAAGTTTGAGAAGAAACATTTTAAAGTCTCAAAATCATCATAAGCTTCATTTGTAATATAAATATATGACATTAAATGTATCTTGCTTCACAAAGAAGGTTATACATATATATATGTGTGTGTGTGTGTGTGTATTATTACTTCACAAAGAAGACTTCGAGTTGTAGGGTTTTACAATACATATGAGTAAGTTAATCATTGAATGATTAGGGCTTGAAAATGGAAATTAAAGATATATTATTATATCTTAGCTTTTTAAATGAATGAAAAGTCAAATGAGAAGAAGATAATGTCAAATTCTGTTACTCTTCGGGTCATTTTACTTGGTCACCAGGTTATAAAATACAAAATCTAATAACCAAACTAATCATGGTTGGTTTTGATCGAATTGGACCCAATTAGACCTAATGATCCAATTGGTTTGGGTTGGTTTGTTCGGTTGATCGGGTCAACCCAAACCAATGAACATCCCTACTCACACACCAGACTTGATATCAGCTTTGTTATAAGTTTGGTAAGCCAATTCATGACCAGTCCAACAGAAGAACACATGGAGTCTGTATATAGGATTTTAAGATACTTAAATATGACACCAGGTCAGGGACTGTTTTTCAAAAGGCAACAATCAAAGAAGTTGAGATCTATATTGATGCAGATTAGGCTGGATCTGTGATAGATAGGCGATCCACCTTAGGTTATTGCATATATGTCTAAGGAAACCTTGTCACTTGGTGAAGCAAGAAGCAGCCAGTGGTATCTCGAAGTAGTACAGAAGCTAAACTCAGAGCACTGGCACATAGCGTGTATGAGGGAATATGGCTATGAAGGATACTCAGTGAGCTAAAAATTTAAATCATGGGACCTATGAAACTGTTCTATGATAATCAGTCTACAATCAGTATAGCTAAGGATCCATTGCATCATGATAGGACAAAGCATGAGGAGATTGATAGACATTTTGTCAAGGAGAAGATAGAAACTCTAGAATTTTAGGGTAGAATGAATTGATTTCATTGCATAATACTGAGAATACATCAGACATATATACATAGCTTGTAAGCTAATTTAGGAAATAAAATGACAGCTTATTCTGAAATTAGATCCCTATAATTATGGGAATCAGATCCCTGTAATTATGGGATATTTCCTAATTTACTAAATCTGTACTAAGGAAATAAATACAAGATTTCCCTAAATATACATTCTAGGCTATATACACGGTTCCTGACACTCCCCCTCAAGCTGGTCAATAGGTGTTTTCCATTTCCAGCTTGGATACAATCTTCTCAAAGTTGTTGCTATTCAGTCCCTTGTTAAGAATGGCTACGAGTTGGCCTTGAGAGGACACATATGGAGTGCAGATCAGGCCACTGTCTAATTTCTCTTTGATGAAGTGCCTGTCAACTTCAATGTGTTTGGTTCTATCATGTTGCACTAGATTATGGGCTATGCTAATTGCAGATTTATTATCACAATAAGGTCTCATTGGTTCATCCCATTTTATCTTCAACTCTTCCAAGATAATCTTCAGCCAAAGAAGTTCACATATCCCTTGTGCCATTGCCCGGAACTCTGCCTCAGCACTGGATCTAGCTACCACACTGTTTTTTACTTTTCCAAGTCACAAGTTTCCCTCCAAGGAAGGTGTAGTACCATGTAGTTTACCTCCTATCCACAACTGACTCCCTGCATAGTCAGCATTCATATATGCTTCAAGGCTCACACTTCTATTTCGTTTGAACAAAGTTCCCCTTCCTGGAGTCCCCTTTAGGTACTGCACAATTCTAAGTGCAGCTTGCAAGTGAATCTCCTTCGGTTGGTGCATGAACTGACTGATCAAACTCACAGCAAAGGCAATATCTGGCCTAGTGTGAGATAAGTATGAGTCTACCCACTAGTCTTTGATACATCTCTTTGTCAACTGCAACATCTTCCTCCGCATTCCCCAGTTTTATACTTGTATTAACCGGTGTACTGGCAAGTTTGCAAGCTGGCTTGCCGGTTTCTCTAAGTAGATCAGTAATATATTTTTGTTGGGATATGAAAATCCCTTTCTTGGAGTGACCCATTTCGATCCCCAAGAAGTACTTTAATTTTCCCAAGGTCTTGATCTCAAATTCCTTGGCTAGGCACTGGCTTAACATTTGCTGCTCCTCCTCCTTATCATTCCCTGTCACTATACTGTCATCCACATAAACCAATAGCACTGTTACTCGCCCTAACTTGGAGTGTTTAATGAATAAAGTATGGTCCCCTTGACTTTGTTTGTAGCCTAGACCTGTCATAACTTTAGTAAACCTGCCAAACCATGCGCGTGGTGATTGTTTCAGCCCATACAACGCCTTTTTGAGTTTGCAAACAGTGTTGGCAGCAACCTGCCCACCATATCCAGGGGGTAATTCCATGTAAATTTCCTCTTCAAGTTCTCCATGTAGGAAGACATCTTTTACATTGAATTGTTGCAAGTCCCTACCCTAATTAGCGGCTAGGGATAATATCACCCTAACTATGTTCATCTTAGCATCCGGGGCAAATGTCTCCAAGTAATCCACTCCTTAGGTTTGAGTGAATTCTTTGGCCACCAACCTCGCCTTGTACCTTTTAATAGACCCATCAGCCATGTATTTTATAGCATATACCCACTTGCAGCCTACTGGTTTTTTTCCAGTTGGTAGGGTGACTAACTCTCAAGTACTATTTTTTTTCAATGCCTCCATTTCTAGGTCCATGGCTTGTTTCCATCTTCTGTCAGATAATGCCTCAGATAGGGAGGGAGGTGTGGTTGTAGTGTTTAGGCTTGTGAGGAAGGCTTTATGGGTAGGTGAGAAATTTTGAAAGGATAGGTAATTTGATAGAGGGTAGAGCGGCTGTTTGGTGCATTTTCTGGTTCCTTAATTGGGAGGTCTAGGTCCTCTTGTATTTCAGTTTCCACTTGTGCAGCTGGGAATTCAGAAATTGAATCACTAGAAGTTTAAAGGATCTGAGAATGTTACCTCATGTAATGGTGTTGGGTTTGATTCTTGGACATGAGCAGATTCTAGAATGGCCTTTAGTCTTTTTGAGTATACGCGATTCTTCCCAAATCTCACATCAGGTCCGGGTTCAGTTTCAACTCCAGTGGTCTGTTCCGGTCCAGCCTCATTTGTTGCAGGTGTAGGGTTGGTTTGCTCAGTAGTTCCATCTTCAATTTCAGGTTCAGCTCTAGCTTTTGGTCCAAATGTCAAGTTTGGAAAAATGAGGGGTTCATCTTCCTCTCTTAAACTCTCCCCCTGAAGATGACGTTGGCTGAAATAGCTTTCTGCTCATGGAAAGTGACATCGCTTGACACAAAATTTTTGGGACGGTGGGCGATAGCATTAGCATTTATACCCCTTTTGTGTGGATGAGTACCCTACAAAAACACATCTTAAGGCCCTAGGATCAAGTTTTCCCTAATCAGTACTATGGACATGAACAAAGGACACACACCCTAATATTCTAGGTATAAGGTTATTTGTAGTGGCCACATTTGGGTAGAAGGAGGATAGGACTTCCATAGGACTTCTTGAAGCTAAGACCCTAGAGGGCAATCTATTAATTAGGTGAGTGGTAGTGAGTACGGCTTCCCCCCAAAAAAATTTAGGAACATTATTTTAAAAGAGAAGGGCCCAAGTTTGATCTAATAGGTGCCCATTTTTCCTCTCTGCAATCCCGTTTTGCTGAGGTGTTTTGACACAAGAAGACTAATGAATTATACCCTCCTTTTGACAAAAGAAATTAAGCACATGATTGAAGTAATCTTTAGCATTGTCCAACCTAAGCCTCTTGATATTAACCCTAAACTGATTTTTTATCATTGAGAAAAATTGTAGGAAAACAGAGTTGACTTCAGATTTCATTTTAAGGAAGAAAACCCAAGTAACCCGGGTACAGTCATCTATAAAGGTTACAAACCATTGCGCACCTGATACATTTGGAACAGTAGAGGAACCCCACACATCAGTATGAATCAGGTAAAAAGGAGAAGTGCTTATTTTATTGCTAATGGGAAAAGATACATGCTTGTGTTTAGCAAGTTCACACACCTCACAATGAAGACTCTCCACATTTAATTTTTTAAAAGAGGAAGGAAATGACATTTTTAAAACCCAAAAGGAAGGATGTCTTAGGCGGCAATGATATAGCAGAACTTTTTCCCTATTGGTCATCACCAATTCAGATATGAAGGAGTGGCTCTTGCTGGGCAGATTTGGGTCTTCCTTGAAATAAAGGCCATTCCATTCTCTAGCAGGTCCAATCGTCCTCCCCGAATTCTTGTCTTGCAACATACAAACATTGCTATGAAAAACCACATTACATGATAGATCCTTTGTAAGTTTTTGTATAGATATCAGGTTGGTGGATAGTTTGGGGACATGAAGGACATTTTTCAGGGTTATTAATAGGCTTATTTGGACATCTCCTTGTCTAGCTGCAGTTATGAGAGTTCCATCAGCTGTGGAAATTTTTTGTTGTTGGGGCATGGGTAAATATGTGGAGAAGTGTTTAGGTAGGGGTGCCATCTGGTCAGTGGCTCTAGAATCCAGTATCCAATATTGGTTAAAGGGTGTATCTGAGACATTGAATCCAAAAGAAAATGGAAACTTACCTGAGTAGGTCAAAGAAGGATCTTACTCTTTCTATCTCTTTCGAATTGAGTTGGACAGATTCTCCTCTGCTTTCTTCACTGGTCCCAGCAGCTATATGTGCCCGTCCACCCCTTTTTGAGAAACCTCCTTTCTGTCCCCACCCTTGGTCTTAGTTCTGAGGCTTCCCATGCAACTTCCAGCATTTTTCTCAAGTGTGGCAAGGCTTGTTGCAATATGTACACCAGACCCCTTCATTTTTCTTATCCACACTAATCATTCCTCTTTTCTTCTGTTCAGCAACCATGGCCGAGGTCCCATCAGCTATCATAGCTGAATTTCCAACGATTGGGGTCTCCAACATTAGACCCCTCCTACTTTCCTCACTCCGGATAATTGCCACTACCTCATTAAACCCTGGGACTTTCTCCTTTCCCAATATTTGAACTTTGACTTCATCAAACTCAGAGTTTAGGCCCACCAGGAAATCATAGACTCTGTCTTGCTCAATATATTCCTTGAGTATGGTTGAATCTTCTGAACATTTAGCTTTTATGACCCGTAATGGTCTAGCTCCATCCACAATGACTTAAGTTGATTAGCATACTCTATAACAGTTTTGTTTCCCTGCTTTGCCGCCAGAGTCTTTACTTTCACGTCATATATTTGAGCAGCGTCCTTGGCTTTAGAGTAAGTCTGCTCTACCGCATCCCAAATCTCCTTTGTCGAGCTAAGAAACATACATGTATCATTGATTTCTGGGATCATTGAGTTCCATAGCCATGCCATGATCATAGAGTCTTCTTCATCCCTTGTTTTAAATTTGGGATCCTTCTCATCAGGAGTAGCATCGGTCAAGTGACTCGCCTTCCTTTTTCCTTTTAGAATGGTGCGAATAAGTTAGGACCATTTAAGGTAGTTATTCCCATTCAATCGATAGGCAGAGTGGATGTTCTGTAGCTATCCAGAAGTTTGGGATTTATTATCCCCTGTTTCAGTCGTTGGGTCAACAATCTCAGCCATGGCAGATTGTGCGATGAAGGCACAAGATAAAGAAAAGAAGAAAATTGTGTAGCGGCAGCACAGTGCTTGTGCGATGAAGGCACAAGGATTTGCGATAGCAATGAAGGCTGTCGTCTAGGGTTTGAGTCGCGCAGTCAAAGCCTCCCAAATTTCGGGAGCTCTGATACCATCTTGAATTTTAGAGTAGAATGAATTGATTTCATTGCATAATACTAAGAATACATCAGACATATATACATAGCTTGTAAGCTAATTTAGGAAATAAAATGACAGCCTATTCTGAAATTAGATCAGTGTACCATCTTGAATTTTAGAGTAGAATGAATTTCATTGCATAATACTGAGAATACATCAAACATATATACATAGCTTGTAAGCTAATTTAGGAAATAAAATGACAGCCTATTCTGAAATTAGATCAGTGTACCATCTTGAATTTTAGAGTAGAATGAATTTCATTGCATAATACTGAGAATACATCAAACATATATACATAGCTTGTAAGCTAATTTAGGAAATAAAATGACGTCCTATTCTGAAATTAGATCCCTGTATGTATGGGAATTAGATCCCTGTAATTATGGGATATTTCCTAATTTACTAAACTTGTGCTAATAGGAAATAAATACAAGATTTCCCTAAATATACATTCTAGGCTATATACACGATTCCTGACAAAAACAAACATGATATCACCCATTTACATCCCAACCAGCCAACAAATAGTAGATATCTTAACTAAAGCCTTGCCCAAAAAGTCATTTGAGGAACTTAAGTCCAAGCTAGGTTTACTCAACATCTACAACCCAGCTTGAGGGGGAGTGTGGAATTCTGTAAACTACATGTTGATTTCTAGGAATTAGATTATGCTGATCTCTAAGGATTAATTTCTATAATTTAGGTTGATTTGTTTCTTAAAATAAAGGGATATAGGTATTATCTTTGCTGATTCCCATCTAGCTGTATTTCCTATTTTAACTCCTTGATTTGAGGAGTGTTTCTCCTTTTTTTTTCTTCTATTTATTCGTGTATTTTTCAATAAGAAAAATACATTCTCAATTTTCACACTATGGCATTATCTAGTAGTGATTTGGGGATTTTGATTTTTTAGGAGTTTTAGAAATTAAGAATATTTTTTCTTATTTTAGGAAAAGATAAGGATACGTTGGTGTAGTAGATCACTCTTAAAGGTTTAAAATGGAGGCTCCATCCTCTTCGATCATTTCCTCTTTTGATTGAATGGTCATTCTCTTGGGAACTTGTATTCCTCTTCCAAATTTTCTACCAAACATACATTTGACCCATTCCCATCCCAATTCCAGGGAATTAAACCATCCTCAAGTAGCCCACAACTTATTATCTACTTGTTAGACCTAAGGTCTAGGTCTTATTTTTTAGATGAGTTTTTTAATGGCCTTTTGTTCTCCTTTTTATTTTTTAACCTTAGGCAAAGAGCAGCTAGATTTCTAGCTGAAATATTGGGGGATTGGGGGTTTGAACCTAGGTCTTCTACCTTTGTGGGAGACCTTTGGACCAAGTGTGTTGTGTGTGCAAGTGTTAAGTTCTTGGGAATTGGTTTCCAATGTTATTTGGTATTTAATCAGAATATCCATGGAATGAAACCATATAACTCTAGCAAGAGAACCTTTGTTTCCATCTCTATAACTTCTATTTCTACTGACAATTCCGATTTTGAATCCAATATGTTCGAAGAGGATGAATGTGAGTCCGACAGTGGGTTGCTCATCGAGGAGTTATAGAACTTTCTCCCAATCCAAACTTGAGATCAAATGCATGGTGATGGGGAGGAACAACCATGTTGGACTACCATAAACTTTTGAGGACTTAGCATTTTCTAGGGAGAATTCACAACATGTCAAGTCTCCTATTTGACAGTATGTCAATATTAATCCTTTGGATAACATTGATACCCAGATGCAGGACTTGGCTGCAACATTGTTAGCACTTCAGAGGTTGATGTTCAACGTTGGATGGTCTTGTAGAAATAGTCTTTTGTATATATAGAGTACTTGGTGTACTTAGTACTATAGTTGCAGATGAGAAAGATGAGGAACCATCTTCTTCAATTTATTCGAACTCGGATGACTCAGACGACGATGAAGGAGACTAAGAGACTCAGCAGTAGCTCAAATGGTTGAGGAAGGAGGATGGAGATAATAGAGACCACGCGATTCAAATCCTGCTCCAATTTTTTGTCCCATATTCCGGTCCTATATATGGAAGGAATCAGTAGTAAAGGTGATGGAATAGTTATGAGACCGAGTCAATTGACTAATAGAAATTAAATTAAGAGGACAATTAGGTATAAACAAAACAGAATTCAAGGATAAAGATGGAAAAGGTGAGGCTTGACCAATACTAGTGGCCACAGTTGTAGATCATTTAGCAAAAGTAATATGATGTGGTAGCTTGGTAGATGACAATTTAGAGAAAAGGGAAGAATTACCACCTATGTGATCAGAAGCACTAGTATCCAAAATCCAGGAACCAACAGGCGAAGAATAAGAGAGACAAACCGTAGAATTAACAGTATATGCTACAGTAGCTGAAGATGAGACTAGTTAAGTAGCCATAAGTTGAAGGTACTCCTGATATTCACTAGCTGAAAAGAAATTCGGACTATCAAGCTCAACCTTCTTTTCCTCAAAACCAGATGGCTAAGTTTGTGTAACAACAGCGATCTTCTCTGGGAAACCATGTAAAAAATAGCACTTGTCTCGAGTGTGTCCCAAGCGCTTACAATAAGAGCACTGAAGAGGACCTCCAGAGCCACGACCACGACCATGGCCTCCACGGTCAGCTAAAACAAAAGCTGAAGATTCCGAAATGGTTTGTGAGCCAAACCCAAATGTGTCCTCGGGCGAAGGAACTCAAAGCAAATGATCGATGAGTGCCTCCACCATAGGAACATCAGTATTTGTTAAGGCTTGATTCCAAATAGACTCAAAATCCCTATGAAAGCCATGAAGAACAAACACCATATACATATTAATATTATCAAGCTTTTCTAACACTTAGGGAAGAATATCACCTATCAAAATTAATTTAATAGCTTAAACAATGGACTGTGCTTAATTAAGATAAGAGGGCAGATCATGATCAGTCATTTGAAGTGTAGCCAGACTAAGAACAGAATCATACAGACGTTGAATGTCATTAGAATAAATACTCGAAGCTTTCTTCCAAATATCATAGCATGTTTTGTAGTAGCGAAAGTGCACCAACAGCTTGGGATCAATAGATTGACATAATAAGGATACCAATTGATAATCAGCCTGTTTACATTCGTTTCTCTTACTCGCAAAAATATCCTCAGCCTTCTTAATGAGATGGTCAGAGAGAACTTGACCTAGAAACCACACATCAACAGCATTATACCTATTATACCTCTGCTTGTGCTGTTAAATGTGTCTTTTTGGGTTATTCTCGTGTCCAGAAAGGGTATCAGTGCTACTCTCCTTCCACACATTGTTTTTATATCTCTGCAAATGTCACTTTCTTTGAGGACACTCCTTATTTTGCATTGCCAGTTGAGCCAAAGTCTGTTTCTCCGGAATTGCCTATTCCTTCTTTTGATTCTCCTGTCTTTGTTTCTCCAGTTACACAGGTACTAGAACATTTTATAGGGACTCATGGTGTACAGTGGTATTCACTTTCACATACACAGAAATTAAGGATTTCTCTCTGTAATCCTTTCTCTCTATACAGTTCTCAAGGGCTGCTGATAGGGATCTTATATAAGGTATTAGAGTTGGTTCAGATGAGATTAAGGTTTTCCAGCTTCAGTTTGCAAATGACACAATTCTCTTTTAGGAGTAGGACAGTGATACATATGTAAATTCTCTCTCTATTCTTAAGTACTTTGAGGCTATCTCTAGTTTAAAGTTTAATTTGTTTAAGAGTGGCTTAGCTGGTTTGAATGTGGATAGTCAGGTTGTTTGGGTGATATTCCTCAGGCTACCTCTTTTTGGGATCTTTTGATTATAAGATTTCTAAGCAGTTAGTTGGATTACTCCTATTCAGACTCTTCTGTCTAGTATTTCCCCTTTACTATCTCTGAATTTTTCATATTCCAGTGGGAGTGGCTCAAAGGATAGAGAACAATTATGAGGAATTTTCATTGTTCTGGTGTGACCAACCAGACAAGAGACCATCTTTGTTAGTTTGGAGGTTTATTGTAGGCCTAAGAATGAAGGGGGTTTAGATCTTGGGAATTTGATGTCTGCAAACACTGCTTTGGCAGCTATATGAGTATGGCCCTTTCCTTTAAGATACTACATCTTTATGCCACCAAATGATCACTGCTTCTCATGCCAGTCCGTGGAATTTTATTTCAAAGGGATATGTTTTTTTCAGACCAATTGGTTTCCTTTAATTTGGGTGATGATACTCGTATCAAGTTTTGGGAGGACATTTGGGTGGGGAGTGTTCCTTTCTCAAAGACTTTTCCTCTCCTTTATCTTCTCTGTACTTTGCATAATTCACCTATTGAAATTTAACTTGGGATTCTCCTTAATATGAGTGTCAGCAAGCTAGCACCCTAAGATTCCAATCTCCTTAGATTTTCCTCCATTCCTCTCCTCTCCCCTTCTTCCAAACAGGCCCTCAATAAGATCAAGAACATATTTTCATGTGTTATGAAGATGCTTTTACCTGACCAAGCAACTTCAACCGCAAGATATAGTGTAGCTAGCCCAAGTCTTCCATTTCGACTTATTTTCTATATTGGCATCAGCTTGCATATCTCATCACGATTGTTTCCTGCCAGTCTGCCTCCACTACGTCATTAATATAGGCATTGAGCAGTGTAATTTGATCATGAACCTGTATGATGAATAAGGAGTGATGAGGTATGTAAGATTTTAAACTACTCAGGAAAACCATTCATGTGACTAAAGGCACCAGAGGATTTTACACCAGTTACTTAGTCTCTTGTTAGAATTTGAGAATTTGAGGAAGTAGCTGGAGATGCCAAAAATTGTCCAGAAACTGCTTGAATCCTAGATGGGAGAATTGTTCTTGATGTCTATGATAGGAGTGGCAACAAAACTCTTAAGAGATCATGATTCCTTAGAGAATTAGATATGTAGGTTTCACTTGGATTTGGTTTATACTCATCCATTTATTGGAAGGGAATTTCATTATATCAAAGTTCTTGAATGAATATGCAAAAAAGTCATTTTCTCGTCTTTTGGTTCCATTCATTCATGATCATGATTTTTTAGCTGTTTCCTCCTATACTCCTAGTTACTAATGGAGTGCTTTTGGTGCTGTCTTTTTTAATAAATATTTATTCGTGCAAAGGAAAACAACAGCAATTCTTTAATTGTGGCTAGCATCATTAATGCACCACAGATAGAGACAAGATCAAGTTTGACTTTTTTAATTTTGATAAAGAAGTTCAACATGTCATCCCTATGTGAGGACAAAATGATCTGAAGTTCAGCTTCTGACATAACGCCAATTCATAAACGTAAGGCATTTCTTATACAAGTTTTTTGAAGTCGAAATACCATCCTAGCTGTAGTCTTTTGGAAAGATGGCCTTCAAAAAGTCTTGTTATTTTTCCCTAAAGTAATCCCAATGATAGCCCCTTACATTGAACCTGCAACCGGCCAATAGCAACCACTACATCTTTTCCTTATCCAAATGTGCTCCTTTCCAAAGAACATTTGCAGATAAGGTGAATGCAGAGTTCATGTTTCAATTATTCAAGATCAAAAAATCATCACAGCCTAGTTTTTATACTTATGAAGGCATGATGCTACAGTTTTATTTTAATATAAAAAGAAATTTTATTAGAGGGAAAGGAGAAATGAACAACTAGGAGGAGGAAAATATATCCTCCAAGACAGATAAAGAACAGCATAGCACAGCACAAAAGAAGAAAAAAAGGATAAAAAATGCAGCAAAGCTGCCTAGCCTCTGCATATCTGAAGTGGAAACTCCCTTGAAACAGTCATTATGATGAAAGTTAGGAGTTAGTTAGGATAAGGATAAGTTAGGATTTGTTTTTGAGTTTGCTTTTTATATGTATCCTTGTTATCAGAGGAGTTGAGATATTTGTGGAAATATATTCTTTCTCCTTTGCTTATTTATTGCTGTAATTTTCTGCTGTGAATAATAAGAACGAGTACATTCTTCTCTCTATTTTCTATACATTAAAATTTACTAGTGAAAGGGCACACCCAAGATTCATCCAGAAAACCAAATAACTTATTCCAAAGGAAAATAGCCACCCTACATTGGTGTTTTCTTTTTCCAAGCTACAGATAACAAGTTTTCGACACATCTTATAAAAGAACTTACTAGTAGGCCATTTATCTTTGCCCAAGTCTTAAATTTTTACAATTTATCTCCCTTACCTGATTAAAATTGCACAAAACTATGCAAATGAGATTATTGCAGTAGAAACCTCCAACCTAATTATACATATTTGGCCACAACCAGCATTCACTGCAAGTAATTCTGCCCAATTATGCTGCATTAAATTCCTTCATTTTTATTCCAAATCCTGTATGCATTATTCTACTTACTTGTAATCCTGTGCTTCTCCATTCTATAATACATCCAATTGATCTTAAATCTCATATTGCCATAAAGCACTCAAAACAATGTTGGAGAGTTTCTTGGATTGATCTATTCTAATGGGGGTAAACACTACGAAGATTATGAATGTCTCATGTTAAGTTTCTCTAGCTATTAAAATAAAATAAAATCAGGACAGATTCTGTTGTGATATTTGTTCAATGGAAATTTTACGGATGGTTTAATTGTTCATATTTCATCATGTTGTTATATACATATATGAGTATAATTATTTGTTTTGCCTAACTGCTCTTGTTCATCAACCCTCCCCTAACCCCCACCTCTCAAAAACATATAGGTAGGACTAGAGGGAAGTTCTGTTGGGCAGTGGTGGCTGGATATGATAGACAGAACATTTGATGAAGGTTCAACATTTGAACGCATTGGATCTAGGCAACTTGCAGGCTTGGTCATTGCTGTGTGGTGAGTATCTATGAGTAGGATCCCAAGTGAGCTGGTGAAGCCTTTAATATGTCAGAAATAATGCCTGTTGTTTTTTATATAAGGCAATATTATGTCTGTTAAATTTTGGCAATCTGGATATGTATTGGTCTGTTAAGTTCCTTCTGTACATCATGTCAGATTATTGTCTACTTTCCTTTCCACTTGTTATAAATGCTATTTAGGTTTGAAATATATGGTTATGGCTCACAAAATGTTGGGCTCCTTATTGTATCCTGAAATGAAATACCAACTAATGTCCTCATTCAATTTGAATGTATGTTGTTCTTTGTATTTCTGTTTTTCATTGTCATTTATTTTCCTTAGTTGGTCTCTTCACCTATAGTGTGGAATTTTTCTTCTTCAGGGTTAAAAACAACATCAGGTTTCATGTTGGGGATGTTGATGTGGCAGCAGTTCCATGTGGCTTTGGACGTGCTATTGGCAATAAGGTAGATCTGCACTGCCTGCTCTGCTGCTTTGCTTTGTATGTTAGTTTGACTTGGTTTTTTGTGTTTCTATCTCTCTGTTTATGTTAATAAAGGATACACTAAGATCTGACAGTTTTTCTTTTATAATTATTAGAATTCTAATTTGGGTCATGAATCTCATAATTTTCTGCCTTATTACGTAGAACATTCCAACATGTATGCTAAAATATGAGGCTTTTTTTAGACTTTCTACTAGATTTAATGATGTGCTACAATCCTGATCTCGTGTAAAAGTAAACATAGTGTCAGTGGTCTCCATTCTACTACTTTGAAAATGAAAGACCATGACATTTTTTGCTTGTGTTAGTATCTGCAAGTAACATGTCATAGTCATTGAAACTTTACAGGTTGTCTCCATTTGTGTCTACTGAGATAACCAGTACGATGTTAGTTGCAGAGTTAGGCTTGAATTTCATGCAACAGAAAACTTCTAGTCATTTTGTTCTTTTAACAAATAGGCTCTGTAAATCTTCTCGTAAATATCAAAAGTAAACATCAAAATTATTAATGTTTTAGTCATGACATGATATGCTGCAAAACACTATTTTTGTAATTTGTTCCAAATATTGAAAATCATTGCTCAACAATGCACTATAGTGTTGTCAATGGCATATGGCGGCAAATTCAAAAAGCATCACAGCACCATGCCGCATGGCATGACAGCTCTTATATTGAAGCATGGCATTTATTGCATCCAAAAAAAAAAATTAGAACAATGGAAAACTGATGAATAACTAAGAACAGAGAAAGAGGAGTGAGGGACAGAAACAGGAAGAACAAAGAGAGACAGAGAACACAGGCAAGTTTCTCTGTGATTTCGGCAAAAAAAAAAAAAATCAAAATAATGAAGGGGAAAAATACAGTTGACTTGATACTAATGGAGCAGGTTGGATACCTTAATGGTGATTTTGGCCTCGTCTGTGAAGGTTTCTGTCCTGAAGATCTTCAAAGGAAGTCAAACCCGGGTTCCATTGCAGGAGAAGAACGCAGATTTGTCGAAAACCACTTCTGATGTGTTTAATTTTTTTGGTTTATTTACCTCTGATGTTGTGGATGGGCACTTGTACCCTTAAAACTAAGCAAACCATTGGCTATAAGGAAGAGAAAAAATGGGATCAGATGAGAGAAAATTTCATCTTCCCCTCCATTTTTGGTATGGCTGATGCCATATGCCATGGATGCCACAGCTAAGGCGGTGCCACATTGAAACGCTCACCATAGGGGGTTTTATGGACGTGACCCCCAAAAATGCCATGCCATGGCAGTGCTATTGGCAACATTGATGCTCTATGTTCTGTATGTGTGGTGTGCAAACTAATGTGCTTTTCCCAGAAAACAATTCTTTATTTTTAAATTATCATCTTTTTATATCAGTTTTAGTTATTCTGACCATTGACATGGGAAATGGTTGTCTCACCAGGGAGCTGTTGGTTTGAGGATTAGAGTGTATGATCGGATAATGTGCTTTGTTAATTGTCACTTTGCTGCACATTTAGATGCAGTTAGTCGTCGCAATGCAGACTTTGATCATGTATACCGAACAATGTCCTTCGGCCGGCCAACAAACCTCTTGAATGCTGCAGCTGGTACCTTGCTCTGCCTATTCCTGTTTGTCTCACTTGCCTTATCCATGTATTTATTTTGGCATGTTTATAGATATGGCTTGCCATTGGTCCTTTCTGTTGCAGCTGGCACTTCATCTTCTGTTCCGATATTTCGTGGTACAAATGTATGTATATGCTGTCCACTATATTCTTTTAAGTAATTCATTATGCACTCAGACAGTTGGATGAAGCATTGATTCTTGAGATTGGTTTCCAGTCCACGGAAGGGATGCCCGAGTTATCTGAGGCAGACATGGTTGTATTTCTTGGCGATTTTAATTATCGTCTTGATGACATTTCATATGATGAAGCAAGAGATTTTGTTTCTCAAAGATGCTTTGATTGGCTTAGAGAAAGGGATCAGCTTCGAGCAGAAATGGAAGCTGGGAATGTTTTCCAAGGAATGCGTGAAGCAGTTATAACATTTCCTCCCACATACAAGTTTGAACGGCACCAAGCTGGTTTAGCAGGTTGGTTTTACTGTAAAATTCGTTGGATTAACTTGCTATTCTGGGGTTATAAGGGAATGACTATTGCAATCATACATCAAAAATAATGATTTCCACAGTTCTCTTCGTGGTTGGCTTTATATGAATCTCGGTGACCAGATCAGAGATACTGAAATCTGGGCTGCAGTCACAAAATTCTACATTTAGGCCACCATTCTGAACTGGCACTTGCTCAGGAGTAATATACCTATTTTAACAGAAAGATAAAGAACAGAAAAAAGATGAAATTTTCAGGGTATGAACTTCCAAATACAATTGGTAAAACTAGAGATCCTTTAATAACTTTAAAAGTGTTTCTGCAGATTTAGATGGGCCTGCAAAAACAAAAGGGGTAAGGCCCCTATAGAAAGTAGGGAGAAGAACGTAGTGTTTTTTCTCTTATTTTTCTCAGCAGAAAATTACAACTATAAATAGGCAGAGAGGAGAGAAGATATCTCCACAAGTATCTCAACTCCTCAGATAATCAAGGAAAACAGAAAAAATCAAACAGAACAAAAAAACTTATCCTTATCCTAACTAACTACTAACTTTCATCACTGATCACTACCCCTCAAGTTGGCGCATAGATATCAATCATGCCCAACCTGCTCATCAAAAGTTCAAAGTGTGGTCTTGGGAGTCCTTCAGTAAGGATGTCAGCAGTTTGCTGTGCTGTCGGAACAAAAGGCATGCAGATCACTCCTCCTCTTATCTTTTCCTTTATGAAATGTCTGTCAATTTCCTCATGTTCTGTCATGCTGTACTGGATTATGAGCAATGCTGACTGCAGCTTTGTTATCACAGTATAGCTCCATAGTCCTTCAACTGTTCTTTTTATTTCCTCCATAACTGGTTTCAGCCATAAAAATATCTTCCTTAAGTTCACCATGCAAAAACGCATTCTTAACATCCATTTGGTGGAGAGACAAACCCTTGGAAGCAGCAATAGCAAGAATGGTCTGCACAGTAGTCATATTAGCCACAGGAGCAAAGGTCTCATCATAATCCACCCCATATTCTTGTCTATTCCCAAGAGCAACTAGCCGAGCCTTATATCTGTCTAGAGAACCATTAGAGTTGAGCTTTATAGAATATACCCATTTACAACCAATGGGTTTAATACCAGAAGGACACAGAACAATATCCCAAGTATGATTCTCCTGAAGAGCCTGTAGCTCAGTGTGCATGGCTTGCTCCCAATATGCATGCTTAACTGCCTGAGAATAACAAGTAGGAACAATAATGCCAGATAACATGGCAATAAGTGATGCATGTGGAAACCCATACCTATTTGGTGGATGAGAGATACGAGTAGACTGTCGAGGTGCTGGAAGTACAGGCTCAGGTGGCAGGTAAATGTCGGGAAAGGGTAGAGGTGGCCGACATCTCGTATACATAATACCTAGTTTGAAACGCTCAATAGGACCAGAGAGATCATCAAAATTAGGAAGCATAACAGGGTTAGAAGAAAAGACCATATGCGATGGAAAGAAATATTGATTTTCAAAGAAAACCACATTTCGAGAAATACGAAGACGATTAACAGTAGCATCATAACACAAAAAACCTTTTTGAGTATTACTGTAACCCATAAACGCACACTAAACTGCCTGAGCCCTAAGTTTGTGACGTTCAATAGGTGGTAAGTGAACAAAACAGACACAACCAAAAGTATGAAGATTATGATAAGTAGGAGGCTTGTCATATAGACGATAAAAAGGAGAATCAAAGTCTAAAACCTGAGAAGGAAGACGGTTAATGACATAAACAGCAGTGGACAAAGCCTCAACCCAAAAACGAGGTGGAACAGATGATTCAAGCAATTAGGTTCGAGTGACATCCAGTAGGTGGCGATTTTTATGTTCAGCAACACCATTTTGCTGAGGCGTATATGAACAAGAACGTTGAGAAACTATACCTTTATGCTGTAAGAATGACTAAAATTCATTAGATATGTATTCTCCACCAGAATCAGAACGTAAGATTTTAATACAAGTAGAAAATTGAGTCTCGACATAGGCTAAAAAGGTCCGAAAAACTGAATAAACCTCAGATTTGGAATGAAGAATATACCCAAGTAAAATGACTGTAGTCATCAATAAATGTCACAAAATATTTATAGGTGGCGTGAGATTTAAAAGGAGTAATACCCCATATATCACTATGAATAATCTCGAAACATGTTGCTGCACGACTACCATGAGAAGGAAAAGGTAAAGTCTTGCTTTTGGCAAGCTTACAAACAGAACAATCAAAGGAATCAAACTGAATTTTATAACCCAATGATCCATGCTTCAACAAATGAGACAAGATGGCCCAAACGTTTATGCCAAACCTCACTTTGATTAGTTACGGCAGTACAAGCGAAAGAAAAAAGGCTAGGAGTAGTAAAATGTATAGGAAACATTCGTCCAACTTTAGGCCCCTTCGCGATCACTTTCCCCGACACCTGATCCTGCACAAGACAGCCATCACGAGAAAAATGCACATCACAGTTGTTATCGACCAATTGGCCAACCGAAATTAAGCTAGAAGAAAGTCTTGGAGACACAAACACATTACGAAAAGAGGAATCAATATCCCCAACAGCAGCAATAGGGAGATTACTACCATTTGCAATTTGAATGTGTTGTGTGCCATGATAGGGTCGAACATTATGCAAATAAGTAGAACTACTAGTCATATGATTCGAAGCTCCAGAATCAACAAACCAAGGTTGAAGAATTTTCTTATCCTTACCTTGAAGGCCCAAAGCTGAAAAGGCAGAGATTATCATCTGTTGCACCATCTCCGGAGTTAGGACAGATTGGGCAGGAGATGCAGGAGGTGCTACTGTATCATTATTCGGACCTGCAGAAGAAGAGGAATAAACCTCTGCTTGAAAGGCATTGGCTTGGTGGTCTCATAGGACATTCCTTAATAATATGGTCATGCTGTTTGCAGTAACTGCAGAATTTCCTGCTACAATTTCGAGCAATAAGACCAAATTCGTTGCTGGAATAACACTGAACCCGCTTGATAAACCTTCCTTTTCCCTTCCCTTGGGCAGCATAAGCCACAGTGACAGCTTCCGAAGGGAATTGGTCTTGCGCCATGGCTCCTTGAGTGGATAGGCGCTGTTCCTCCCGAAGTAATTCACCAAAGCATACATCCATGGAGGGAACTGGCTCTCGATCTAATAAAGCAACCTGTGTAATCTCAAATTCTGGTCTGAGTTTCATGAGAAACTGATCCCTTTTGCTATCATTATAAACTTCTTGGAGAGCAGAAAGTGCGACCTTGGGGATTTTAGCATGAATAATATCCGAATGCGCTGTGCATAAATTGAGAAAACCAGAATAGTATTCTTGAATAGACAGATTACCTGGTGGTAATTTGCAATGTCGAGTTCCAACTGAAAATGCTTGGCACTATTATCTTGATTGTAGATGCTTTTCAGATAGTCCTATATCTCCTTGGTTGTCCTAAATGACTGCAAATTGTTGACCATGTGTGGTTCAATGGAGCCCAAAATCCAGGAGATAATCTTAGCATTCTGCGTTTGCCATGTAGCAAGTTCAGTCAGCACAGTGGGTGCTGCAGAGGAGCCATCAATGTGACCCCATAAGCTTTTGCCTTTAACAAACATTTCGAATTGAAATGCCCAAGCAGAATAATTCTTGCCACTGAACCTAACTGAGAAGCTATCAGTTGTCATGGTGGTCAAAGAGAAGCCAAAGAATCGAAAAAAAAATTGAGAAGTACTGGGTTCGAAAGAAAAGCTAGAAACCAAGAGCCCCTTGGAGCTAAACCAGAAACTGTGATCCAAAAGAAAACCAAACTAAGGTGCCTAAGGCACACCAGGAGAGACACACAGCAGAAGCCCTTTTGGGCAGAACCAAAATAAGGTTTGAAACTTTGACTGCCTAAATTCAAAGAGTAGGCTCAGATACCATATCACTTTGTCTGAATGCTTCAGTTCCTTACACTCAGCTGAATTGATATCTTTATATAACTATTTTACATAGGTGATAAGATAAACAAATATTAATTCCTAAGGTGCATTGCATATACAATGACTACTTTATCCTATCCTGTATGGCTGTCCAGTATGGCTGTCCAAACTAAATTATGACAGGCTGTCCAGACTCAATTATGACAGGCTGTCCAGTATGGCTGTATAGCTGTATAGCTGTCCAGACTCAATTATCCTATCCTGTCTCTGAAAAATATATATCCTACTAACATATGTGAGGATAAATAAAGGGAAAGGCAGCCGGTTAATGACTCACGTGAGCAAGAGAGGTGAGGTAGAAGGAAATATGCACGGGGGATTTTCTTGTAACTGCCTAGACACATGGCAGCAGGGGAGAGAGTGGGATAAATGTGAGGGGGAGGCTCTGGGGAAAGGGGAAGAGAAAATTGTAAGGTTTGGGGCCCTTGGGCAGGGAGGCTGCAGACCCTTGAAGTTCTTCCATGTTTCTATCTATAATTTTCTGTTTATGTGAGTGTGAGAATGTTGTTCTAGTGATTCTGATATCTGTGATTGGGTTTATTCCAATTTCCTGTAACGAAATACCTGGGTTCTTAACTTTTTACCTTTCAATTTATGAACCTTAAATTGAATGGGATTAGATCCTGTAGAAGACAGGAAATCAACTCTGGCTGCTGGAGTAGTAGTAGAAACGCTGTCCACTATCTCTCCAGAGGAAAATGGGCCATGATTGGCTCCTGTCATGACAGATTTTACCATGGCTCTGGTCAGTCCCGAAGCTCTGATACCATACAGAAAATAGGGAGAAGAACGTAATGTTTTCTCTCTTATTATTCTCAGCAGAAAATTACAACTATAAATACGCAGAGAGGAGAGAAGATATCTCAACTCCTCAGATAATCAAGGAAAACAGAAAAAACTTATCCTAACTCATTAACTCCTAACTTTTGTCTGCCCCATTTAGTCTTACTTGAATCCAACACGATTGGGAAATGATCAGAGACAGGGCGTGTCATAATTTGTTGAACCAGGTCTGGAAAATTGTCCTCCCACTCACTAAGAGTTAGAAATCAGTCTAGTCAGGAAGCGACTATATAACCTCTATTTACCAATTAATTAAACTGAGCATTAGATAAGGAGGCATTCCTTAGGCCACTATCCCAAATCAAGCTGTCAAACCCTCTCATGGTTGAAGTGACTGTACTGCCACCGAGCTTTTCATTTGGGAACCTTGCACAAAAAACCTTGGGCATTACATAGCTCTTCCCAAAAGTCAACTACTTGGTTCATTTTTCCATTGTTTGAGAATGTCTTCTGATACTACTTGTTCTCAAACTCTAGATCGACATTATAATGTACAAGATACCCCTCCCTATCAAATCCATGCATGAATTCCACGTTCTCCAAATCATCTCCAGGATCTTCATTCACAAGTGCATCAATGTTGAACTCTTTCCTCCATTTCTGTTGTGTTCTTAATCATGACAAATGCATCCTTCAATTTGAAGTCTCAGGCTGTAAGAAGCTTCTGCAAATTCACATCACTCCTGTCATCCTTGAGCAGAGGAACTCCCCCAAATGAAAACTTCCCTGTACTCTTTTGCTACTTCCTCTGCTTCCTTTGCCGGGTTGGCTGTGATGCCAATGTTTTCACTTTGGTCCAAACATCTGGGGGATTAGTGTAAGGTTTTGAAGATTGTGTATCAAGTTTGTGGAATGCCTTAATTTCTTTAAATGTATTTTTTTCTTCAATGATATTAATTTTTCATCCTTTTGGGTGCTTGTAACTTCTTCAAACTTGCTCTATAATTAGAAATTGAAAAGTGAATCATGTCAAGTTACAATCACTGCTGTTTATACGAGTTCTTTCACTTCTTTGTTATCAGGACTGCTTCAAAAATTTTAAGGGTATGACTTCAGATTTGTATGAATTGTTTCTTTGAAGGGTATGATTCTGGTGAAAAGAAACGCATCCCTGCCTGGTGTGACAGAATTTTGTATCGTGATAGTCGCTCTTCTTTGGTGGATGACTGCGGTTTAGAGTGTCCTGTTGTCTCTTCAGTCTTGCAGTGAGTGCTCTAGTTTAGTTTATTTATTGCCATTTGGGAATATGAATTAAAACACCCTGCCAGAAGTACTTTGTATGTATTGTCCTAGATAGGTCTCATTTTACCTGGCATGTTGTGCTTATCTCACTTTGCTTTCTGTGACCCACCTATCTATAACGGGACTTCTTTATTATATGAGACATGTGAAGCAAGGCAAAATTGAATTATAGATGTTCTAAAATATTTCAGGAAAGCATACGAGTGGAAACACCGCCTTTTGCTTTCAATTTTTTTTTTAATTAATTCATCTCACCTTCAATAGGTATGAAGCCTGCATGGATATCACAGATAGTGACCACAAGCCTGTGCGCTGCATATTTTCTACAGATATTGCTCGAGTAGATGAGTCAATCCGGAGACAGGAATTTGGAGAGATTCTTGGGTCAAATGAGAAAATTAAATGTCTTCTGAAAGAACTATGCAAGATTCCTGAAACTATCATTAGTACAAACAACATAATCCTTCAAAACCAGGACACATTAATTTTGCGTATTACAAATAAATGTGCAGAAGACAATGCTTTGTTTGAAATAATTTGCGAAGGTCAGTCTACTGTTATGGAGGATCAGAAGGCATCTAACCATCAGTTGAGAGGTTCCTATGGCTTCCCAAGGTGGCTTGAGGTGATATTCTTTATTTAGAATGAATTTATTTTTTATGAAATATGTTTTCTTACTGAAGGTTTTTTTAGTATATTCTTTCTTTCTTTCTATTAGCATATTTGTCTATTTTAAAAAAAAAAGTGACAGAAAACAAGCATGATGGCTACTGTACCAAAGTTTGCTTTTATTCATATATTGGCGTACTTTTATATCCAATGATTGTAATGGAAAAAGATATGATTCAAATAAATAATAATTATATTTAGATATTTAAAATTTCAGTTACATTGAAAAAAATTTAAACACTAACTAAATTAATTTTAAAATTTATCAGTTCTAAAGCTTCAAAAATATACAATCTATTATTTATATTAAATATTAATTGAGAGTAGATTAAGACAAGAGACCTACATATCAAAGAACCAATTTAGTTTTGTGCCATGAAGGTCAACCATGGAGACTATATACTATTGTGGGGTTTGATTTGAAAGATAGAAAAAGAAATAACAACAAAAAATTTCACATGGCTCCATTCCACAAGTTACTCAGTTTGAGTATCTTAGATCCATCTTAAAAAGTGAGGACAAGATTGATGGAGATGTCACACATAGGATTCAAGCTGGGTGGATGAATTGGAGAAATGCTTTAGGCATAATTTGTGAAGGAAAATTCTATCAGACAGCTATAAAATCAGTGATGCTCTATGGTAGCGAATGTTGGGCAGTGAAGTTCCAACAAGAGCAAAATGTAAGTGTAGTAGAGATGAGAATGCTGAGGTGGATGAGTGGACATATAAGAAAAAAAAATATGATTAGGAACAAATATATTTGGGAGAAAGTTGAATTAGGAGAAGATGACAAAAACATGCCCAAGATAGTTTGGGCATGTGAGAAGAAGACCAATAGAGGCACCAGTTGAAAAGTGAATCAAATGGAAGATTGTCCGACTTAAGAGGGTGGAGGTAAGAAAACTTTAGGAGAAACCATTAAAAAAACCCAGCACTAAATGGTTATACGAAAAATTTGGTTTTTGATAGAGCTCAATATCCATGTAGCCAACTCCGCATAGTGGGATAAGGCTTGGTTGTTGTTATTGTATTAGATAAATGGGGTAAGAAGATAGTTGTTGTTTCATCTCAAGGAAAATGATGGATGATTTCTGCTAAAGAACTCCAAGTGCATTCTACATGATATTATGTCCGAAAAATCAGATGGAATTGAAATATCTTCTAACAAAGTAGAAGGAAATGTTTGATCCATTATATATTTTCTTTTTCTTGATCTTGAATTTTTTCATCATCGGTACATTCTTACTAAGTTAGAGAAGCAGTAGCAACCCTAAGTTTAGTCATATTGAAAAGGTCTTTTATATGCGTGTTGCGAGTTTTAAATTTAATTGATAGTAACTTAGACGTCAACCCAATAATTCTTTCATGAAACAAAGGAATGCGTTATAGGACAACCCTTTCTAAACTAATATGCAGACACAGGAGCACACCAAATTTGTGAGATTAATCACTTGACCCTGACCCAAGAGACTGGATAGAGTTTTTGCTATGACAGGTGGATGCTTTTTTTATTTTGGTTTGCTTTTTCAAAAAGTCAATGTGAGAGATAATCAAAATCTACCCATAGAAAATTTTGGCTTCAACCATGGATTTTGTACAAAGATGTTAGTCCTAGAGCAGAGTTCTTGATGTGAATCAACATTAAACTTTTTTGCTTCAGACAAGGCATCACTCCTTTGTTATTCACCCCAAGGTACTTGCACATTTATGATTCAGGTAAGTCCTGCAACTGGTATAATAAGACCAGATCATATTGTTGAGGTATCAGTGCATCATGAGGAATTCCACACTCTGGAAGAGTTTGTTGATGGTGTTGTACAAAACTCTTGGTGTGAAGACTCAAGAGACAAGGAAGCTGTTTTGGTGGTTAAGGTGCATGGCAATTACACTTTCCAGACAAGAAATCACCGAGTCCGTGTTCACCACTGCTTTTCAACCAAGAAAAACCAAACGGACTCTCAACCAGACAGCTCCAGGCATATCCAAGGAAGTGTACTACACCGATCTGATTTCCAACGTATCAGCAGTTCCTATGATGTGGTTGACCAGCTACAGAATTTGCATAGCCCATAAAGCAGCAATTGATGTGAGTGCTTGTAACATAAAATCTCTTTTTATGGAAGAACAAAATAATAGATAGGTGATCTTGTAATAGACAAAAAGTTCTTTGTTTATATATCATCTTGATTATGTTTGGTAATGGCTTGTTTTGTTTCCACAGGGAGCTTGTGGTCCAACTTGTAATCGTCGAGCTGATTGAACTGTACAGAGAAAGCAAATGCGAGTCAAAGAGAAGCGTGACAGCTTTTGTGAGATCCATTATTTCATTTATTCAGAAAGGAGTCCAATTTATTCTGTAAATGACTATGTACCATACTAAACAACACAAGCAGTAATTGAAAGGAGAAATCCGGTGACCTGTTGTTACTGCAGCTGATTCTACTATTGTTGAGTTTGTCTTTGGACGATGGGTGCTTCCAACAAATATTCTGATACTTTCTATGATCTCATTATTTGCCGGGAATTTTGCATAATGGAAGTCATTTGTTAATTGACTTTCTGATATATGTGACCTTTGCCAAATACGATTCATTGAAGGAGGATGAGTTATTACTAAAAGATTATGTCTTTTTTTTTTGTGAGATAAAAGATTCTGACCTGGGCCTCATTAGAAAGGATCTTAAACACTTACAAAAAGGCCACGCCAAGTGCCTTTAAACTTTAAACGTGATTATTACGGGCTGGGTGGGAATTTGGATGGAAGTTGTAAATTGGAATTTGATAATTGCCCCAATTTACCAAAAAAACAATTGTTTTGTTATAAATGTAGTTATTCTAATAATCACTAGAGAAAAAGCACAAATGTATGTGTTCGTATAAAAGAAAGGATTGAAAAAATGAAGATATTTGAGAGCTTTTGCCTATAAGCAGTCAACATCCAAGCACACCTTCGGGGCTTCCTACTTCGGACAGAATATTGGTATAAGGTCTCTTACCACTCTGCAATTCACATGAGCCCATATCAGACAGTTTTTGGCAAACTGCCACTGCCATGCCCTGGTTATGAACCTGGCCAAACAGCAGTACAAGCTGTAGAAGAGGAGATGACAGCTAGGGACAAACTCAAGCAGGAGTTACTAGACAGCCTCACCAAGGATCAAGCTCTAATGAAGAAGCAAACAGATGCTAAAAGGGAGGAAAAATCATTGTCTGGTTGAAAACCCAACCCCATAGGCAGACCACTTTACAGCAGTCAGAACATCCCAAATTGGGTAGAAGATATCAAGGTCCCTTCATGGTCACTGAGAAGATTGGTCCTGTGGCTAACAGATTAGACCTCCCAGCTCATTCGCATATTCATCCCGTGTTTCATGTTCCTCTGCTCCAGGAATGGAAAGGTAGTCACTCGCAGCCCAATCTGGAACCAGAGATACCGGACACAAGTGCAACAGCAGACATACCACTTGCTATTATTGCTAAGCGGTGCAGGTGCAAGTGCAAGTGCAAGTGTTACTTGAATGGCAGGACCAAACATGGGAAGAATGTCGGGCAGTAAAGTGCTAACAAAAGCAAAATAATAAATGTAGCTATGATGAAAATGTTGAGGTGGAAAAATGGACGTACAAAAAAAGATACGATTATGAAAAAAATATTTAGGAGAAAATTGAATAGCATTTATTGAGGAGAAAAATGATAGAAACTTGCTAATGATGGTTTAGTCATGAGAGGAGAAGATCAATAGAGACTTTAATGAAAAGAGTGGATCAAATAGAAAATAGTTTAATTAAAAAGGCCAGAAAAAGAGTGAAGAAAACTTCAAGATAAACAATTAAAAAAGAAATTATCCTAAATGGATTTAGTAAAATTTTGTTTTTGGTAGTGTAATGGTGTTGTTTGATCTGTAGTTATTAGTAGATATCAAAGCTCATGATAGCATGACTTTTTTTATATATAAATAAAAACACATGATTCTAAAAAATATTTCTAAAGGGAAATTTTGTAAGTTATGCCATTTAAGAATTTTGCAAATTTGTAATTACTTTATTAGTTGTAAATTTTGAAATGCTTCACTTTAGCAATATTTTTGTTATAGTTATAGTAAGACATGATTTTAATTTAAAAATTAAAACTTTTCTATATGAGGCTTTATTTACAAAAAATTTATTACTCTTCTAGATTTATACTACTTTATCAACAGCTTTTATATTTGTTACTTCATGATTTTATTGTTTTCTCTTTATGCTTTACCAAAGTTCTTCATCATCTCTAAGCATGGACAATTGAAACATAGATCTTGATCAAGCTACCACATCTTATATCAATAGTTATGACACTACTATTCGGGATATGAAGGCTTAATCTATTGACATCCTAATGGTTAACTTAAAGAATAATGTTGTTTCTAGGCTCTAAAGGTAATGTATGCTTTATGCTCGCTTCTAGAATTTGATAAAGATATTGAAATAAATAAATGAAACATAAGAAGGAGGTTGAATTGTGTTTTTTACCTTTTTCGAAAACTTTCCGTAAAACAATTCTTGAATAAAAGCTTCATAAGATTGTAGAAGAAAATGGATGAAACATAAACTATTTACAGTCTGTTGGACGCAAAGAGAGTTTTACTGAAAATCTTTGGACGCAAGTGAAGGACTTATGTTTTTAGAAATTTTTTGTTAAGAATAACAATGATGATCCCCAAATGTTAGTTAAAAAGTAATATAACACAAGGAGATAGAAGAAAAAGCTTACACTAGATAATTATAGTAGTTCACTCTCACAACCCGAAAGCTATGTCCAATCCCTTCTAGTTGAAGGATTTTTCACTAATCTTTCTCAGACTATAAGTATTCTTCTTAACGTCTCTTCAGGCTACAACCAAGTATTTTAAACCTCTTCAAATTCTAACAAGAAGTATTCTTTTACAGACAAGCCTCTTCAGGTTCAACAAAGAAATAAAAGAAGAGTGTTTTAATACACTTGAGAGTAACTCACAAAAAGTGAAGATAAAAAATAAGTTCAAGTATATATTCTATACAAGAGTAAAAAGAAATATATGAAACAAAGTGAATTTTTGAATATTTTCTCTTGTTCTCTTGATGTCTCTATATCATTGAATCTTCTAAGACTTTGGTATTTATAAGCTTGTGGGCTTTAAACAATTTTCATGAGTTTCTTCATTCAACAACAATATTTATTACCGTTTTGAGTAATATTAAATGCACAATGCTAATAACGTGTTGATCTGTTTTTGAAAAGTGGCTTTGGTTATCAATGCTTGCAAGAAATTTGATATCTCAGTTCTGACTCTTCTAAACAAGTAGAAAGTTCCTTATTTGTTGGTCCTTGTAGTTGTTAGATGTGTCAGCTCTAGCATACAAAATTGATTTTCGAAAGTCATGTTTGTGTCAGAGATCTCATCAGCAATTAGTGCATTTTGTTTTGCTTGTCTTTGAATTTTTTTGGACGGATGCTTTTGAGAAATAATTAACGGTGACAAAACAAATGGACGATCCAATATAATATAATATGCAGTTCATGTTTTATTAGACACACGACGTAAAACTGAGATATTGTCTTTGTAAAAGCTATCTTTATAAAAACTTATCTTTGGTCCAAAGGTACTTATAAGTCATTTATTCAAAAGATACAGCTTGAACTTTTTCTTTTAGATCAAAATAGCATAAATTTATTCAAAACTTATTTGTTTATTTTAATTTAATATTTATTGCTATTTTCAAAACTCTGAGGGGTTCAATTTCATTAAACAAATTTTGTTCCAATATTAAATATTTAAATTCGTCTTTGATTCCAACAAGTACGTGCTTCAAGGCTATGTGTGTAAAATATTTGCTAAAGGCAAAAAGAATAATGAAACACCAATGGACTTTTCCAACCACCTCAACACAATTTCTTTTCAGTTTGGTGCATGCTTTTATGCTTAAAAGGTAAATTTTTGTTTTTATTTATATGTGAATTTGTTGTTACAGAAATCGACTAGCTTTTGAATTCATACCGGTTTAACAACATTTTGACTGATTTTTTGCAAAAAATTAGAAAATGATTTGCATTTTCAACTAGATCAGTTAAAGAGGTCGAGTCACCAATTTTCCAGTTCAATGGATCAGAGCGGTCCAATTTTTACAACAATGATTAATATTATAAATAAATAAACTTATATATTTAATTTTGATCAATTGTCAATGTAAAAAAAAAACTTTATAATGTCATTTAATCATGTGTTGACAAATCATTAAAGTAGTTGAACTATCACAACTACTTAGGAAATCTGATTTTTTTTAATGATGTACATAGTTAAATAACAATGTGACAATAGATTAAAATTAAACTCCATATTTTTTTTTCAGTAATTAAACTCCATACTTATTTTTGACTTAATAAGTAATAATAATGATATGTAAGACTAAGAATAAAAATGGAAATAGATTATTTGCATGCTTACATTGATGCTATTTTATAGCAAAGAACTCTTTGAAAATTTACGAATTACATGGCAGCATTAACACATTTGAAACGAAAATACTAATTGGTATGAATTCTTTTACACGAAATAGTATACCAATTAACATGGCTTTGTAAGAGTGTGTTTTGGCCTCCAATTTTTCTTTTTTGGTAAATGATCAGTTTGGTAGGCTTGAAAAAAATAATTCTTCGTAGGTTCGTTTTGAAAATTAATTAAGTATTCAACTACATTAACTAATAATTTATATAAGGTTAATCATGTATCAAATATCAAAATAAAGATAAATTATTAGTTAACTATATATAAATTATTAATTAATATAATTAAATACTTAATTAATTTTTAAAATAAACTTATGAAATATTATTTTTTCCACGCCAAACCGATTATTTTTTCTTTTTTTTTATCTCATTTATCATCTTTGTTTTTTCAACCAACATATTCGTCAATGTGTTTCGTATTGTTTTTTGGTAAAAACTGATTCGTACCAAATCGCATCACTCATACCTGAAATTCAGTAATCAAGTGTGGGTATCGTATCACACATTTCCCTTCGTTTTAATACCGTATTTCGAAAAGGCGCATATATCTAAACCAAAAACGCTCCTTAACGTCTGGCCTGCGGACTCTCCGAGTCCCACTTTCAACAGAATATTTCTCCGTTTGAAAATAGTGTCAACTGCATTGGATTTCTTCTTACTTCGTGGAATTAGGAGGGAAAAAAATTCAATTCTATGTTTCTTCTTGTGAGCTTTCTAAGACGCTGCTCGAACGCACCTAGGGTTTACAATTTCTGCTTGAAATTATGCTCGGCCTCTTCGCCAACTGCTTTGCTATGTCTTTCTTTCTCTCTCTTTGATCTTCGAGGTCTCCAGTCACGAAGGTTCTGTTAGAGAATCTGTAAATTTCTTGACAAGGGTGCCTCTTTGCATCCTTCTCAGGGTCCCGGGTGCAATTTTGGAGTTGCGTTGTCTGAGGAGCAATTAGGGTTTCTATATCAACTTTAACGCTTTCAGCTTTCAATTTTAGGTGTTTAGAGGGGAATTCACCAAACACTGTTTTGCGTACCTTACGGTTTATTTGGTTGCTTGAGTTCCTTCACGTCCGGGGTTTTATTTCCCCCACTTTTTTTTTTTGGAGGAGAAGGAAGGGGGAGATTGAGGGTAAGCACTGTTTTAATGGGGATTGAAATTTAGGGCCTTGTGTCTCGCATGAGAAATAGATATTTGCTACTAAAGTGAAAAGGGTGAAAGATATGTTTTATTCTCAGTTTATATTGGCCAAGAAAGGGCCGCTTGGGACAATATGGATAGCTGCACATTTGGAGAGAAAGCTCCGGAAGAATCAAGTGGCAGATACCGATATTGGCGTCTCCGTGGGTCAGTTTATCTCGAACCTTATATATTTTTTATTTAATTTTAATCAAAGGTCATTATAAAACGTTTTTATGGTGTCACCTGTTTTTTAAACAGTTAATAACCACGGTGAAAAACCATAGTGACTGATCTGCAACCTTATTTAATGATGTGACACTGGTGTTTACAGATAATATAGTGGATCAAATTTAAAATCATGTGCTTTAATTCTTATAATTGTTACACCTACGAAAATTATACAATTTTGAGCATTGTGTCATGTTGTCTAGGCTAGAATGTAAAAGCTTGGCTCAATTATTACGAAAAACCAAAAAATAATATTGCATGTTGTATTTTACCTTCCTTGAAACCTAATAGGTCATTGTTTCTGCGTGCTATCTCATCAATGAGTGCCTAGTATAAAGATGTTGAGCTGTTATTCTGAAGAAAAAGGCAGAAGTTCTGTATGTTTGTTTGATTGTTTGATTTTCTTTTTTATTCTTTTGATGTCAAGAGACTGTATGAGAAAAGAGGAAAAGAAGTAGTATCTGTGTGTAGTCTGATTGTAAAAAGTGAGTGAAGGATTAGTTATGTAGCTACACATAGTGAAGGACTAGCTTGATGTGAAATCTTTGCAGTTGCTCAAATTTCGTTATGATCCCTATGGCAGAGATTGCTACCGAAGGAAATTAATATTCCATAATCTCTACCCATGTAGAAGGAAATTAATATTCCATAGTACATTGTACATATCAGTGCTGCATATGTTATTGTCTAATTTTGATGACATGTTATGGTCTCAGATTATTTATGTAGTTACTGTTATGAATGAACAGATTCAATTCTTTTTCCTGAAGTACCAATTGCACTCCGTTTGTCCAGTCATCTTCTGCTTGGTGTGGTGAGGATATATTCTAGAAAGGTGAATTACCTTTTTGATGACTGCAGCGAGGCCTTGCTCAAGGTAAAGCAAGCTTTCCGGTCCACTGCAGTTGATTTGCCACCAGAAGAGTCCACTGCACCTTACCATTCCATCACCTTACCTGAGACTTTTGATCTTGATGATTTTGAACTGCCAGATAATGACATATTTCAAGGGTTAGTTTGAAAGCACTTGCTTATGTCCTTAATTGAAGCTCTTGCTGTTGCTTAGTCCAGCAGCATTTTTTTACTGAATCGAACTGGTTCTGTCTAAATTTCATTTGAAAGTATTTGTTGGTGATTTTCTCTGATCATATGGATTGGATTTGTCCTTGGAATTATCAGATGATTGGTATGGAAAATTTCTTAGTGACACTATAATTTTGTTTTAAATTGTGGATCCTTTTCTGGGTTCTGTTTTGTCAGAATTGGTTTATACTCTAGATGCTGATTTTATGCAAGGTGGTTCATGCGGAAGACTTATTCTTTGGTTTATTAATGACAGAGGATATATTTGTGAACTTGCAGTAACTATGTTGATCACCATGTGAGTACAAGGGAGCAGATTACACTGCAAGATACCATGGAGGGTGTGGTTTACACTACCTCGCAGTTTGGATTGGATGGTCAGTATTCCCCTTGCTCTCTTAATCTGTTTCACTTTCTACTGCTGGTTTGATGGTGAATTTTAATGGGAAAATTACAAAAAGGAAGTTTTGGTTGAAATATTTAGTTTAGGAACAATTAACCCCTTCAAGTGGTTAATTAAATCAATAAGTGGTTACTCATTAATTACTCTTTGAACATTGTTAACCAATTGAAAGGTTAATTGTTCCTATATTAAAAAAAATTATCACGAGTTTCTTTCTTTTTTTTTTTTTTAAATTTTCCAAATATGGAGAATTACAATTTTTTCATTCCTGGCAAAAATAGTTCCAATTTAATAACAATTAACCAAACAAGTGGTTCACAATATCCAAAGAGTGGTTTATGTGTTAACCATATATTGACTTATTTAACTACTTGTTTGGTTAATTGTTCCTAAACTGGAAATATTTTATCAAGAATTCCTAAATTGTTATTCTCCCAATTTCAATCATGCAAGGGAGAGATCTCTACTAAGTAATATTCAACTTCAAACACATGGCTTGCAGAGCGCTTTGGTGATGGTGATGCTTCTCTAATTGGTTTAGAACTTGATGAGGTAATTTGTCTTCTTTTTTCTCAGCTAAGCATCTTATGCATGAAGGTGGTAGTTGAAATGTGTTCTAAATGGTTTTAAGGTCTCAGCACACAAATATGAATGTTACAATTTTGTTGTCCTGTGGTGATAAATAGGAAGCATGAATGGCGCACATTTGTTGTTAGTATACTCTGGTAGGCCTGATATAAATTTGATGCTAGAGAAAAGAAAGTTAAAAGGAGAAATGTAGATTTAAGTATTTAGCCCTTTTTTCTTTTAAACATATAGATTCATATCTTGTTGGTTGGGAGGTGATTCGTGTGCCGAGCTCAATCAAATTACAAAATTAATCCTACACTAGCTTGTAGCATAAGGAATAACCCAAATCGTCTCTCAAAGGACCAAAAATGCAAACTCAATCAGATCAATGTGAATTGGAGGTGTTTTAATATGAATGAAAGCAATTAAATGTGAAGAAATCAGATTAGACAATAATCAATCCAAGAGATCCATTAGACAATTTGGTTAACCTATCATTGACCACCAAATGTGCATGAACTTCTATTGGATTGGCTAGAGATAGACACAATTCTGTAATCACAAAATTCATGCAAACAATGCTAATCTCATTACTAGAATTATAATTAGCAAATGCAAACAAATCTGCAAGCATTAATCTCTAATCCTCGTGATAAAATCAAGATCCTATCACAATTCTCAATTAGAATATAGATCCAATCGGATCTCATCATAACAGAAATCTCTAATTATGAAGATTAAATTGAAAAAGAAGAGAAGAAGAGAGATTCAATCAAACATTCAAATTTGAAATTAGAAAGCAAAGCCTCAAGATCAAAGCTGAATTGTACTATGGTTTCAAGGATAGATCAAGCACAATTAGCATTCTATAGCTGCACTTTAAGGAAGTTTGTGGAGGAAGAGAGAATGAGAGGGAAAAGCTAGAGAGAAATTAAAAAAAACTACAAAGTGAGGGAAAATTGAAAACCCCCTTTTCGTGTTTTGTTTTCCCCTTTATATAGCAGGTCCTAAACTTCAATTTACAAGAATGCCAATGGATTAAGACTAATCTACATCCTCTTAGCTTTAATTGGCTATCTTATTTGCCTAATTTAGGCTTAAGATGAGGAAGTTATGCCCAAATCAATCTAAGAAGATAAATAAAACGTCTGTCAACTTCAAGTGGAAATGACACCTACAAAATGTTGTAGTTTGGAAAAATGGTCTCATGAGAGTTATAGTCCTGCGTTTTATCTTTCATTTGGCAACGGTTTCATCTCCATTGGACATCTCAAGCCCAAGTTATGGCCCATTTACTACGCACGGGTTGGGTTTCAACGACAGCACCCTTACTCTAACTTCTAGGCCCAATATGGCCCCTAGACATCCAATTCAACTCTTGAGCTCCTCATCAAAGTTGTAAAACTCCCTCTTATATTTCCTAGATGGTAAGATTCATAATTTTTAGATGTCTAGAATTCAAGATATGCTTAAAATACAGAGACAATGTAAAATTCAATTAATGCTGAAAAAATGCAATTAAACCCAATTGAAACCCAAACCTATAAAATGTGGCCAAATTCAATCAATTAAGCACAAAAAAGAGGTAAGATACAAAATATGATGGATTAATAATGTGTGTGAATAGTGTTTATCAGGAGGTTTGTTGTAGACCTAAGAATGAAGGGGGAATGGGTCTTATGAGTTTGTTGTCTAAAAGCATTGGTTTGGTGGGTAAATGGCTATGGCGTTTTCCTTTAGAGACAATCTTTGTGGCACCAAGTGATTCAGAGCAAGTATGATTTAAATCAGCTCTTGCTAGTCCTTGGAAGTTTATTTCCTAGGGATATGTTCCTTTTAGACCACTGGTCTGTTTTGCACTGGATGTTGGTACTAGTATTATGCTTTATAATCCCTTTGCATCTTTATTAATTAAACTTGATGAAAAAATCCATGTTCTGAAAATGAAATAGCAGCCATAAAGACAATCCTATCATCCTTTCTAAAATTTACCAAAGAACAGCATATGTAGCACATTGCCACAAAGCCTTGTCCCTTTTGTTACTGCAAAAATATTTGAATATAATTGATAAGAATTGCTTTAGACTCTTGTTGAAAACTTGAAATTATAGGGATTAGATGGAAAAAGGAGGAGAAGAGAATAGAGACTCTGAATAATATGAGATATGATTGTATGAGGTGTGTTACAAACCATTGACTAACACCTTTATTTATACCAAAAATGTGACTATGAAATGACCCTTTACTTTGGTTGTACTACAAGTAATTAATATCTTATCCAAGAAGACACAATAATAATAAATTATATTTCTTGTTAGAGAATAAAATCATTTAATGGACCTCCACCTAATAGCTTAAGCTTTTAGGTGAGTTGGTTGACATGGTGTCAAAGCCTCTATAACCAAGTGGTCAGGAGTTGGATCCTTGCAGCTCCCCGTTCTTCATAATTAAGTTCAATTTCAGCAGAAGGTAAAATGAGTCTATGGATTGTCCACACTTAAAGGACAAGCCCAATTTCTCTTGCCTGAGGAGGCATGTTAGGGATAGAAAATCATTCATGGACCTCCACCTAATAGCTTAAGATTTTAGGAGAGTTAGTTACGTTATGTGCTTAGCATTTCATTTCCAATTTTAATTACTCAATCATTGAATGAAGGAAGTTTCTCTAGTACCCTTTTTTTTGGTGAGGGTATCTGGTATCCCTTCATAATTAGTCGTCAATATTCTACAATTGGTTGAAATATAAATATTGTATTTATATTTCAATATTTATATGTTATCCAAGTGGGACATGTGGTTAAATGTTGGTGCTAATTACTAGGGCTACCGGTCCCCTCGTAAAACAAAAGGTACCAAAGGAATCTCATTAAATGAATATTTATTTCTATTGTATATTACAAATATCTGTTTTATCGGAAAAATATTACGTTTTGTATTTCTTTTTTCTTATTTTCAATTCCCTATCCCCATTGTATCGTATCCTAGATCTTTTGAGAATCACGTTATCCCTATATCTGTAAAGTGCACTATCTGTATCCCAAATAGAATCCATGCTTCACTGGTGATTACCATCTTTTTGATTGCTATAGCTGTGACCCTTTTTGTTATTGGAGAACCTAAATGTCTGATTTAAATTGACACAGTTGTGTATAATATATTGATGTGTATATCTGGGGAGAATAATTGACTTTGAAGTGACTAATATGTAGATGTTTCTGATTTTTACTTTTGGAGCTTTTTTAATTTGATCCGGTAAAAACAGGATCCGGTAATAGACAAGGCTGCTACTTTGGAGCATGATGGCATATCAATGTAAGTTTTTGTTATTATCTGACTATCTGATATCTTCTTTATCTTTTTTTTTTTTTTGATAAAAATTGAATTTCATTAAGACAAAGAGAAGAAATTACAAGTAGATTGGATGATGAGGAATCCTTTTTGACATTAGAGCACAACACAAAACAACAGAGAAAAGAGAAAACATAAGAAAAGCAAAGCTGCCCAATCCCTAGTCATATCTGATAGGGAAACCCCTTAAAGAGACCATGTGCTTTACACCAAGTAGAAGCCAAATGCCAAATCTTATCCCAAATCAGATGTTGTGCCAAAACAGCCTCCTTAAAAATATGAGAGTTACTCTCCAACCAAATGTACCAATGTAGCAAAGATAGCACATTGCCACAAACTTTAGCCTCCTACTTTTTTCAGAACCATATAAGATTATCGTAAAGAATTGGTCCAAGGACCTAGGGAAAACCCAATATCTTCTTTATCATTATTTATCCTGTATTATCATCATCATTATGGACAATATAAATTTCCTGAAAAATCTTATTTACTCATCATGAGATTCATGACTGCAGTGCTAGTCCTCAAGCGTCTCCACAGTTAGAGAGATCTCAGCAAAAAGATGAAAGGAAAGAGGTGGTAGACGGAATGCAAGTGAAAGGAAGTGGAACCAAGGTTGGTTTTAGTATTCTAAAATATCTGTATGCCTATCAACGTTTGCTTTTAGGCCTTGTTGTTTTCTTCAATTGTCTCTCTTTTCTCTTTAGGAGAGTGGATGAAAGCATAGATAGTTCATGTTCTAGTTAGGTTGACTAGAGAGTATATTTCTTCTTGATTCAATGAATAAATTGATCTGTTTTGAACAGATTGATGGTTTACCTACTGCTGCTGTAGTCAATGAATATGCTCAAGGTCCATCTACTCCTGGACTAGAAGAGCCAAACTTGTTTGGTACTCAGGTGGATCAGGTCATTAATGATGTAGACTATCATAATTCAGCAGATTTAGTATCAATTAAGAGCACGCAAAAAGTTTCCTCTGCTCACCAAAGGGAGAAAGATGTAATCGATTGCTTTATGCAAAATAATGTGAAACCTGTTGGTGTAGATTTGCTTCATCAGGATAATGACTGCCTTCTGGTTGAATTGGATAGCAAAAGAGAGGAACAGGAGCATTCGGCATGTTTGCTTGTGACGAAGGATCAAGAAAAATTGATTCCAAATGATCATTGTTTAACATCATTACCCTTGATGGTCTCCTCCAATGAAGAGTACCTGACGCCCCTGGTACCAGAATTTACCAGTGGCATGACCACTGCTTCTGATATACCTCAGAAGGTGGAAGATTTACATGATGAAATTTTGATAAACAATGAACCAGTTGTGGCTCCTTTGGACCAAACTGTTATGAAGTGTGTTATATCTGGAGTTAGTTTAAATGAAACTGTTAAATCTCCTAGTTGTTCTCATGTTACATCTGATCTGGAGGACCTCTCTTGTAAACTTTTGTCTGACTTGGATGGATCACAAGGGCGAGAATCAGATGGTCATTTGGAGGATAATCGCACATTGTCAAAGCATGAAGTTCTGAGTGAAATTGAAATTGGTAACAACAAGGGGGAGTCTTGTCTGTTTGATGAGGTTCAAGTATCTAATGCTGTATGTCCTCTAGGATCACCTGGGAGACCTCAGGTTATTGATGTGGAACCTCTGGCCTTTCAAGAACTGAAGGAAGCAGAGGATTTAAACCATGTTTCTCATGAAGCCGTGCAGTCCATTGAGTCACAACTTCGGCCACGCACTTCCCATCTGAGCCAGTCTTATGTGTCATCTATTGAAGGTAATAATATAATGATTCATCTTGCATAATTTTATGAACATCTAACTTTCTCTTTTCGACTATGGAATGAAATGGGTACATTACAGGGAATTCTGTTAATATAATACAATTTTACATTTCTTTATTGCATGGCTCCTTTTGTGATATTGACATCCATTTCACCATGTTGTGTTGACTTATACATACTAACTTTGGGACTTCATATCATGCTAAGTTATTTTCTATGCACCCCGTTTGTTTGTTTTTCTTTTCTATGTGGGAGAGTTAACTTTTTTTTTTTTTTTTTTTTGAGTGGAAGAATTAACTTCAATAGTAATACTAATCGTTTTTTACTTTGAGTTGATTCTGTTTTCTTTTAACAAATTACTTTATTTATTTGTGTACATGATAAATCTATTTGATAGACAGATTTAAACATGTGGAATTCCATTTTACTGGTAATTAGTTGCTTTTACAGGGGAACAGTGTCATGTATCTGATGTTTCAGATCCGACTTTAGGTGATCATCAGACTACAGAGCTATCACCTGTATGTAAAGAAGGACAGCCAGATTTGGGGAAGTCAGATGTGCAACTTGGGAGTCAAATCTTTAGTGATAATCAATTGGAAAGTATAAACAAATCTGCTTCTGACATGCCAGAGCCTGAAAAAATGCTCTCCATGGCATATCAACCTGGTGGTGAGCCAAATGATTTGCTGATGGAGTCTACACCTGACAACCAGGGTATATCTGGAGGCCATACAGGTGCTGCACGAATAAAATGCATTTCAGGTAAAAAGCGTAGTTTCACAGAAAGTACTCTGACAGTGCAGAGCGTGGATTTGGTTGAATCATATGGGGGGGCTCAATCCAAGAGATCTGCAGAGTTCATTCCTGAAGATGATGATCTATTGTCTTCCATATTAGGTATCAAAGTGGTCCCTTAATGCTTTTATTTAGATATTTTTAGTTGCAATGTTTCTTTTACACGAGAATAAGGTTGTGGATGAAATTAAATTGTTGTTGCAACAGCTGGAAGAAGATCTTCAGTTTTGAAGATGAAACCCAGTCCAGCAGCCCCTGAAATAGCATCAATAAAACGCTCCCGTTCTGCACCACGCACTAGTGCCTTAAAGAGGAAGGTGCTTGTGGATGATATGATGGTCTTGCATGGCGAGTATGTTTTTATAATGTTCCATTATTCAGATGTACATATCCGTCCTTTTTATTTATGTTGTTTACAAAAGAATATAGTGGAAAACGTGATATTGTTCTCCCATTGATTACAAGCCTTTCAAAGATCTTTCCATCTCTGATCTTGTAGCTGTGTCTAGTTCTTTTGTGATCAAAGTATCTGGAGAGAATGTCATTCCTTTGGATATAGGAATCTATATAAGGAAGAGTATAGTAATTGATCTTTTGTATTACTTATTTATGCTTGTCTATTGAATTGCCTTAGACAACCTGGCTTAGCGATTTATTATGTTGTACTTGAGGCAACAAAATAGATATTACTGCCCCCCACTTCACCCATAGGTAGTGTTGGGAATTCAAGTGAGTGAAGAAGATGGACTCACATGTTTGGTCTTTCTGCAGCATTTTGATTAAGCTTTTCTGAACACAAAATAAGCTAATTGAAATATGCAGTGAGGACCATACAAGTGGAATGACCCGTGGGCTTAATGCCTTAAGGTTTAGAGTCAATATGTGGTGTCAAGCGACAAGTGTGATTCCCCAGTAAGCGCATGAAAGGAGATCTCCTCAGTGTTTTGGGTTCCCCTTGACGTAACAAAGTGGTATCAAAGTCAATGTTTCAACTAGGTCAAGTATTGGAGACGGTGGTCGATGCTCTTGTCTCGTGGTTGCTGCCCCCATGAAGAAAGAAGAGATATGAGCTGCAAAATGCCTAGGTGAAGTGGTAAAGCATGGCTCCAATGGAAAAACGAGTACACCCCTCCACATGTTGTGGATTATTGGCAGATGCACACTTAGGTGAAGGGTGGCAACACATAGGTAGAGATGTGGCTCTTGGAAGCAGGCTTAGGAGAAGCCTATGGGCTAGGTGGAATGTTCTCTTGATCTCAATGTAAATTACTCGAAAAAGGCTTCCGCTCGAGGGGGAGCATACTCGTGTAAGGACTCACACTTGACGGGTAGTTTGTTGGAAATTCAAGTGAGTGAAGAAGTCCCACATTGGAAAAGAAGGGACTAAGTGATGTTCATATTAGTGGAATAACTCGTGGACCTAACGCTTTAAGGTTTTGAGTCAAGATGTGGTGTCAAGTTGACAACTGTGGTTCCTTGCTAACCCCTGAAAGGAGATCTCCCTGATGTTTTGGGCTCCCACTAACCTAATAGGCAGAAGAGGAAAATTTTCAGATTTCCTGAAATTATTTGTACCTTTGTCGTATGTTTGGGATTAAGGAATAATTGGAAGGTTACATGATAATTTCACATTTTATTCCTCTTATTTTAAAAAATTCTCAAATAAAGGGAATGTTTACTTGAAATGAAAAATCACCCCTCTTCTCCCTTCCCCTTCAAACTCCTCCATCAAAACATACCTTTAAGCTCTAATATATAATATTTTAACGATCCTCGTGACAAAGATGGCTACCCTGCAAGATACCATCAACCTATTTATTTAGAGGTCTAATTGATTTTTTTTGTGCCCTACATGCTGACCCTTTATTTGGTCCCTGATTAGTGGCACTTAGCTTGTCCTAGGGGGTAGGCAGTAGACTAACTTTGAATTGTTGTACATTTACTAAAGGATAACTTGAGGACTGATATCTTGAGTGAATTGACTGGTGATGGCTGTAATATACCCAAAATTTTGTATGTTTACCCCCGTTCATGTTTGAATTTATTTTAGAATTTAGAGTAAACACCTATTTTGGTCCTCCAAAAATATGAGCGTCATTAATTAGGTCCTCCAATGGATGAATACATCTAAATGACCCTTTAATGTCAATTTTTGACATCAAATTGGTCCTTCAATGCCATTTTTTGACATCAAATTGGTGCTTCAATGTTACTTTTTTCATCAAATTAGGACTAATTTGATGTGAAAAATTATTAAAGGACCAAACTGATGACACTTGTATCTTTGGAGGACCAAAATAAGTGTTTACTCTATAATTTATCATGTCACATTTGGTTTTTTGCCTTATAGCACAACATATTCCTTTAATCCTTTTTTCTTGCGCTAGAGTATTAATAGTTTTTCCTTCTTTCTTCTCAAGTATAATACGGCAACAATTGACAAACACCAAAGACATACGTCGCTTACGGAAAAAAGCTCCTTGCACTTGCCATGAGATTTTAATCATTCAAAGACAATTTCTGGAGGATGAAATTTTCCATGCACCAATATTTACAGGTGAGTTGTGTGTGTGTTGTGTTATTGATCATTTGGAGTGTTTGCTTGAATCTCTTCCCATCCTCCCTCTCTTAGTGTGATTATGTTCTTGCATCATTGTTGGTATGTTAATTTTGATATGAGGAAAATGAATATATTTAAGATTAAGCGTTGCATCAATTGACCACCCTTTTCTCCATGATCAAGTGAGATTTGCGAGTTATACCTAAAATTGTGCTTCTGATATATTCAGGTTTGTCTACATAACATTTTCTAAAGAGTTGGTTATTTATCAAAAACTGCTATGATGTCATTTGACTAGTTCACTAGGGAAGGTTGGGTGAAAACACATTTTCTGCCAAATGTTTCTACATCTATGCGGTGGATGGTCATATCATATCAGTTCCTTTTGAATTGTTCCCAAATGGTTTTCAAAAACTCATTTTTATGAGTGCATGTGACAAGTGTTATTTTGATGATGCCATTTTCATTTCCTTATACAGTGAGCATTATCATATTCATTTATGGAATTGCCTTCTAAGATACCTGAGTCCATTCTCATATATCTTCCAGGTTTGTCTGATAATTTGATACTTCAGCGGAATGTGACATATGATCTTACTGGAATCAAGGTTTGTGATTATGATTTAGATAGTTCTTTGATAGAAGAAACAAATGATAAGGAATCCTATTCTAGAACAAATATTACTGAAATTCGTGGAATGGAAAGGAACATTGAACCTATGGCAGTTCAACTCCAAGGAGATGCAGAAGCACAACATACTGAGATACCTGTTTTGTCTGAGAGCCATCAATCTGAAGTTAACTTGGGATCTCATGATATTGATACTCGTGGGCGTAAAAATATGATTTCGCTTGTGAAGGAGCTTGACAGTTCTCAAAATGATGAAATGAACAATGGTGGAGGAAACGTTGAGGTTTCTGACACAGAAAACTGCTCTGTTGGCCCTGGGCTTGAATTTTCATCCCTAACTGATACCGTCTTTGAAAATAACCTCTGTATGCCAAATGATTTTGTTGCATCGCTGTCTCTCATGGATAAAACCAATGATCTTCATGGTTCTATTTATACAGATTTATCGAGCATGCCTACTTCTCAGCATTTGAATACATTCCCGATTCGAGAGGATGAATTTGTGGAGGATAAAGCTGATAGAAGTGGAGTAGGTGATATTGAAATTGCAGAGCATAGTGTTGAAATTAGAACACAAGTTCAATCAGATGGTTATGAAACTAACAATTTATATGCATCCTTGGCTACTGGCTCTAAGGAAACTGACGAATATACCAATAACCAGGCTTCTTTTAATGTAGACCTACCTATAGAGGAAAATGGAAACAGTGTGCTAGGTGGCTTAAATGAGGATCAAATTGTTACTTCTGGCTTGGGTTGTGAGGACAAGGACTCGAGGTCTGGCTGCATGTATAATGAAAACACTAAAGTAGATTGTTTACATTCTGTAGCACTTGTTTTGGATGCAAAAAAGACTTTTCTTAATGAAGAAGAAAATCGAGTCTGTCAGGAAGCTCGACTACAGAGTACAATGCACCCAGAAATCTCAGCTACTAAGAGTTCTTTTATGGATCATAATGATGTAAGATCTCCAATTTTCCTTCAAATTAGATGTCTCTTTCGATATCTATTATGTGTTGGATTTTTCTTGTCGGAGAGGAGAAGGAGAAAAAAGGGGGGGGTTAGTATTATCTAATTTAGTTGTATCCGAGCCTCTTATTCCTGTAATAAACTCATTTAACATCTCTGATACCTCATTCCGGACAAACAAAATTGTAAGAGTTCTGTTTGAATATCATCTTACAATGTCAACTAAAATCTATTGGCAGAAATCTGTTTTTATGTAAGACTTAATTTTCTTGCTTAATGAAGCAATATGTGTAAAGCTGAAGTGAGGCAAATTATAACTGGTAGTCTGGTAATAAATTTGGATTTTAACTAGAGCAGGAATTGGCTTTTGAAAGTGAAGTCTTCTTCATGTATGAAGTTTCTGCTTTTCCTTGAAACAATAATTTCCATTGTTTAAAGCTAATATGCTTGTTAATCTTTTTCTGTGTTGTGACTCTGTTGTTGCAATGTCTCCTTCCTAATTCTTAGTGTTGTTACCTGTAGCACATCATACTCAACATATGCTGTAGCTTGACATACAGTATAATATGAAAGTACCGATAATTATATCTAAATGCAATTTGAAGCATGCATTCATTTACCTTCTCCTATTTAGTTTTTGACGAGGCAAAGATCGAGCCAAATGCCTCTCATTTGACCACAAAATATATGTACTGAGTCTACTGACAATTATCCGGTATGGCTTCCAAAAATATTAAATTTGAATTATTGAATTTGTAACTTTGTTTTATTCAATATGCTTTCACATGTTTTCCTTCTTCCCAAGTGGTTCATATCTGTGTCCTTCTGATTCTTTGATTTCGGAATTTGATACATTATTCTTGAAGTTTGCTTTTGAAGCTAAATGTGATGTGCTTTTTCCTAGGCTATGTCTGGATGGTTTTAAGATACTGTCGTATGTGATTGAAAGTGCATTGAGTATCTTCCCTTTCCAAGCTATATGTGACGTTCTTTTACTGTTTGATGCATACCTAATTATGTTTTTTGGCTCATTGTGCAGGAAAATGTCATAGTTGCTAATGACACAGGTTTGCTTCTGAATCCTTTGTTGATCTTATGCAAATGCTTAATGTCTCAACATATTTACAACCTTGTGAAATTGATTTCTGTGAGTAGTTTCTGGTTCAATAAGCAGTGTATATGTACACTCCTTTATTTCGATATGAAATCATTTCTCCTTTGATGGATGATCAATGCCATAGTGGGAACATCAAAGGGGGTGAACCAGATGACATAGGGAGTAAATCCAAATAATCTACATCAGTTTTTTGCTTCTTTCTTAAAACTTCCTGCATTTCTTTCCTACCATACAGACCACCCATCTTCCACACACTAAAAAACCAGCTGAACCTCAAGTCTTCAGCTGTTAAAATCCTATATTTTCCTGCAGTCTTAATAAGAAATGAATCTTGAGCCAAACCTTACAGTGTTAGACAAATTTCTTAGGGGTCTCTGTTGCTTCCTTTAATTTGCTTAAGGAGAAGCTTTTAATGGAGAGAAGAGTATGCAATCACCCAGAATCCACCTGTATTTATAATGGAGAGAAGAGTATGCAACCACCCAGCATCAATCCCCTAACTAGTCACCCTTCATTTTAGGTTTCAACACTTTCTTATACTGTTAACACTTAACAGTAATCATTATGTGGAGTTATATTCTTACTGGACACCGGTTCAACCTCTCTTATTTTTAGATGGAAAATGGAAATGAATTTTTACTATGTCATGGCTATAGGCTATGGGCAGTGGAACAAGAGAGTGATGTTTTTTGTCGCAATATGATATGGTCTGATTTGGTCCATTTAATGTTGCGATATTGTTCCCTTTTTCCTAGTTTACTGTTTTCCTATTTCCTTTCCTAGTTTCCTTTTTTTCTTTGCTTTAATTAGGATTGTAACAAATCTGCATCAGTATCGGATTGATATCTGATCAGATATTAAGTAATTAATTTCCCTGTAATCATGCAGATTGGTTTCCACTAAATAGGACCAATTACGCCTTTAAATCATAGGCTGTACCAATCGATCAATATCGAGAGAAATAAAATAATTCCTCTGTTCTTATATGGTATCGAGCTTAGCTCAGAACCTTGTCCTCTCCAAATGGCTAAAACGGCGATGGCGGAGCTAGCACGAGATCCTCCACCGGCGAGGAAGAACACGGGGAGGCAGGAGATTGTCGGCGAAGAATGGTGAGCAAAGTCCCAACCTATGCGATTGATAACCTATCCCAAGCCACGAACCTCCAAGGACGATTGCACAAAGCCAGAATGGTAAAAATTACCTTGAATGGAGCGCGATCAGTGAAGTTGACAATGGAAGGAAGAAGCGGTGGAGCTATTTGAGGAGAAATTAAGCAACTTGAGAAAAGATGACTCCACATGGAAAAAGTGGAAGGTGAGAACTCTCATTATGTCATGGATGATTAATTCCATGGAACCCTCTATTGGAAAGCCTTATCTTTTCTTATCAAGCGCCAGGATGTGCGGGAAGGCCGTGAAGATTGCTACTCGGATTTAGAAAATTCATCTCAAATCTATGATTTGAAAACCGATTATGTGGCGGTCCAAGCAAGGAGGCCAGGATGTCACCACCTACTACAATCTGCTTTGCTAACCTTATGGCAGAGTTAGATCAATGTTATGAAGAAGATTGGGAGAACCCCAAAGATCTTTTGCACGGTTCAAAAAAAGGGAGGAGAATGGCCAAGTGTATATGTTCCTTCTTTGGCTTGGATCGAAGCTTGGATGAGGTAAGGGGAAGGATCCTTGCTCGAAGACCTCGCTTCCATCCGAGAAGTATTTTACGAAGTTAGGCGTGAGAGAGGCGGAAGAAGGGTGATGCTACATGATCGGAATCATCCTTCACACCACCAATGGAAGGATCGACCCTTGCTACAAAAGGGTTTGAGTACGATGGAGATAGAAGGAAAAAACCATGATGCGAACATTGTAAAAAGCCATGGCATACAAAAGAAACTTCTTTGGAAACTTCATGGAAAACCAGCAAACTTCAGAAAGAAATCCAACGAGAGAGGCGCTTTTCGGACTACTGCGAGGAGGCCAAGGAGTCTTCATGTTTGGTGAGACATCCCCCTTCACTAAGGAACAATTGGAGCACCTACACAGAAGCTTCTTTCTCCCAAATTGACAACTAATCCTTCTTGCTCTTTGGCCCAAAGGTACTCACCCTATTGCTTCTCTGTCATAGTGACAATGCCTTAAAACCTCTTTGGATCATAGATTACGGTGCTCGACCATATGACGATTGTTCAAAACTCTTCTCTTCCTATAGTCCTTGTGTAGGTAACAAGAAAATCAAGGTTGCGAGATGGTTCTTTTTACGCAATTGCGGCGCATAGGATCCATCCCTCTATCCTCCTCCTTAACTTTACATAATGTTCTTCATGTGCCTAGTTTGTCGTGCAATTTGCTCTCTGTGAGCAAAATCACTCTTGATTTAAATTGTCGTGCCATATTTGATTCTTCTAGTTGTAAATTTCAGGAATTGAATTCGGGGAGGATGATTGGCAATGCTAGAGAAATCGATGGACTCTATTTGTTTGAAGATGACAAGGACTTGGGAAGACAAAGTCAGAGCTCCTGCCTCTATTCTAGCCTTATTTCTAAAGAAAATGAAGTTATGTTATGGCACTATAGGTTAGGCCATCCTAGTTTCAACTATATGAAACATTTGTTTCCTAATTTTTTCAATAATAAGAATCTGTCTTCTTTTACTTGTGAAACATGTCAATTGGCTAAGCATCATCGTTCTCCTTACCTCTCTCAACCTTACAAATCATCCAGCCCCTTCTCAATCATCCATAGTGATGTTTGGGGTCCTAGCAAGCATCCAACACCTTCGGGTAAACGGTGGTTTGTCACCTTTATTGATGACCACACTAGGACTACATGGGTGTATTTGATGAAAGAAAAATCTGAAGTTGAGTCTATTTTAAAGGCTTTTTTTCAAATGGTGACAACACAATTTCAAAAAAGGGTTCAAATATTTCGAAGTGATAATGGAAAAGAATTTTTTAACAAGAACTTAAACAATTTTTTTCTAGAAAATGGTATTGTGCATCAAAGTTCTTGTGTAAACACACCCCAACAAAATGTGTAGGCTGAAAGAAAAATAAGCACTTATTGGAAGTGGCTCGGTCTCTTCTCTTTCAAAATTGTGTGCCTAAATACCTTTGGGGAGAAGCTGTCCTTACAGCTGCCTACTTAATTAACCGCATGCCAAGCAAAGTTTTGAGTTTCAAGACTCCTATAGAAGTTTTTTTGGAGAATTTTCCTCAAAATAGGCTGCTGTCCACTATTCCTCTAAAGGTATTCAGGTGTACTGTTTTTGTTCATAACCATGAACCCAACCAAAGCAAATTAAGTCCCAGAGCCACGAAATGTGTTTTTATTGGGTATTCCCCTACACAAAAAGGATACAAGTGTTTGGACCCGAGTTCTAACAAAAATTTTGTCACCATGGATGCAACCTTTTTTGAATCACACCCTTTCTTTAAGACTCATCTTCAAGGGGGGAACATAGGTGAAGATTCGGAACCAATTGACTGTATTTTATCTAAAAATGATTGTGAAAATATTTGTGAAAATCTGATATGTGAAAGTGGGAACAAAGGAGATAAGGCCAGCAATGACTCTCCGTGTGGCCATGAAACTGAATACTGTAATAAAAAAATTGTGAAGACAACATTGGACAAGATGAAGGAAACAGTGAATCTTTAGAAACAGGCAGAATTGAGAAAGAGCATCTTACAAAGGCATAAAATCCTTTGATATTGTCTTCTCAAGAAGAAAAAAGGACACGAACATTGAGTTCAAAGATCAACTCTTGCATCACCAAGAACCCGAGGACCCACAAGGTAAAACAATTCCTGAAATTATTGATAATGCTGAAACTGTTGATGATTCTAATCTTCCCTATTGCCATTCGAAAAGGTGTAAGGTCATGTGCCAAACACCCTCTATCTAACTTTGTGTCATATGAAAAACTCTCACCTTCCTTTCAAGCTTTTACCTCGCAGTTGTCATATAGGAGATTCCAAACAATATACAGGATGCTCTAAAGGTTCCCGAGTGGAAGGGGGCTGTTTTAGAAGAAATGAAGGCTCTTGAAAAAATCAGACATGGGAGATGGTAGAGCTACCAAAAGGAAAAAAAACAGTGGGATGCAAGTGGTGTTCACCATCAAGTATAACTACGGCGGCACTCTTGAAAGATATAAAGCTAGGCTAGTTGCCAAGGGCTACACCCAACTCATGGGATTGACTACTCTGAAACCTTCGCACCGGTGGCAAAGCTCAACACCATTAGAGTTCTCCTTTCTCTAGCTGCAAACCTTGACTGGCCCTTACAGCAGCTGGATGTGAAGAATGCTTTCTGAATGGGAACTTGGAAGAAGAAGTTTACATGGATGCACCACCAGGTTTTGAACAAGGGTGCTATCCAAAGGTATGCAAGTTGAAGAAGGCCTTGTATGGACTAAAACAGTCCCCTAGGGCCTGGTTTGAGAGGTTCACTCGGTTGTCAAAGAGGCAAGGTTACTCCCAAGGGACGGGGCAGATTATACAATGTTTGTGAAAAAATCAAATGAAGGAAAGATTGCAGTTCTTATTGTCTATGTGGATGATATTATCCTTACGGGAGATGACTTGCAAGAGATGAAAGAAGCTCAAAGAAACTCTCTGCAGAATTTGAAATAAAAAGATTTGGGGTCATTAAGGTATTTCCTTGGAATGGAAGTAGCAAGGTCAAGAAAAGGAATTGTCCTCTCACAAAGAAAATATATCCTGGACCTCCTGGAGGAGACTGGCATGAGTGGGTGTAGACCAGCCAAGACACCCATAGACCCAAATAAAAAACTTGGAGATGGCAAGGAAGGGGATCCTGTGGACACTACACGCTACCAAAGACTAGTTGGGAAACTAATTTACTTATCTCACACCAGGCCAGATATTGCAATCTCATTAAGACATGTAAGTCAATTTATGCACTCTCCTATGAAGAACATCTTGATGCTGTTTATAGAATCCTAAGGTACTTGAAGAGTACTCAGGGAAGGGCTGTTGTTCAGTAAAAATACTCAGAAATCTATTGAAGCATACACTGATGCTGATTGGGCTGGCTCAATCACAGATAGGAGATCAACATCAGGATATTGCTCCTTTGTATGGGGTAATCTTGTTACTTGGCGAAGCAAAAAGCAAAGTGTGGTTGCTAGAAGCAGTGCAGAAGCAGAGTACAGGTCAATAGCACAAGGTATTTGTGAGATGGTGTGGTTAAAAAGTGTTCTTGAAGAGCTAGGAATGACTATCACTCTTCCAATGAAGCTGTACTGCGATAACAAGGCTGCAATCAACATTGCTCAAAATCCAGTACAACATGACAGAACTAAGCATGTGGAGATTGATCGTCATTTCATCAAAGAAAGGATAGAAAATGGAACAGTTTGCATGCCATTTGTTCCCACCTCACAGCAAGTGGCAGATATTCTTACCAAAGGGCTGTTTAGAAACAACTTTGAATTCCTTGTAAGCAAGTTGGGCATGATAGATATCTATGCACCAACTTGAGGGGGGTGTCGCAATATGATATGGTCTGATTTGGTCCATTTAATCTTGCGATATTGTTCCCTTTTTCCTAGTTTACTGTTTTCCTATTTCCTTTCCTAGTTTCCTTTTTTTCTTTGCTTTAATTAGGATTGTAACAAATCTTCATCAGTATCGGATTGATATCTGATCAGATATTAAATAATTAATTTCCCTGTAATCATGCAGATTGGTTTCCCTAAATAGGACCAATTCTGCCTTTAAATCATAGGCTGTACCAATCGATCAATATCAGAGAAATAAAATAATTCCTCTCTGTTCTTATATTTTTATTGCTGGTATTTTTTTTTTTGTTTCTTTGATCTGTTTAAATTGATTCTGTCTCTTTTCATAGGGTTTTTGAATGTTGGTGATGATGAGATACTTGAAGATGATGATTTTATACCATGTGCTGAAGGAACTCACCTTGAAAATAGTGGATGGTCTTCCCGTACCAGGTTTGTTTATGTAAAGCTTTAGTAAGCAGCTTTCTCTTCACAGAAAGTAACTGCATTTTTTTTTTTTTGGTATATTGCATTGTTGGGTTGCTATTCAAAACATGTGTATCTGTGAAACTCCAATTATATTTTTTGTGATGCCTCTGGTTATACATATGCAATACCATGAATTCTCTTTACTCTGCAGTTCCAAGTAGTTTCTTTTAAACTCTCCCCCAGCCATTCCCTTAGATGGTACTGATGCCCTGAAAGAAAGGGAGGGTTTTTTTTTCCCTAGCACTGTCTAGGTAGGTTCAAATCATATCATTTGGAAATTGGAATTAAAAGGGGTCTTTTCACTTGAAAGATGTCCACTAATTGGGGTTGTGTACAGATGGTACAGTTTGAGTTATATTGCCAAACAATCTAACAACTCAATGCGTTTTTCTTTTTTTGGATTGTTTAGGGTTGTTGAATTATAGGGTTTAGGTAGGGAAAGAGTAAAAGAGAAAAGAAATACTAATGAATAATATGAGATTGGATTGATTTGATGTGTTGTAAAATACAAAGCATTAACCCTTATTTCTACTAATAATTAGGTCAAGTACTAGTGTAGTACTACTAGTCTAAGCCCAAGCCTAAGCCCACTAAGACAATAAGACTCATAACCCTAATTAAGAAAGGAAACAAATCAGGAAACATAATGAAATTAGGAAATAACTCCTAAGATTGCTTCCTCAATTAGAGGACTAATTGATTTCACTATATTATAAAGATATTCTAAAGATATGCTAAAATACCCTGAAGTTATTCTGAGATATTCTAACAAGGATCTTATTACTAATTTTCATGTTGTGAACTCGTTTTTGTGTAGCATTTTTATGCAAACTGATTACAGTTCCGTGCATGTTATATTTCAATAGCTAACTAATGCATTTATCCACAGGGCTGTTGCCAAGTATCTGCAGGCTTTGTTTGATAAGGAAGATCTACATGGAGGGAATATCCTGCATCTTGACAATATATTAGCTGGTAAAACTCGTAAAGAAGCGTCAAGGATGTTTTTTGAAACACTGGTATGTTTCTGAGGATTACTTTAGGTAACATGTATACTTTGTATCTGTGTAATCAACTTGTCGTACTAATTTGTCATATCTTTGTGCTTAGGTTAACAGTAATTGAAATTTAAAGTGTCTTTTAAACTAATGAAATGTCTATGACGCTATATTCTTAGATTTTCTTTATCCATTTTTGGGGTTTTGGAAGAAGAAAGGAGGGTAAGGTGTTGTGGACTTGTGCTCTTTTTGCAGGTATGTGGGGCATTTGGTTCTAACCAAATGCAAGAATTTTCATTCACTGGTTTTTGCCTGTGAATCTTTTTTGGGATAGGATAGTTCTGGGATTCTGTGTGGGTTTATGCTCATGCTTTTTTTTTTTAAATTAAAAAAAAAGGGCTTTCTTTGCAAAGCAATTAGAGAGCTCTTTTGAGCTGGTGTTTTTTATATCTCCTTTCTCCATGTTATTCTTTTCTCCATGTATACTCCATGCCCCTAGCCCATTCCCTATCTCTTTGCCTACCCCCTTGCATGCTAGAAAGACCTAATGATTGAGAAAGACTTTTCCCCTACCCCCTGCGTGCTAGAAACTAGATATGTAGATCGACTTGAATAAGGGTATTCTGGCCACCAAGAGAAAAATAACCCTTTTTCCAATTGTCTAGTCGCTTAGAGATCTTCTTAACAATTGGATCCCAAAAAGAAATAGCTTGAGGATAACCACCCAAGGGGACCCCAAGTAAACAAGAGGCCACTACAAAATCTGACAACCTGCCGGTGATGCAAAAGATGGGAGTTTATGGATCTACATTATTATTAGCCAAACCACTTTTAGACAAGTTATTTTTAAAACCAGATGAAATCTCACAAAGCTGGAAAAGAGAAAGCACATTCAAAAAACTCTCGTTGTCTTCATTTAAAAACAAGATAGTGTCATCAGCAAATTACTAATGAGACTACAACCTCCTCTGCACCCACTCTGACTCCTTTGATCAACCAGTTGGAAACTGCTCAAGAAATTAATTGACTTAGTACATCTACCATCGAAGTTCTTTTTTAAAAAAAAAAAAACTAGTTTTCAATTATTAAGGAAAGCCAAAAAAGCTCAATAAGGGAACAATCAATTGTTCAACTTTAAGTTATCCCAATGTCTACCATCTAAGTTGGTTTGATTTTTGGCCATCAGATTTTAAGCATTAGAGATATAGGCCATGTTCGAATAGGTTTATTTTCAGCTTATTTGGGTTTATCTACTGCAATAAGTACTTATGAAGCTTTTTGGTCTTGTTTGGATGAGTTTATTAAAATAGCTTTTGAAACCCACATAAGCTATTTTTGGCTTATTTTCATAAGCTAGAAATTTAAGCTTATGAAAATAAGTCTTTGCAAAAGCTAAAAATAACTTAGGTGGTAGTTGTTTTTATAATAAGTTATAATTTAATTAACATTTATAACTTACCAAAATTCAATTCCTGCATAAACACTTCTCGAACTGTATCGAAACGCTATTCAGATTATTTTAAACCACACTTATGAAGTAGAGCTTATTTAACAACCTTTACTTTATTTAAGTACTTATTTAAGTTGTTTTTCCAAATGAAACTGTTAAAATATCTTCAAAATATCTTTAGAATATCATGCATATATTATAATATCAATTAATCCTCTAATTAAGGAGCAATCTTATGTGTAACTTATTTCTCGGTGTTCTTGTTTCTGATTGGGAGACTTTTTCTTTCTACTCGTGCGTTTCTCTCTCCCCCCACCATTGCCTACGTCAGATTCACCCATCATAAGTGCATTCTTGCTCTTTCTGCTACATGTTCTTGTTGATTTCTTGTGATTCCAGACTTGCCCAGCCATTTTAGCACTTGCCCAGACTATTTGATGACCACGAGAGGCTGTTTGGTTGCAGATAGGGCGCACTATTCCTTGGTGCGTGACAAAGGAGTTGTCGAGACTCGTCAAATAATAAAAATTATCGGTTCACAAATTAATTTGTAGTATAGAGAATGAACTGAATCGTCTCTCAAGGATCCAAAAAGAACAAAGATTTAATCAGATCAAGATAATTAAAAGGGGGGTTTTGATGATTTGAAAAGAAAATATACCGGTTGAATTAAAGAAATACAATTAACAAAGTAACTAATATAAGGAATTTTATCGATCTTGAGTTTAATTCATCATTGATCACAAGGAATTCACTTAATTGCTAATCATGTTATTAGCTTTAGATCACATCAAGATGCCTCAACATGATCCAAGAATCCTCTACTAGATAAACATCTAATATTTAATTAACCAAGGTTAGATGAAGTAAGTACCATCTAAACATAGATTAACTTAAGATCGGTGATTTAACCAAGCTAAACAATCCATCAAAAAGCTTTGATATATTGTTTAGTCTTTATGATCCTTTTTGAATACATGATAATAAAGTTATTATCACATCAATATCTAAATCAAATTAAGCAATTTAATCTAGATAAAAATTAAAAGAGGAAGAGGAGAAATTTGAATAACAATTAAGCAATATGAATAAGCGAAACAAGATCTCCAAATTAAACATCAAGATGGCTAATCCCTTGGATTGATTATAAGAGTCTAGCCTTCCATGGATGGGAAGGAAGAACTCATAAAATAAAGAACAAAAACGAAATTCTAAAGAGAATGGAGAAGAAGAGAAAGAAAACTCTCACAAATAGTCAAACTTTCTTCAAACTTACTTAAAATTGAATGATGTATAATACAAAGAAATTGATCCTATTTATACTAATCCTAGAAGCCAATTTGTAATTGAAAATAATCTGAATGCAAGCTGTAAAAACATGAAAATTGTCAAATATGGAAACTTGATGCATGGTTGGTAGGTTAGTGCATGGTAGGTGGGTTGGTGGCTTTTAGTCAGCAACTCTTATCCGACTTCCAGCTTGATTTTCATGACCTAGACGGTGCATTTTGGCTTGGAGGTCTTCATGAAAGTTGTAACCAATTGTCTCCTTGAAATTTTGGCGTTGGTTTCATGCCATTTGGACTTTTACAACTCCATATATGCCAAAAACACTGCACCTACCTCAAGTTAAGTTGGCAGAATGTGTTTCCAAATTCAAACCAACTTGTAGCTTCATAATCATGTATAAAACGACATCTATTGACTAAATGGTCTTCAGTGAAGTTGGAGATATGAGTCTTATCTTTTCAATGGCCGAGTTTCAGCTCCAAAGGAGGCTTATAGTCCACTATATAGTCCAATATGTGCACACTGCCCAGATTCCAATGGCAGCAAACCCACTCTGCATTGCAGGACTATTTTGGACCCTTAGAAGTCCGATCCAGCTCTTGAGTTCTTCATGAAAGTTGTCAAGCCTTGTCTTAACTTTCCAAAGATACGTAAATCACCTCAAATGGATCACCGAGTCCCAAGTTATGGCCTAACCAAGGAGGAAATGTCAAAATGCATTAAAATCCAAGAATTATTCACAATTTGCATTAAAGCCTAATGAGACCCAAAAACATTAAACTCATCTAAAATAGTAATATTGGACACAATAAACATCTAATAAAGCCTAGTACAAAACTAATATAAGTGTCTCAAATTGATTGATCAGTGCGCTATCTCTTTCCCTATTTGGTGTTACCTTGGTTTTCAAATGCTAACATTGCATTGAGGGGGGGAGGGAGAATGATAAAGTTGACATGTCTTCCCATTGATGAGTCATTGTGGTGATTACATCTCTTCCCACCAATGTGTCATTTTGATAGTGACATCTCTGGTCGATGAGTCATACCGGTAGTGACATTTCTTCCTACTGATGAGTCATTCCACTGATGTCATCTCTTCCCGCCAATGAGTCATTCCGGCGATGACATCTCGTCCCACCGATGAGTCATTCTGGTGGTGACGTCTCTTCCTGTCGTCGAATCATATTGACGGTGATGACTTCTCTTGTTTGGGATTCTCCCTAGCCCATACATGTTTTATTTTCTCTCTATTCTAGCCTTGTGTTTGGCTTTGCTGTGTTGTCTTCCAGCTACAAGCTATTGATTAAGCCGATACAAGCCGTTCTCGAGCCAATTTGCTTAGAATATCTTTGGAATATCTTGTATGTATTATGATCAATTAGTCCTCTAATTAAGGAGCCACCTTAAGAGTTACATTGTTTGCTAATTTAATTGTTTTCTAATTAGTTTCCTTATTTGATTAGGGTCAGAGTCTCATTGTATTAGTATGCTTGGGCTTGTACAAGTAGTACTGCACTAGTACTTGACATAATTTGTAAATAGGTGTTAGTGCTTTGTATTTTACGACACACCATATCAATCCAATATGGTATTATTCAGAGTATCCTTTCTTTCTTTTCTTCCTTCCCTACCTAAACCTATAATTTTCCTCCTGCACCATCCTATTTTTGCAGACTAAATTTTTTGTCAAAACTGTCCACGAGTAAAAAAAAAAGCATCAAATAAAAATCTGGAAGGATTGGTAGGATTAATGTTGTGAAGATTGCACTTTAACACACAAGATCTCACGATCTAAGTGCTGAAATCAACTTAGTGATCCAGAACGTGCATTTGAAAGACGATATTGTAGTAGGATCTTGTGCAAGATTGTAAGTTAGGTAGGATTGTGTGATCTCCATGATCATATTTTTTACTCTTAGAAGCTAATTTGTCATGTAATTCTTTAGAATTTTAATGGTAATTTACTGATGGGACAGGACAGACCAGGCTAGGGTTGGCCTATGAAGCTCTAGGTCTGAGCCTGAGTCTAACTCTACCTTCTGGCTCAATTATAATATTGAAACCAACAAGAAAAAACTTATTGAAGCTCAAGCCCAACCTGAAGCCCACGTTTTAATTTTTTTATTATTTAAGTAAAAGTCAAAATCAAACTAGAAAATATTATGACTTATTTCATAAAATAAATTTTAGAAGATAAAATGTTATTTAGATACTACCATTCTTATTTGTGAAAGTAAGTTTCTTTTAAAATAAGTAATGTGATTAAATAAATCAGTCATTAGTAAGATAAGACGCCTGCAAGAAAGAAGGAAAAAAGAACGAGGCAGGCTACTTTACCCATGATTAGTTTATTTTGAACCTGTGGTCTCATCCTCTACTCTTAAGGCCTCATAGTTGCTGCTAGACAACACCAATTTAATACTGGTTATGAACCTGACTCCTCTTTGAGAATATAAGCACAGTACACATACTATGTAGGATAATTTTGTCTGCATTATATACAATATTTATTTTTATGTAAGTATGACTATAAACTTTGCTTAGCCTTAGTTTGGGATGATACAATTTTGTTTTGCACAGTTGAGAGAATTTCTTGCATGTGCTTTCCCTTCAGATCTTGAGTCATTTTGGGTTTGGAGCTTAATTTGGCTCAAGTGGATTGGATTGACTGGTACTGATGTGGATAAGCCACTTTTTTGTGCCTTGGGTACTTTAGCTGGTTATCAGATTTTGGTGTAGCTTCGTACTTTCATGGATGCCTTTTAGAAGGTAATCTGCACTCAGTTTCATTTTGGTATTCAGTGTTTCAAAAGATTGTTAGTTGGGTGGGACCGTGGGAGGTTGCTTTCCTTTATGTGGTCACATTACTCTTATTAGGGCATACCTGCCTACCATTCCCTTTATTCTTATCTCCCTTTAGATTTCTGTTAGGATGGTAGAGAGAATTGAGAGGAACACGAGATTTTCTTTGGCCAGGATTTGGGGACAGTGAAGGATGGGCATTTGGATATGGAAATTTGTTGTTTAAAAACACTGCTCTGGTGTGTATGATGTTGGATACAATTATATTTTTATGTATGTGGCATTCATTACCACCCAATTTAGAACATATTCTATTGATTGAAATTTCATTATAGTTCTTGGCTTGAATATTTGCTGCCACACTAAAGGATGCGTTTCTTAATATGCTTTCTTGAATTCTTTAAAGCGTTCAGTCTTTCTGCTGTGACTACTTGGCAGCTTTTGCATGTGATTCGAATTTAATTTCAACCATGTTGGCAGGTTCTCAAGACAAGGGATTATATTCATGTAGAACAGACAAAACCCTTTGCCAATATTAACACAAAACCTCGAATGAAGTTGATGAAGTCAGATTTCTGAAACCTCATGTAGGCTGATGTAGATGTGAAGGTCCATGTGGTGCTAGTTTGGTTGAAATCTGCAGGGTTGGGATAATCTTTTCAGCATATTTTCCCCCGTTTTTAGTTATGGCTTTTCATTTAAATTTTTTTGGAGTTAGGTGTTTAGTGTTTAGTAACCTTAGTTCATGAAAGTGCTGTGTTGGGTCTTTGGGGGGGGGGGGGGTGGTTTCATTCTACTGATTGTAGTAACAATACGGTAATCTGGATCCTAATGTATATATTTTTGTAAAATATCAACATTTGTAACTTAACGTGCTAATTTGTATGTCTTCTTTTTAAACCCCTCCAAGCAAGGATGGGATTCTGCCATCTCTAGGCATCAAGTTTCTGTAGTGGAGAGAGTGCCTTGTATTTTGCTGACCTATTTTGTTTGTATAGTATCTACCTGTATTTATCCTTTGAATAGTATGTAATTCTCTGTACTTTTTACTTCTTAGTCCACTTTAAGGTCTAGTGGCATTGGGCTGTCCCCAATTATTAAGGATGTACCTTGGTAGATAGAAAGGGAACAACTTCAAATGCATTCACTAAAGAGGGTATGAATAGTTGTAAACAAAACTTGACCTAACCGCATGCATGCGTAATCATGAAGACCTTCCTAATGACATAGTAGTTTAATGCTCTCAAAATTTCCCTTCAGACTAATACGTATGACACATCTTTTAACACAAATCTCTAACCACTAAAAGTTGAAATACTGACGAGCTCGGCATACAACTTGTAATGGGTTTCATAAAAAATGGCTTTTAAGGGTATGTTTGGATGGTGGAGAATTGAGAAGGGGTGGGGGGGAAGATTTTTAAGTAAATTTCACCGTCGTTTTGAGTATTTTCAAATGAGGCAAGGGGAATGAGGTATTATTATGTAACTTTTCAAAACCCTCATTTATTAATCATTTGACCCTTCCTCTCTTTACTCCTTCACACACTTAAATGCAATTGACAGAAACCAAAACCCATGCCTTTCAAACCTGATCATGTTCAGGAAATTTTTCAGTAAAAGAAAGTGAAAATGATTCTGACCACAAATGTAGTTTAGGCAAAAATAATATTTTGTTGTTTTTATGGTGAAAGAAAATTTGTGTATGTATTAGTAGAAATATTCTTCTTATTTAATATTATATTATTATTTTAATAAACATAATCTAATAAAACATAATCTAATAGTTTTTTAAAATATTATTATAGTTATATTCAAAGTGATTTATTTTATAATACTCTAAATAAATTTAGCTTTTTAAAAAAATTATTTTGTCATCAATTTATTTATAATAAATCTTTTTAACATTAACTTATTAATAATCTAATTCAAAATAATTCATATTGTTTTTGACAATTACACATCTAAAAGTGATTTTTATCAACATCATTTCAATAACATTCATTTAACAAAATTAATTTTTAGATAAATATTGTCAAATATAAATCACTTTACTTACTTGTGACTAAAATTAAGTTTGCAAAATCAAGTTCATCTAAAGTTAACTTTGTAAAATTTAATCCAAACACAAACTAAACAAAATGATAAAACAATGAGGAGGGTGTAATGACACAAAGTACAAAAAATAGTTTGAATGTTTGATGATCAAGAAAAAAAAAGATTTCATTGTTGAGCCTATCAATGAGGAAGAGAAACTTTTTAAACTTGTCGTCATAACTCAATAAGTATCAAAACAATATTTGGAGACAATAGACAAAAAAAATGTCTAGTCGGCAAAAGCTATTAACGACTTGATGGTGAATGATGACTTAGCTTGATTAACTAATTTAGTCAAAGGAAGCTTGGCTTAATCAGATAGCCCAATTAAAGGTAGAACAACTTGCAGCTCAGTTCAACTTAAAAAATTGCTTAGATGACTCCAATAGCCAGATGCAACATGTGAGAAGGTTTCCAACTATTTGCCTCTTAGCTAATTGATGGCCTTTGATCATGGTGGTAATGTGTATTTCTAAAGACTGATTGAATACAAGTGAGACTTATGATAGACAAAAAAGGACTATGTAACAAAAGAATTACAAGATTCTGACAATGATTGCATAGATAAGCTAAACTTTGGATTATCATAATGGAGAAGTATTCAAAAGAAAATGACCACAAGTGGATACTAAAGGTGACAATGAATTTGAACTCAAAAGAAAAAGGCCTTTGCAGTGGAGTTGGAGAAGACCAAGAAATATATTTTTTAAGGCTAAAATGCAAAGAACCCCCTTCAACGATGGGTAAGTTTAAAAAAACCCTATATGCTTTCAAACTTACTAATACGACTCTTTAAACCAATAAAACAGTGCATAATAACCTTTTTGTTAACTTTCTATTTAAATTATTGATAGAAAAGTAGTCACGTGATTGCACATGTTTTTTTCTTCTACTAATTTCACCTTAAATCATTAATATTTATCATGAAATCATCTTTAGATCTCTTTTTTGGGCACTTATTAAACCTCGCATCAATGTTTGAGATTTTCATGAATTACTCAAACGGTGGTGTGAGATTAATGAGTGCCCAGAAAAAGAGTCTTAGAGATGATTTGAGGAATAAATATTAATGATTTAAGGTGATATTAATGAAAAAAATTAACATGTTACTACTTTTCCATCAGTGATTTAAATGGAAGGTTAACATAATGATTATATATTGTTTTGTTAGTTTAAGGAGTTATGTTGATGAGTTTGAAATAACATGAGAATTTTTAATTTGACCAATAGTTAAAGAGGATTCATTGCATTTTAGCATTTTTTAGAAAAATAGAGCAAGAGAAACTTAATGGACAAGAGAAACTTAATGCATGTACTCTTTTTTTTTTTGCCAAAATGAGATCTCTTCTTCATTGTAAATTGTTCTTGCTCCACTCTATTGTCTTAGCGAATTTTATAAAAAGAAAAAATTATACAATTTGATTACCTTAGTAACTAATTATGTTTTTCTTATTCCTCTAGTATATAAAAAATAACTATAAATCTCTTCAAAAAAAAACTATAAATGATAATAAAAAAAACAAAAGTATAGCTTATTTTATATTAATGTCATTATTTGCTTTATTGTAATAAATAATCATTCTGTAGAGACTTAAGCGTAATATAAGGATTGCTTTTAATGTATTTATTTTTTTTATTATATGTGGAGCTAAGTGATAAACAAATAAAAAAATGCTAGATGCACATATAAAAAAAACAAGAAAGGTAATAAATACATTTTTATAAAAGATTTGATTTTATTTGTAAAACAATAATTATATATAAAAACAATTTGAAAATTTAAAAAAAATTAACTACTCAAATATTTAATTAATAAATAATTACTCATTAACTTCTAAATTTTTTGTTAATTAATTTAGTAATAAATACTTTTGAAATTAAAATATGTTTACCAAAAATTATTCTTTTATAAATTGTCGAAAATGTTTATCTATGCAAGATCAACCGACATCAAAATATAGCATTTGCCCATGCGAAAATAGAACCCTTTTAACAAAAAATGTGGCTTGCAGGACTTTCCCCTCATTAGGGGCCAGGTCCGTTGCAGCTTTCTACCAATCCATTGTGGGTTTCTCTTTAATTATACGGTTGCATCAACTTTTTCTTATAATTCGTCGTACTCCTACAGCTTTGGTACATGCACCAGATCGGTAATCAAATTCTTTCTCTTGGATTCGGAGAAGAAGATCGATACATATATTCCAAATCTCCCTCTATATGTTATTTCTTCACGGACTCTGTGATCTCCTAAATAATATAATATGCTATTCTTACTTGTTTGAATTAAATTCAATTTTAATTGGGGTATATTGTTAGTTTTTCCCTGTGAGTGGAGTGGAGGGGACTTAAAAAATGGAATTGGAAGACGATTTCGATATGCAAGGGGGCAATGATGGTGTTGAGTTAGTGGATAATGAGGATGACTTCTACAGCGGAGGCGAGGACGACGTGGCCTTGTACAGTGATGATGGCGACGCGGCAGGTTTCGAGTTCATCGACAATGATTCTGATGATTCCGAAGACACCGCCTTGTATCGTCATCAGGTGGTGTGTTTTGAAATATTATTATTTTTTGTTTTTAAAGTGAAATTGGGTTTAAAATATGATTCAAAACATAAGGCATGCGGTTTGAAAAGTGAAACTGGCTTGGTTAATTTTTGTCTCCATTTATTTTGGCATTGTTGAAGTTCATTCATCTTGATCTTGGGTTGATGCTGGCTCCCGCCTAACTGCTCGAATGTAAAAACCGTGTTAGACAATTTATGGTTTACTTTACTTTATTTCGTTAATTTTGAATTGAAGTTTAGCAGTTTTCACTGAGCATGTACATGAGATGTGAAATGAAGCCCAACATTGTATGTAAGTATACATAAATACATTGATGTTTTGGTTTGCCTTCGAGACTGGTTAATTGTAAATTGTTGGTGATCTTGTGTGTGTGTTTTATTTTCCACGTTTCCTTTTTAAAACGTTTAGTAAGTTTTATATTTTTATCAGCATAATTGATAGTTTTTATTTTCTTTAAAATCTCATTCATGTTAGTGCAAGAAATATTTTATTGGATTTTTATATGGTTTTTGCATATGTTCATAATCTTTGTGCCATTTTTTCCATCTATTTGGTTTACAACCATGCATAGAGGGGCTAACCTGTCTTTTATTTATAACCCAACTATATATGCAGCTAACTCGACACCCATCTGTATAAGTGGATGAAGAAATTAATCATAGTTAAAATATTATGAAGAGATTGGAAGTTTATCTAATATACAATAGCATAAACACAAGTTTCAACTTCTATCACGGGGATTCTCGGTTTATCCCCCATATGCTATATGCATCTTTACGTCTTACGTGAAGACATGCTTCTTTCATTAAGCTGCAATAGGTCTTTGTGTATGTCTTCTCTAGTTCAGTGTATCAAGTTAATACTATTAGGCAGTTATCCTTGTATATGCTGTAAACTGACATGCTTATATTAGGAATTTGTTTTCTTACAAATTAAGAATTCCAATTTTCTTCTCCAGCAAAACTATACCATCTTGAGCGAAAACGACATTTGTCAACATCAAGAGGATGATGTTATCAGGATATCAACTGTGCTATCTATTTCGAAGGTTGCAGCTACTATACTGCTTCGCCACTATAATTGGTATAGTCATCTGATCAAGACACCAAGTTATTATATTCCATTATAATATTTATTTGACAACATGTAACCATAAATGTTTCACTTCAGATTACTTCTTTTGAGTATTACATCTCTGCTTGAGTTTGAACTCAAATTAAGTTTTTTGGGATTACATTTCATGGAAAACTTCAATTTTTTTTACTATTTTATCTGTACATTTAATGAAGAGGGCAGGGATGTAGTTTTCAATCTTCACAAAAGTTCCAAAAGTATCCCTGCCTATGAAGTGCTTAAACTAATAAAGGTGTTAGGGTTATCAAAGTAAATTTAAAATAAAATTAAATAAATATCCATTTTTAATAACCACTCCCCCATTTTCTGCCTTTGCTTCTTTCGTTTTTCTCCGATCTTATGTCTACCACATTCTCTTAATTCACACACACGTGTGTGCAACTTTCTAGGTAGTAGTTACTATTATGACATTGGTGCTCTAAGAATTTTTACTTCATCTACTTACAGGAATGTTGGTAAAGTACATGATGAATGGTTTGCAGATGAAGAAAAGGTTCGGATGGCGGTTGGTTTGTTGGAGATACCTGCTGTGGACTATACAAATGCTAGAGAGGTAAGCATTCCGTGTATGGAAGCTGTGTTTGTTCACCATGAATCTGTTAGTATACCATATATATACATGAACTTTTCACAAAATCCACTGATGGATCAAAAGTTTGTAACATGCACATTTTACTCAAATTTTCACATGAACCTAAGATCATTCTTTTACTCTACAAAAATGTCTTAAAATAGACTTATAATATGTTTTTCAAATAAATGGATTAATCATAAACTTATTCTTGTTTAAAATTTCTAAAATTTGACATGCTAGGTCTACATAATAATTAGTCATATTTTTAGTGGTTGGGCTTGATCAAATTCTTTAATGAGTTTATTGATTGGCGTGTGTCAAGTCTTACACCAGAGTCAGTTGATCCCCCCTATATATATGTGTGTGTGTGAGAGCTTTGTCTAAAACACATTCTTATATTGGCAGCTGACTTGTGGGATCTGTTTTGAAACCTATCCTCGTGATAAGATGCATGCTGCTGCTTGTGGCCATCCTTTTTGTAGCTCATGCTGGGCAGGTTTGTTGTTCAAGTGCTTCATTTTGGCATGTCATTGAATCAAGGAAGTAAAACCTTTATGCTTCGTAGCATGTGTGGGCAGTGAAGATTTTTACAAGTTGAGAAAAGACATGTCTTTTTTGCTTCTTCCTCTCACGTGGCATGCATTTATTCTTGCCATTTGGTGCCTTTATTTTTTTATAGAAAAAGGAAATTTTATTAGAGAGAAGAGGTAAAAGACAACAAAGGGGAGGATAAAATACCCTTCGAAACAGATGAGTCAAGATACATCAAGGAAAGTGAAAAAAACCAAGAATGCAGCAAGGCTACTCAGTCTGTTTGCTTATCAGAAATCGCAACTCCCTTGACATAGCCTTGGGCAGCTCGGATATGACACGAGACGCGGATATGACACAGATGCAACGATACGACAAATGCTAAAAATTATAGGTCATGGCTAGATACAACATTTAAATTAATATAAAATTACATAAAAACACAAATCCTAAATTAAAATAAAGACATCAATGTTTCAAAAGTCAACATTAGTAATTTTAGATAGAATAAAATACTATCATTTATCTAATTATTATGGTATCTCATCTCTATTGGTACAAAAATTCAATAAAAGTAAAAAATTGAAGGATGTAGGCTAGGAGTATCCAAAGGTGTCCAAGAAGTATTCGACGTTTGTCAATGGAAATAATAGCCATATTATTTTCATTTATTGTGCAGATTTGCTTGCCTTTTTAAGCCAGCATATCCAGCTGATTGTATAGCTGTAAATATATTCTTGATTATGTAATTATTAGCCTAGCTGTAGGATTAGGAGTTTAGCAACTTTTAAGGCTACAAATTAGATTGTATCAATTCTATATAAAGCAGATTTCTCCAAGAGAGAACATAGTTTTTACCCACACAATTTCTGAGTTTCTAACATGGTATCACACTAGGTTGCGATCCAAACCTACCTAACAGCCCCCTTTTCTGAGTTTCTTGTGATCCCAGTCTTTTTTTTCCCTGCGCCACCAGCCCCTTGCTATCCTAGTCTCTGCAGTTTGATCCTCGTCCTACTCTTGAGCTCCCAGTTTCAGAGTTCCTTATTTTTTTTTGTCTCGTCCTAGTCCTTTTCTTAGAAGCATGACTACCGAGAAGTTTGATGTCCTCTTCGTTCGACTTAATGGAAAGAACTACTCCACATAGGCATTCCAGTTCAAGATCTTTGTCAAAGGCAAGGAACTTTGGGGTCACGTTGACGGCACCAATTCAGCCCCTGACAAAACCACGCAGCAGGCCGCACATACAAAATGGGAGGTCAAAGATGCGCAGGTCATGGCATGGATAATTGGCTCTGTTGATCCTAATATCGTCTTAAATCTCCGACCTTTTACCACAACAGCAAAAATGTGGGACTATCTGAAGAAAATTTACAGTCAGAACAACACTGCTCGTCGGTTCCAGCTTGAACATGACATTGCCACTTTCCAACAGGATAGTCTCTCAATTTCTGACTTGTATTCTCATTTCATGAATCTTTGGGCTGAATACACTAATATTGTCTATAACGATTTGTCACCTGAAGGACAAACTACAGTGCAAAAAGTTCATGACACCACAAAATGAGATCAATTTCTTATGAAATTACGGTCTTAATTTGAGAGCATTCGGTGCAACCTCATGAACAGGGCTACTGTACCCTCTCTAGATGAATGCCTCAGTGAACTGCTTCGTGAAGAACAACGTCTCCTCCCCCAGACAACCATGGAACAACAAAAATCTGCCTCCCTTCCTGTGGCGTATGCCGCTCAAGGTAGACCTCGGGGCCGGGACATGAGTACTATCCAATGTTTTTGCTGCAAAGGTCTTGGACATTTTGCTTCCCAATGTCCTAACAAATTTTGCAATTACTGCAAAAAAGATGGTCATATTATTAAGGAATGTCCAATCAGACCTCCAAAGAAACCTGCCACTGCCTTCACTGCCTCAGTTAATTCTTCACCTCCTCCTGCCTCAATGGGTCAGAATCAGCCTACCTCTGCGCCAACGATGACCCCTGAAATGGTTCAACAAATGATCGTTTCAGCTTTTTCTGCTTTGAGTCTTTCAGGTAAAAACTCTTCCTCAAGCTCTCCTTGGTATTTTGACTCCGAGGCATCCAATCATACGACCAACAATGTTGTTGCTCTTACCAATGTTACAAATTACTCTGGTAATCTCCAAATACATACTGCAGATGGAAATAATTTACCAATCACAGCAACTGGTGATATTTCCCCATCTCTCACCAATGTTTATGTTTCCCCTGATCTCACGAGTAACCTTATTTCAGTTGGTCAATTAGTTGACAATGATTGCAGAGTTGAATTCTCACAATCTGGTTGTCTTGTGCAGGATCAACACTCAGGGAAGATGATCGCGAAGGGGCCTAAAGTTGGACGTCTCTTTCCTTTTTATTCCTCGTTGTCTTCATGTTCTTTTCTGCCTTTTATTTCTTGTAATTCTGCAATTGTTGATTTCAAAACATGGCATAAGCGTCTTGGTCATCCTAATTCAAATGTACTTCACGACTTAATGAAATCAGGCGTCCTTGGCAATAAAAATTCCTCATCTCTTAGTGCTTTTCAATTTGATTGCAGTTCTTGTAAACTTGGTAAAAGTAAAATTCTACCATTTCCAATTCATCACTCAAATGTCAATCAACCTTTTGACATGATTCATAGTGACTTATGGGGGATAGCACCTGTTGTTTCTCATGCTCATTACAAATACTTTGTCACTTTTATTGATGCCTATAGCCGTTTCACATGGGTCTATTTTTTGCGCTCTAAAGATGAAGCATTCTCTGCATTCAAATTCTTTCATGCCTATGTTCAGACTCAATTTTCATCAAAAATATATATTCTACGTTCTGACAATGGGGGGAATACACATCTCATCTTTTTCAAGAATTCTTGCAGGCCAATGGTATATTATCTCAAAGGTCATGTCCTTCAACACCTCAACAAAACGGGGTAGCTGAACGCAAAAACCGTCATCTCCTTGATATTGTCCGTACCTTAATGTTGGACTCCTTTGTGCCCTCTCGGTTATGGTGTGAAGCTCTCTCTACTGCTGTCCATCTTATTAATCTACTGCCTTCCACAGCCTTAAATAATGACTCTCCTTTCTTAAGGTTATTTGGTAAGCAACCCAATTTTTCCAATCTTCGCACCTTTGGTTGTGTTTGTTATGTTCATCTTCCACCACAAGAACATACCAAGCTAACTGCCCAATCTGTTAAATGTGCTTTCCTTGGATACTCAGCTCATCACAAAGGCTTCATATGCTATGATCCTACCCTCCACAGGATTCGAATTTCCAGAAATGTCATATTCCAAGAAAATACATATTTTTTTGCCATTAACCAAGACATTGTTTACTAACAACTCTGCAGGAAAACAAGCCTCTCACCCTTTCTTGGTATACCAAAGTCGTCTAGCTGTTCTGCTTCAACCTACAAGGCCCTCTCACGATCATTCTCTGGCTGTTGATCCAGTGCTTTAACCTGAATCAGCACCCCTACGCCGTAGTACTCGCGTTCGTAGGCCACCAGAAAAGTATGGTTTTTCTGATCCTCTATCTTTGACAGCAACTTTAGCATCTGTTCCTATTCCTTCTTCATATAAACAGGCTATGGAGCACAAATGTTGGCAGGAGGCAATAGAAACAGAACTTTTGGCACTAGAGGAGAATCAAACTTGGGACGTTGTTTGCTGTCCACCATCAGTTAAACCTCTTGGAAGCAAATTTGTTTTCACTATAAAGCTCCGTTCTGATGGTTCAATAGATCGCTACAAGGCTAGATTGGTTGTTCTTGGAAATAAGTAAGAATTTGGACTAGACTATGAGGAGACATTTGCCCCTATGGCAAAAATGACTACTGTGCGCACCATAATGGCTATTGCTGCATCAGAATCTTGTCAAATTCACCAACTAGATGTCAAAAATGCCTTCCTTCATGGTGACCTCAAAGAGGACGTTTACATCAAACTTCCTACTGGTATGCCCTCACCATTACCTAATACTGTTTGCAAGCTAAGATGTTCTTTGTATGGATTGAAACAGGCACCCAGAGTGTGGTTCGAAAAGTTTAGAACAACACTACTTGGTTTTTCCTTCATCCAAAGTTGCTATGATCCGTCTCTCTTTCTACAAAGGACCTCAAAAGGAATTGTGATACTCCTTGTTTATGTGGATGACACTGTTGTTACTGGTTCAGACCAAGAAACTATCCTTACCATCAAGCAATTGTTGAACTCAACTTTTCACATGAAAGACCTTGGACAACTCACTTATTTTTTGGGATTAGAAGTACAATTCCAACAAAAAGGCATCTTTGTCACTCAGCACAAATATACTCAGGATCTCATTCAACTAGCTGGTCTCACCAAGGTCGTATCGGTTGACACTCCCATGGAAGTCAATGTAAAGTTAAGACGGGATGAAGGTGAACTCCTAACAGACCCCACCATATACCGAAAGCTGGTTGGAAGTCTTATCTATCTAACCATCACAAGACCTGTTATCTCCTTTGTTGTCCACACAGTTAGCAAATTCATGCAGAATCCTAGACACTTGCATCTTTCAGCAGTTCACCGAATCATTAAGTATCTCTTGGGTACTCCTAGGCGTGGGCTTTTATTTCCTAAGGATACAGCAATAAAACTTCAAGCATACAGTGATGCTGATTGGGCTGGATGCCCGGACACAAGGAAATCTACTACTGGCTGGTGTATGTTTTTAGGAGATACCCCTATCTCTTGGAAATGCAAGAAACAAGACTCGGTCTCTAAATCATCTACTGAGGCAGAATATCGGTCCATGTCTGCAGCATGCTCTGAAATTATTTGGTTACGGGGTCTTTTTTCAGAACTTGGTTATTCCCAAACAACACCGACTCCATTACATGCAGATAATACAAGTGCCATACAGATTGCAGCAAATCCGGTTTACCATGAACGAACGAAACACATAGAGGTTGATTGTCATTCAATCAGGGAAGCCTATGACCGCAAAATTATTACTCTGCCTCATGTCTCTACAGCGGTTCAGCTAGCTGATGTTCTCACCAAATCCTTGACCCGCCAGCGCCATAACTTTCTTATCGGCAAATTGATGCTTCTAGACTTACCAGCATCAATTTGAGGGGGGATGTCAACGGAAATAATAGCCATATTATTTTCATTTATTTTGCTGATTTGCTTGCCTTTTTAAGCTAGCATATCCAGCTGATTGTATAGCTGTAAATATATTCTTGATTATGTAATTATTAGCCTAGCTGTAGGATTAGCAGTTTAGCAACTTTTAAGGCTACAAATTAGATTGTATCAATTCTATATAAAGCAGATTTCTCCAAGAGAGAACACAGTTTTTACCCACACAATTTCTGAGTTTCTAACAACGTTGACACTGCGACACCAACACAGCAACCATATTGAAGTGTCTGTGCTAAATACACCAAAGAGGAGCCATAAATATAATCATATACCATAACAAGTTTAGGGGAAAAGAAAATGCATAAACTGCGCAATGCCACAATTTTAGCCTCATTGTTTTTACCAAAACCTTTATAATGAATCATCATAAATTGCTCCAAAGTAAAAGATTACACCTAGTGCTCACCAAAAAACCCAAAAGGATTGTCCCATAAGAAAGTAGCCACCTTATAATTCAAAAGTAAGTGGCCTAATGTTTCTGAAATATATCTGTACATAACACGAATATAGAGGTGTGGGGCCTGTGTATGTGCTGCAAGTCATTTGTATTAATTCAATTGAGTAATACTGTCCAAACAAACACTACCTTGGAGGGAGCTTTGGACTTTCAAATGGGTTTGTCAAAAAGGAACCTAATGATTAGGAGAATAATCCTATTTGGTGCCAGGTATCAATATCTTATAAAAAAATTTTGCAGCACCATATGCCTTGTTTGCTATTTTTCAACTTATTTCATGTTTATGCTTATGAGCTTCCTCCATTTCATCTTTGCATGGTAAGAGGTTCCTTCTGTGGGATGAGGCATGATTATTGAGGGAAGCTCAGATCATTGGCATATGTTAGTTATTGAATGGAGCAATAGTGGGATAGGAAATGGTTAAACCAGAAATAGAGTGAAATTGTTAGGCAAGAGGACCCTCCTACCAGCAATACCAGAAAGTTGAGAGTCTACTATAGGAAGAATAGTAGAAAGTCTAAGGGAAACATGAATGTAACAGAATAGAGTAGGAAGAAGGAGTGGTAGAGCAGTTAATGGTAGTTAGTTGCTGAGTCAGCTAGGAATGGATCTGTTAAAGATCCAATGGTGTATAAATAAGACTCTTAGCAAGTAGTTAGGCATCTTTTTGATAATTCTTGTAAGACACGACTGAGAGAACTCAGTCAAGGAGAGAGAAGTCTCTTCAGTGTAAAGATTCTCAATTGATATCAATAAAATTCAGGGGTACCGCCCCCTTTTTGCCTATTATTCTTTGTTCTTGATTCTGGGATCACTAACAGAAATGATGAAAATAGGTTTAAACTCTGCCAATGGTTTCTTTAAGGGAATCTCCTGACAGATATACAGAGGATTGGAGAGGTTTATTGCACTGATAAGTTTGTTTTGTTTTTGCTGCCTTCTTTTTATTTATTTATTCTTTATTCAGGAGGCCTTATTCTACCCTTTTTATTTTTATGCCTTCTTTCCACACTAATAAAATTTATTCTTTTATCCATAAAAAGGAAACAAAAAATAGATTCAAAATCTTTTTGTTAGGTCTTTGATGGATCATTTTTTTTGGGGATAGCTCATGCATTGCACATATTAATCCAACCCTTTGAATGGATTCTGCTAGTCCTACATACCAGCCTTTGTTCACTCAATACTGTTCTGTTTGGGAGGATCAACAATGATCTTATCTGTCTAGTGTGTACTTGAGGTCATATTCTTAGTTGTGGGTTTTGGTTGTGACTCTTTCTACTATTTTGTTGTGTGACTTGTGTCAAGAGCCAGCTTTCCTAAAAGCTTAAGCTGATAAGTGAAGACTCATGAATGACTTTATATCTCTAACACGCCCCCTCACTCAAGAGCCCTTTGGGCTTGAAGCGTGGACAATACGCAGACCCATTTTTGCCTTGTGCTGAAATTCAACTTTTATTTAGAAGAACGGGGCAGCAAGGATCAAACTCTTGACTACTTGGTCATAGAGGCTCTGATATCATGTCAAGGGTCAACTCTCCTAAAAGCTTAAGCTGATAGGTGAAAGCTCATGAATAACTTTATATCTCTAACAACATGGATCTTGCCCATGAAGTTGAGTGTATCGATGGAAGAATTTCATTGGCAAAGCTGAATTTATGGTTTGTAGTTATTTTATTGAGTAAATTACACCAACCTCCCTCAAGGTTTCACAAAATAACACTTTGCCCCAATTTACAGCTAAAATTACAATCCACTCCATTGACCACTTTTGACTAACAGAATCTGTTAAATGGGATGGAGTATTATGCTTAACCCAAACTAATTATGATTTGCTTGTGATAGCTTTACAACTTGTGCTAAACCTAATGATAAAATTTAAATCATTCATCACCAATTGTTGCTCTTGACCGGTGGCATGTAGACAACGTCTACACTATGGTCGGTGTGGACGGCTTCCTAGGAGCTGTAATCCTTGGTGTTAGGAGTGAGTGTGATTACGTGCGAGACCTTGCAAGTTATATCGGTGCAACCAATGACTTCAAGTCAAATCAACACTTTTTTGGCCATTTTGTGATAAGTTTCGAAAGGTGCTACACATAATGGTATTCTCTACTTAGCATTAAGTACTTAGTAGTGTCACTGTATATTGGACAGTGCAAAGAGAATAGAGCAATAATCGTTGCCACCCATCATGAGCAATAATCGGTGATGAACTATCTAGATTTTATCATCAGCTTTTGAACAAGTTGCAAAGCTATCAAAAACAAACCATGGTTAGTTATTGGGGTTTAGCAAAATATTCTACCTTATTTTAACAGATTTTGTAAGTCAAAAGAAGTCAATGGGGTGGAGTGTTATTTCATGAAACCTCGAGGGAGATAAATGTAATTTACTCTATTTTATTTGAGAAAAAAGAAGAATGTTAAATTTTCCTTTGATATTAATGTTATTTTTAATCTGGCTTTGCATTATGCCTCTTTCTATTCTGTTGTTCCACTCTTTTGGATTTTACTGTGTACTATTCTGTTTGTAGATTGCTTGATGTGTGCCCCTAATTTTGAAGTCTTCTTCTCTATTTGTTATAAAGGTTTTGGGAGTAGAAGTGATAATAAGGTGCTTTGGCATTGTACTTTTTTTGCTGGAGTATGGTGCATTTGGATGGAGGATAATTCCATAATTTTCAGCCATAGTTTTCTTCCTCCATACATTTTATGGGAGGGGCTTATTTTCTTAGCTTCCTTGTGGGTTTCTGCTCATGGGTTTTTTAAAGGCATTTCTTGGGTTTGACAAGCAAAGGGACTAAATTGCTCTTTTGAGTAGCCTGGTTATTAAGCCCAAAAGGACGTGGGGTTTATTAAGTAGCATGCAATGAGGACAGTATTGCCCCAAAAATGGAAGGGGACATGACCATGAAGAAGAAGTGTGCGAGTAGTTTTGATAAGGTGTTTATTTTTCCTTTCTGCAATCCCATTTTGTTGAGGGGTATGGGCACAAAATGTTTGGTGAAAAATGCCCTGAGAAGCCATAAAGGTTTGATACTATTAGGATAAGTATTCATGAGCATTATCACTGCGCAAAGTACGAATCAAAACACCAAATTGAGTTTTTACTTCCAGATAAAAATTCTGAAAAATTGAAAACAACTCGGATCTATTTTGCATTAAAACAAACAAGTGTGACGAGAGTAATAATCGATAAAGGTAACAAAGTATTTTGACCCTAAAGTAACAACAATACGACTAGGACCCCATACATTGGATTGAGCCAAAGCAAAAAGAGACGTAGCTTGATTACATACTCAATTAGGAAATGGACTACATGTGTGTTTCCCAAGTTGACACAACTCACAAGGAAGACAAGACAGCTTGGACAGGCTCAACTGAGCATAGATAGTGAGGGGGGAATTCGTGGCACAACAAACACGAGAAGGCTTGGAGAGCTAGTAAAGGCCACGAGACTCACATCCGGTGCCAATCATCTATCTCGAACTCTAGTCTTGCAAAACAAAAGAGTCTAGAAAAAGACAATTATGCAATCAAGAGAACGAGTTAAGCGACTAATGGAAAGCAAATTAAAAGGACAACTGGGGACATTAAGAACCAAATCAACAGACAAGGAAGGGAGGGGATGTGCCATGCCAATCCCTTAGGATTTTGTTTGGGAACTGTTAGCTAAGGTAATAGTGGTTAAATAACCAAAAGTAGAGTTTCGAGAAGAGGTCCTTATTACCCGATATATGGTCAGACGCATCAGAATCAAGTACCCTAGGGTCAAAGGATGGTGATTGAGAGAGACAAGCAAATGAATTATCATTATGCGCAACAGAAGGAGTGGAACTGGAGGACTGACGTTGCTCAAACCATTTCAGAAAAATTTGCATAATCAGCTGCAGATGCTTTAGGTGGTTTTGACAATTCTGGTATGTTCGTTGGGGCAACTTGAGCAATATTGGCAATATGAGGTGGACGACCATGTAATACCCATCATTTATCAATGGTGTGGCCCAAGTGGTGACAATGGTCACATTTAGGGATAGGGCGAGAGCTGAAATGGCCCCCACGGGAACATCCACGGTCATTGTTTTGGGAAAAAAATGTAGAAGTATCACCAATAGAGGCTAAAAATGTGATATCAAAGGTTTGCTTATTGGGGACCTGGAGCAAGGTGAACCATGTTATGGAGAGAGTAGGGATAGTAGGAGCACCCATAATTTGATCACAGTTGGTAGAATATTCTGGAGGCAAACCATATAGTGCTAGGAGCATGAAGAAGGTGTTGCGTTGCTCATGGTCCTTTTTGGGTGAATTTGCCCACGATAGTAATTCATTGAAATCATAGAGAGCCCCATGTACCTTACCTAAATAAGTCGGCAGAGTTCCATCGAACTTTAGAGGCACAAGCAGACCCATGAGAGCATGGCACACACCGTATAGACGCTGGACATCATTGTTGTAGAGGACCTTGGCCTCCTGCCAAATAGACTTGCATGTTAGATGAGGGTGAAAAATCTGCTTAAATGACAAATGAATGGTGGCCTTAATGAAACTGTAACCATCAATTCTCTCCCTCCTGTCACGTTCAGCAGGTGGAACAGAGTCCGCCTTTTTGGTGAGATGGTCCTTGTAGCCTTGACCTATAAGCCATAGTTTGATTTATGATGCCCAAGTGTCATAGTTACTACCATCCAACTTGTCGGTGGAGAGAAGTGCAGTAACAAAGTTGCTGAAATCATAGGTATTAACTTTGGTGTGGGCAGATTCGTCCATGGGAAAGGGTGTGGGCAGGTGCAGTTTGGCTACCACGGGGTCTATTTGGCTGGGCAGGTGGGGTGCAGGGGCTGGGCGGTTGGGCTGTGGTGCGTCAGGGTCTGTTTGGCTAGGAGGGTGTGGCTGGAGTGTGACCAGTGGTGTGGGGGCTGGCCTAAGGGTTGGGTGTGCCTAGGGAGGGGCTGTGCTAGGCAGTTTTGGGCTGTTGGAAGGAGGCGGTGGAGGCTGGACGGAGGGAATGGTGCGTTGCAAAGAAAAAAAAGGTCTTGCCGGTTAAGGAAGAGGGAGGAGAAGGGACATAGCTGGCCGGAAATTTTTTGTTGTTCACCAAAGGACAGTTGGTCCACCGGGTTATGCAGGGTTTCCTCTCCTTAGACTCTAAATACCATGTTGAGAGAGAAAAGAGAGAGAAAGGAATGCTGAATCCTTATGTGGTCTATGCGCACACAGATTTGATTATATAACCATTAGGCAATAAGTACATGCTACAATCAAGGATCCTAATTACAATAAGTACATGCTTCAATCATTTCTTGATTAGAGTGTCTTTGTGGTGGGAGGCATATTTTAGTTGCTGCTTTTGTGTCTAATGTAATTGTTTTGTTTGTTGTTTGTCTATCCACTGCCGTATTTCTGTGTTTTTAAATTAGGAGCCTAACTTTTTTTTTTTTAACTCCAATCCTCCCCACTTAGAAAGTATCCTTTTGAAATTATATCTCTGTTATCTATCTATACTATTATGATGGGGATTCCCCACTTTGGTATCCAATTTTTACTTTTCCTAAAATGCCACTATTACTCATTTAAACACAAATAAAAAAGGTAAAATTGTAAATACCCTTCATTATGCATTTACAACTGCATTCTAACACTCTTCATTTGTTCACTCTCTGCAGTTCCAATTGATTTAAAAAACTCTTTAACTACCATTACTACCCATTTTTTTCTTAATAAAAAATAAAAAATGCAGATTGACAGGCAAGTAGGGCCAGTCAATATGCTTGTTAGAGATAAAAGAAGTCCTTGATATTTTTTTTAAGTTCATATTTCCATTGGATGAAAATTTTCTGATATTTTGCAATCATCGCTGTTTATTTTAAAACATATGATAGTTTGTGATATCTTTCTTGTTGGGGGTACAAAAAAGCTCAAATGAAAAAAATGTACCCTAACTCAGAACAAATCTAGGTTAAAAAGGTCCCAGCCATGTTAGCCAAAATATTTGTTCACAATTTGGGGTGTGTAAGCATTAGTGGAATCCAACACCCATTGCATGAGAGCGAGAAACAAGCGAATATGCTACTGAATGACCTTCCTGTCAAGTGTGTATGAGTCGTCTTCACCTGCGAATCTCTTACCAGAAAAGAGCAGGTGTAGTTAACTCGGGGATAATAGGGGAGTATAGTGGCACAACCGTTCAACAAGAAATTTACTGCTGTCTGAGATTCACCCCAAGCCAAAGTTTCCTATTGTGGCATAGTTTGTGGTGTCTTTGCATTATCCTTATGAATTCCTGCATTTTAAATGGGAAATTTTGGAACTGTTTTGAATCGTTTGAAGTTTTTACTGTTTTTTCTTTAATCCTTCTAGGTTATATTAGCACTGCCATCAATGATGGTCCTGGATGTTTATTGTTGCGATGTCCTGATCCATCATGTGGTGCTGCTGTTGGTCAAGATATGATCAATTTAGTGGCCTCTAATGAAGACAAGGAGAAGTATTCTCGTTATTTTATTAGATCTTATATTGAGGACAACAGAAAGGTAATACCATGCTGGAAATTTGATGAACTATTTGTTGGTGTACATTCTCAAGTTTTTTTCCTACTTCTGACTTGCTAGTGTGACATTATCTTTATTGAATGGCACTACTTTACATGACTGTTCATGAACATTGAGATTGGCACAAATAAACATACATGAAATATATATATGTAGGGGATTGCTAACCTCCTCCCACTTCTTTTTCCATTGGTGGAGGTTAGCAGCCTCCACCTTTTCCTTTAGACAAAAATGTCCTATTTCTGTGTCTTAAAAATCCAAAAAGCTCAAAGGTATTTAAGATGTTTTATTAAGGAAAATTTTTCAAAATTGTAAATTCATTACTTTCCTCATACAATTAATCTCTCTCATTCTGTTTTTTCCTCATCTCGATATCTCTTCTATTTTTACTTAACCCATATCTTTCTCCTCCTTGTTTTTCCTCAACTTGTCAATTTCTTTGTATAGCTCCTCCTTTTTTCCTCCATTCATTATTTCAGTGTCCCTCTCTCTCTCTCTCCCTCCCTAGTTTTGTCTTCCTTTTGGGGCTTTCTCTCTCTACACTTTGTCTCATTCCTCTATCTGCAACACACGCAGCCAACTCCTTTCGCCCTTTCTATCTCCTGCATTGCTCCATTCTTCACCGTCCTCATCATGGACGTCTGGTGCAGTACTGTAAATTTCTAATTCTTGAATTTCCATTTTAAAAATAATAAATATTATATTACTAAAATACCCATAGGGTCTAGTTGTTTTAAAAAGAAAGAAATTGAGTTTGAATTTTTGTCCAAAAGAAGTGGTGGAGGTTTCTAATCCTCACCAATGGAAAAGGAAATGGGAGGAGGATACCAATCTCCATATATATATATATATATAGATAGATACTTACATTTATGTGATTATCATTGTGGATGATTTAGGAGGACTTGGACTACTATATGGTGGCTTTTGTGATAGTTCTTTTTCTGTTGCTTCTTTTAGTTATTTGAATTGTTTCACTCTTTCTTTGTTGCATTTGCATCTATAAGTTTGTATAGTGCATTAAAATGACTTTACCATATCCTATAATCCTTTTATTTATATATTTCTATATTCATTACATTACACCCATTTATGGATGTGGTGTAAAGATAAGAGGTATTATGGCTCCAATGGAAGCATAAATGTTGTCATAATTTTTGGAAATTGTTTAACCTTTTGTCTTTTAAATTTAAATGATTACTTACTATTGAAGAGTTGTGAAATGCTTGTGAAATGCTTTTAGACTTCAATTGCTTGAGAGAAATGACTCTCAGCTTCTCATTTTATAGATAGAAATTACAGACAAGGTATGGGCATACCTAAACTAAGATAATATACATAAACTAAGCTAACATGCTGCTAGGTTGGAGATAACCCCGTAAAGCTAATCGCTTACAAATTGAGATGACACTTTTACATAACTGTAAAGTAACACTTTACGTACAGAGATTATTCTCAACATAATGTTTATAGTCTAACACTCCCCTCAAGCTAAAGCTTACTTAACCTTTAAGCTTGTTACAAATAAACACACCGTAAGAACATAAATACGGGACCCTAAACCATGGTCATGTGAAGAGTCTCAAGACAACTCAGGGATGCTATGATGATTGTTGGAGAGGTAATACATGAATTGAGCTTTGCCGAAGAATAACTCAAAGAAGACTACTAATGACACATAGCCTAAAAGCTGGTTTGGAATGTTGCATGACCAAGGAGGAACTTACGCTGAATGATGGGCAGCAAGACTTTCCTAGTATGCAATCATAGATTGCAAAACCCAATCAACACCATCTTCTCCAAAGAGCATTTAGAAGCTTCAAACAGACTCAAACTTGAATTTAGGGGACCCTCAAAGAACACCACCCCGTATGATCTTCTATGAAATTGGTATTTTGGATACTAATGATAGTAGATTCAAAGGGCTGGTATGATCTTCAAATTTGGCAAGAGTTCACCACCTGATGATCTTCTGCAGTATTTTGATACTCGCCAGAAAAAATTCTCCACCCATATGATTCTTGGTGGGATAGAGATTTACAATTCTGATGTCGTACATGCTGTATTTCAGCAATAGAATGCATCCAAGAGGTATAATATCCTTGAACCATCCTGCTAATTTTTCTGGGAGAGTTTGAGAAATGTACTTCAATGAGAACTTAGAATAACTACTAACTCACTAGGTTGGCAAAGAAATCACCAATGCAGCAGAAGAATAATGCAACCAAACCGAGAATCCAAAAGACAAAGGGAACATAATTTGAACCATCTCGCATCAACAAAGTAAATCGTAAAAATGTGTGCACATTCAAAGACAATAGTACAGTGCTCTATTCCTTGCACCTAGCCTTCAAGCAGCCCATGCCGCCCAAATCGTAGGAGCAGTATGAAAACAGATGGTTGTATCGTAATGGGTGGTACACACCCACTTTACCCAGATCTCGTGGTGGGCTAGAATCACCGCCACACCTCACTAGAATCACTCCCGCCTTACAAGAACCACAATCCGGTAAGAAGAAGAAGCTTTCCTTTGTTGCATCACGATAGAAAGAGCATAGAATAGTAGAATGCATCAAAGAGAGGTAACATGAATTGTAGATACAAGCAGCTCCTTCTCATCGAATTCATTGAATATCCACACTGCTCAAAATCAAAATCACATATCTCAAAGATCCTGGAAGAATCTTTCTAATACTGTAATCTGGCAATATCGTATCATTAACTAGATTGATCTTTGTAGAAAATCGATGCTTTCTCTCACCCAAAACCAGTCATGCACATCTCTAGATTGTAAACAGTAGTCAAATAAGGGATGACTCGCAGAAGGTGAGTATACATGCCACTCGTGCTTTGTCCGAGCCAATAGAGGATTCCTGTTCCTCGACAAAGAGATGAGCTGAGGGGAATTTAGTTAGCTTTTCTCCCCCTCAATGCCATAGTGGCATTGGAAACTAGCACAGAGATGAGTACGGACTCAGGCTGGCAGAGTATACATGCCAATTCTCGTGCTTTGTCTCGAGCCAAAACAGAGGATTCTCGGTTCTAGACAACGAGGTGAGTGAGGGAATTTAGTTAGCTTTTTCTCCCCTCAATGTCATAAAGTGGCATTGGAAAGGGCAGATTTTGAATAAAATGGACAAATTAATGCTACGGGCCACCCATGTGGCATCTCTGTTTTGCGTAGACCATTTCTTTACTTTTGGGTTCTCCAAAAAAAAGAAAAGTCCGACTACCTTTTGACAAAGAGAAATTAATGGAGGGGTCCACCACTTGTTGAAAAGAGATTCCCTATCCAAGCTTAACAAAGACATGGCATGTCACCCATCATCGGGGATGGGTTCAAGGAGCAATGGCAGAAATGGATGCAAAGAACATTGCATTTTTGCGTGGTCAGTGTGGCCAAGAAATCCCACACAAGCCGCAGTGGCAATTTTCTCCCACAATGAGCTTTTGCTCCATTTTCCGATATTTAGCTTCAAGACTTGTCCTCACTCTTATCGTAGCTTGAACTTCGTCTTTGGCCACCTAGAAGAGCTCATCGAGTAGCAATGTGACCATTGTTCATTTTCTTCTCGGATTTCAAAATTGTTGTTTGGCATCAATGGTGGTCAGAGTACCCGCTGAAATATCACCGATGCGAGGCTAGACGCAGAGGAACACTCGTCAAGCAACCCGAATACCCGTAAGACTACCCTACTACAGCTGGCATCGTAAGAGAAGGAGAACCCTCAACAACGATTCTGAATTTCTGAGAACTGACTCAGATTTAGAAATAAATGGAGAAACAGAAGATGAATATACAAGAGTTCCATGAACTCAACACAGCAGAAAAGGAGAGAGACTCCTCAAGGTGGATACCATGGCTCTGATACCATATTGAAGAGTTGTGAAATGCTTGTGAAATGCTTTTAGACTTCAATTGCTTGAGAGAAATGACTCTCAGCTTCTCATTTTATAGATAGAAATTACAGACAAGGTATGGGCATACCTAAACTAAGATAATATACATAAACTAAGCTAACATGCTGCTAGGTTGGAGATAACCCGTAGCTAATCGCTTACAAATTGAGATGACACTTTACATAATCTGTAAAGTAACACTTTACAGACAGAGATTATTCTCAACATAATGTTTATATTCTAACACTTACTAATTAACTTATTTATTTCTTTTTCCAGTAGTTTTGCATGTCATTTATATTAATCTCGGGATAAAGTTGTTTATTCTGTATGTAATTAGAAATATAATTTTGCAAATTTGGGTTATTAATTGTATTTGGACAGGGATCTCATTGATTATTTATTAAGACAAAATGGTGTCCTGCTCCTGGCTGTGATTATGCTGTGGACTTTGTTGTTGGTAGTGGAAGCTACGATGTTACGTGCCACTGCTCATATAGCTTTTGCTGGAATGTAAGACTCTGGTATACATATGTTGTTGATTGCATTTGCTTTCTTTCTCCCTTGATACTCCATGTTTCAATTTGACCTTGCAGTGCACTGAAGAAGCACATAGGCCTGTTGATTGTGGCACTGTGGCCAAATGGGTATTGAAGAATAGTGCTGAATCTGAAAATATGAATTGGTATGATAGAAGTTCTTTGCTTTTATGCATAGTTTTATGGACCAGACCGGCCTAGCCGGTCCGACTAGGAAACCCACGAACTAGCCTCTTGGCCGGTCCAGTCAGACCTTGGATCGTTTTTCTCATCAACCTGGTCAAGCCTGCCTGACCCGCTTGACCTAGTTTTCATTCCCAAAAAGAAATTGTTTGATAATAAATTTATGCTTTAATGCATCTTATTAGATTTATGTTGTTATTTGTTTAAAAACATGTGGAAAATGATTTTATTTATGCTATTAGTTGGTTAAAAACAGATTTGTGCTGTTAGTTGGTTAAATGCTTTTTTTTATTATGTTGTATTGGATTGTAAATATTGAAGTGTGTACTCTTTAAATATTGGATCTGAGTTGTATTTTATTAAAAATATGAAGTACTTTTTCATATAGTGTTAGATATAGGCCTTAATGGGGTTAGGCCCTATTAGTAAAGTTAGTTAGTTAGTGGGAGAGTTAGGGAGTTAGTTAAGTGAAATAAGGCATGTTGCCTATAAATAAGAGGGGGATTGAGAGAGGAGGGTATCTTGAGAATTAAATAGGATTGGGGCATTTGGGCATTTGGGAGGTGCAGACCCTCGAAGTTCTGCCATAGTCACTGTAATCAAAGGGTATTTTCCCATTTTTTCTTATAGTCACATATCGGTTTCTATCAACTGGTATCAAAGCTCCGATCTTGGAGCTGTGGTATGTCAACAAAATGGAGATTCCAATATTTGATGGGAGTGATGATGCTTATTGGTGGGTGTTAAACATTGAACGATACTTTGATGCAAGGAAGACACTTGAGGAGAAACGGCTAGCAGAAGCAGTAAAGGCGGTGACCGGAAGAGCTCTTATTTAGTGTCAATGGTGGACTTTGCGAAACCCAGGTGCATCTTGGTTGAAATTCCAGATTGCACTTTTATGGCGTTTCAAACCAGAGTATAGGGACATTCTGCCACCAACCGAAGAATATGAAGAACCAAGAACAGAAACAGTGGAACTGAAACTGGAGGCGGAGCGGCTGCCAGCTCAAGGTTCACTCGATTTCCAGCAAGAAAACAGAGACAAAGACCAAGAGACGAAGGGCAAAGAAGAGGACAACAAAGTGGTGGAGTCATAATTAGAATTCCAAGGGAACAAAATGACGCAAGACAGAACTTACGAAAGCCAATTTCTGGGTAACAAGGGAACGATTGAATCAGAAGAAAAAGTTGATGGCGAGCTGTATGATCTATTGTCGCCGGCCAAACCGGTGAGAACTAGATTGATCTCCGAGGGAGATGGGTCCGTAATAAATATGAAACTATGGTCCTGTCTTAAAAGGATCGAAAAAGAAGACGTCAAGATTGCCGAAGGAGAGATGTTGTTACGACAGAGGGATGATGAAGGTAAGGAAAAGATCAAGACAAAAGTTGAAGGTTGCAGTGGCGCAACAGTGGTTCACTGCTCCCAGATCATTGTAGACCCAGATCCAATAGAAACAATGTTGAGCATTCCTCCTTTAGAAACGAGGAAGGAGTTCGGTGTTCCGTTGAAGATGGCCTTAGAGCCATTGAGTTGCAGCATCGCAAGGGACGAGAAGATGTGAAAGTCATCGGAAGAGGACGATGCTAGGAATTTTTGGGGGATGCTAGAGGAGAGGCGTGAAGGCAAGAAGGAAGGTGGCCCAGGCAGTGATGTAAACGGGAGGATTCGAACCTGCGCAGGCAAAGATGGTGGAGTTCGTGGAGTTGATGGGTGCAGCAAGGGTGGAGATCATGGAGACAAGATGGATGGCGGATTGGGCAGTAGCTATGGCGTTCATCAGTTTCTCGAGGGAAAGAGAAACGGTGATGTTAGTGGGCTTAATCTTGGTTGGTAGCTGCAGTTGCAAAGCCCAATTTCATTCTCTAATGTGTTGGAAGAGGAAAGCGGGGCTTTAGGAAGAGATGGACTGAAATTCAGCAGCAAAGGTTGGTCAAATATTAGAAGAACCCAACCCATTCAGATCACTTCTCTGGACCTTGGGCCAAGGCCCAACATGCAAACTGAGCCTGGGGATACTAGCGACTCCAAAATTAGAATGGGTAATGTGCTGGTTTGGCTCTTTGAGATCAACATTAAAATTGGAGGTGGGTACAGTATCAACAGAAAACCACCTCTGTTTTCTGTAGCTTCTTGGGACCCTGGTGGAAACATTCAGATTTTGGCCACCTTTAGCTACCACACTTGCTGCCCAGGACTTCTGTTTCAGCAAAACAAATCAATTGTTCACCTTGAGGACAAGGTGAAAGTTTAGGGGGGGAGTATTGTTAGATATGGGCCTTAATGGGGTTAGGCCCTATTAGTAAAGTTAGTTAGTTAGTGGGAGAGTTAGGGAGTTAGTTAAGTGAAATAAGGCATGTTGCCTATAAATAAGAGGGGGATTGAGAGAGGAGGGTATCTTGAGAATTAAATAGGATTGGGGCCTTTGGGCATTTGGGAGGTGCAGACTCTCGAAGTTCTGCCATAGTCACTGTAATCAAAGGGGATTTTCCCATTTTTCTTATAGTCACATATCGGTTTCTATCAGACTGTATACCTTTAATTCCTTTAATAGTTTGTCAACCCATAAGACCTCACAGATCCCTTGTGTCATTGACCTGTATTCAGCTTCGGCACTACTTCTAGCAACCACGTTTTGTTTCTTACTTCTCCAAGTAACTAGGTTTCCTCCAATAAAAGTGTAATAGCCTGAAGTAGACCTACGATCAGCAACACTACCACCCCAGTCTGCATCAATGTAGACCTCCACTTGTAAGGGTTCATGTTTTTTGTAAAGCAATCCTCTTCCCGAAGATCCCTTTAGGTACCTCAGAATTCTGTTCACTGCTTCAAAATGTTCAGGTCCAGGAGAATGCATAAATTGACTTACCATACTTACAGCAAAGGCTATATCCGGATGAGTATAAGACAAATAAATCAGTCTCCCAACAAGCCTCTGAAATTTCCTTATCCACTATTTCCTCTGTTTTGGCTGGTTGGAGTTTAGTATTGGGTTCAATGGGGATTTCTGCTGCTTTACATCCCTGCAAACCTGTCTCACTTAGCAAATCAATAATATATTTTCACTGACTACTGGATATACCTTCTTCAGATCTAGCAAATTCTATTCCAAGAAAGTATTTTAAAGGACCAAGCTCCTTGATTTCTAAAACATCAGCCAGTTTCTCTTTCAAAAATTTGAGTTCACCGTCGTCATCACCTGTTAAAATTATGTCATCTAGTCTGCATACACAATCAAAACAACAATTTTATCATTCAATGTATGCTTGTAGAACAGAGTAACAGAGTGTGGTCAGCTTGGCTTTGGCAGTAGCCAAGACCTTTAACTACAGTTCCAAAACGTTCAAACCAGGCTCTTGGGGATTGCTTCAGGCCATATAAAGATTTTTTCAGTTTGCATACTTTATTTCTGTCCAGATTTCCCTCAAAGCCAGGGGGAAGATCCATGAATACCTCCTCTTTCAAATCCCCATTTAGAAAAGCATTTTTAACATCTAATTGGTGTAAAGGCCTATTGAAGTTTACAGTGAGGTACAATAGAATTGTGATAGAATTATTTTTAGCCACTGGAGCAAAAGTTTCTTGATAATCGACTCCATAGGTTTGAATGAACCCTTTTGCTACCAATCTTGCCTTATATCTTTCTACACTTCCATCAGCATTGCATTTGATGGTGAAAACCCACTTACAACCTATTGTCCTTTTATCTCTCAGTAAGTCAACAATTTTCCAAGTCCCATTCTTGTTTAGGGCATTCATTTCTTCCATAACTGTTAATTTCCAGTTTGGATCATCTAGAGCTTCTTGAATGTTTCTAGGGACAAACAGGTTGGAAATCCTAGAAGTGAAGACTCTATGGTTCTGAGACAGATTTTGATAGGAAACGTATTTACAAATAGGATGAGTAGTGATGCAAAATCTGGCACCTTTTCTAGTGCAATTTCTAACACCTTTCCTAAGGGCTATAGGAATATCAGAATCTGAAACAGAATCATAGAAATCAGTATTACCTGGAACATTTAAGGATTCAGTTGTAGGAGGAATTTCAAGAGAAGCTGATAGTACTGGTGCTGGGATGATAGGCTGAACACTATTCCATTGTTGATTTCTCCGTGTAAAAACTCAGCTCCTTATTTAACTATGGTATTTCTCCCCCTGTTGGTGAACCATCTCTCCATCTACCTCACTTCTGTTGGTAAAATAAAGCCTGATTATTTCCTGGCAAATGTACTGCATGTGTTGCCTCTGAAGAGGTTGCAAGCACACAGTTTGACCGTGCAAACAATGGCCAGTTCGTACGATTTAACCGATTTGCAACCTGTTCACCGATTTTAAGATTGGTTTTCAACTTCCCAGTTTTAGGACTTGACCGAAATGGTTCCCAATTTTAATAACACTTTTTGGAGTTGCACAGAAGAGAAATGAGAGATTCAAGGACTGTGAGCAGTACTTTATATATATATATATATCTAATTGATTATATTATAATATATTTATATATATGGAAAATAATATTCTACATATAAATACTAACAAATTATATTTTATTTATAAAATAAATATTTTTATTATTTTATTCTTATATGAGGGTGAGCTTTGGCACAACAACGGTTGCTGCTTTGTAAGTCGTAACCTAGTGGTCACAAGTTCTAGTCACATAAACAGTGTCTCCACTCATGGGTTAAGGTTGCATACATCTGACCTTCCCCACTCCAATGACCCCTGGTGGGAGCCTGGTTCATGAGCCGCCCTTTCATTCTTGTTTGAGCTTTTGCACCTGGTCATAAGTGGTAGTAATGTTCTTTACAAAAGCTTTATTCTCTGCAGAAGCCTCACACTTCTAAAGAAACTTGTCAAGATACAACAAGTAATTGGGATATGATATATTCTATGATAGAATTACTAGTAAAGGATCTCGGGTTATTGGAAAGCCAATACTCTGAATCAGGGCTTAGAGTGAGATCATCACCCTGATCAAGATATTTGAAAACCGTTCTTAAACAAGGGAATTGACTATATCATGGAATCTCACCAATTGAAATAGGAACTTGTATAAGTTTATAGAGCATTCTATAACTATGGTCCTAATGTATCTGTTTCCTTTTAGGAATGAAGGTTGAGGTTGAGATTGCTTAACGTGTATGTGTATGACCAATAGGGAAATCAGATCACATGGGGAGTAATCTTTTAATTTTGTTGTTGACTAATGACAATTGTCTTGAATTACTATGTGCTCTATAACTCTTACAGTCGATATTGTGTTTAGATTTTTATTCTCATTCAACTGAGGCTTGCAATGATATTTGGCTGGAGATGAACTGTGAACTTATAATCCCTATGGGCTTCTTTCTTCCCTTCTCTCTCTGCTCTATTTCCCTCCTTTTTCAGGGATTATGTTGATAGAAACTGGAAATATAGGTATGATTTTATTGAATATTCTGTAAGAAATCCTCTTCTGCTGGCTGATATGGAGGTGATATCCATACTGGAAGAAGGAAATGGCTACAAATTCTCAAATAGGAACAGAAACTGATAACCCAGGCAATTCGAGAGTGCCTAGTCTCTCCCACCCAAATTTCCTCTTCTCACTTTTCTCTTACCTCTTTCTGTTTTCCTCTCTCCCTCTTATTCCCTCCCCTTGCTTCCCATGCTCCCTGCTGTCACGTGTGCAGCAGGTAGTTACATGAAGTCACACCTCTCACACTGCCTACGTGGGAAATAAATCCCGTTACCTCTCCTTTTCTTTTCTTTCTAAACTGCACCTTAGTAGTCTTAGCGTGCCTAACATATGTTTTATGCCTTATTCAATATTTATCTACATGAAAGGAATATATTATTTACTTTTTCGGGTAGTGTGTTTATCACATAGAGAAATGTTTAATCAACTATCATGTATGATTTTTCTTCCTAACGTTGCTAAACTATATGCCTTTATGAATTTTCAGGATATTGGCCAATTCAAAACCTTGTCCAAAGTGCAAGCGGCCAATTGAGAAAAACCAAGGTTGTATGCATATCACATGCGCACCGCCTTGCAAGTTTGAGTTTTGCTGGTAAGTCTGCATATTTTTATAGACACTTACACTCTGTAAAGGACTAAGTCTCCTAAAAGTTTAAGCTGTTAGGTGGAGGCTCAAGATTTGTTTTATATCTCTAACACACCTCCTCACTCGAGCACTTTGATCTTGAAGTGTGGACAATGTATAGGCTTACTTTACCTTGTGCTGAAATTTAATTTAGTTATGAAGAATGGAGGCGGAAAGGATCAAACTTTAGACCACTTGGTCATAGAGGCTCTAATACAATGTCAAAGACCAACTATCCTATAAGCTTGATATTAGGTAGAGGCCCAGAAATTATTTTATATCTATAATCCTTAACAAGAAATGAAGGTTTAACAATTTGCCTGTTACATACATTTTCAACGGCATTTCTTTGCCCTCACAAATTTGCTAGGTTAGAGTTGTGTTTATGGCCTCTCTTTGGTGTTTTGTGCATGGTCTTGTTAAGGGAGTTTCCCTCTCTTATATGCAGAGAGATTGGACTGCTTTGTTGCATTTTTTAGCTTCTTAGGCTCACTGTTTTCTTTGGGTTTCTCTGTCTGGGAGTATATCTTATTCTCCTCTCGTATTTTTTCTATTCTCCATCTAATCAAATTTATTATTTAGTAATTCTGCCTCTTGTTCCAGTGGTACCAATACTATGATCATCGACATTACTTAATTATTGCCTCATGATGTTCATTGTACCCACACTGTTACCATCACCTTCACAACTGTTGCCAAGGGCCAAGGGTCACCACTTGAATTACCATTGCCATCACTGTCATTTGCAACCTCTGTCATGCTACCACAGCCATCCCATTCTGCTGCCAAACTATTGTATCAATGACCTGAATCCTACTATCCCCTTGCCATTACGATCATCTGCAACATTGTTCATGGTTGAAATCCTTATCACTATCACTTTCATTATTTATTGAAAATGGATTTCATTTATGTCATGTAAATATTAATTTACATAATTAGCACTAATTTTCATCCAAATTTTTTAGTTATCAAAACATGCACTTAATATGTGCATTTGATTACAAATAGTTTGTCTTGAAAGCATTGAGTTCTCTTTTGCTTAATTTTCATAGAATTATAATGGATTGTATGGTTTCCGATTTTAAGTAGATAATTATTGGTTATGGATTCCCCTTTCTCTTCCACTGATTGAATTTTCCATTGATGAAATGCTATAAGCGACTTTACAACATTTTGTTCTCTATTTCATTTCTGCAAGTGAAAAATGGAGAAAAAGAAAATGATGATGAGATAAATTTTTATTCGATATATCTCAGTGCATTTGGTTACATGTGCTTGCAGGCTCTGCCTTGGTACGTGGTCTGAGCATGGCGAGAGAACAGGCGGCTTTTATGCATGTAACCGTTATGAAACAGCAAAACAAGAGGGAGTGGTATAGTTTTATAATTTACATCCATAGTTTGATGTTTGCCTTTCTTCTTTCCTCCCTTAAGGCTACTCATAATTTGGCACTTTTATTCAGCATCACTGTTTGTTGAACTTTATTGATGCTGTTACGTGCAGTATGATGAAGCTGAAAAACGAAGAGATATGGCCAAGAATTCTCTTGAAAGATATACTCACTATTATGAAAGATGGGCAACTAACCAATCAGTATGTGCAAGTTGCTTTATTGTTGCAATCTTGACATGATTTGTTTCCTTGTCTCTATAATCTTCTTCTTTTTCTTTATCCTGGCCTTACCGTGCCTGACATTTTTCCTTTTCATGTTACATGAATGATTTTACAATGGCCAAAATCATCTAGGCTGCCATTCTGTGAATTGCCTTGAATTTTGGTGGCTGCTTTGTTCTGTTGATTGTGGTTGGACTTAATTATCAACATTTCTGATGAGTTTCATGGTTTTTTTTGGATCTCAAGTCTTAGTTGAACTTTGGCCATGGAACTGGGTTTAATCAAGTGCGTAAAATTTCAGTTTAGTGCTGTATGTAATGATAATTTGCTTCCTATGAGTTGGGGGGAAATCAACAAGAAACAAAATGAAGTAGTTTTAATATTATAAATGTGTAGTGCTGCACTAATGATAAGGTATGAGCGTGCAGTTGTTTATGTGGTTGAGAATGTGATAGATGATGCCCTCAATTTAATTCACTCTCCTTGATAATTTGATCTGTTTTGTATTTAATTGCCACACTGTTGTTAGTTAGGAAAATAGGGAATTAAATGTTGAAGCTAGTGGTAAGATATAGTTGATGAGTCATGTAAATTTCATTTCTTACACATTCTTGATATGCTAAGTGTATGCTTTACTTTTTGCAGTCCAGGAAAAAAGCTCTTGCAGACCTGCACCAAATGCAATCTGTGCATGTAAGCAATCTTTTATTTCTCTGCTAGTGATACTGATATGCTTGTTTTATGGGCTATCATTAATAGGAAATTCAATCAAGTTTATGGTAAGTTGAAAAGTGTAGCTTAGCTATTTACTATGCAGATTTACTTCTGCAAATTTTGTAGGGACAATATACCTTCTTGAAACTAACCAGTACTATCCTACATGCAAGAATAATAATTTTTTGTTGCCAATTGTTTTCCCCCTATGTGGCATTTTCACTGTTGTGTTGATTCCTTACTTTGGCACAAGTGATATCATTGAAAGGCCATTGGTCTTGTGTTGAATGGCATGTTGTCCCTCTTAAGGAGGGAGAAATCACAGGTTTCCTAACTTTTTTTAGTGCAAATGACTGAATAACTGATTGAAAAATGCTAAAAACCATTTTCTGATTACCTTTGAGTTGTATTTATTATCAGTTAGGATTTTGTTTTTCCTCCAGAGATATCATATTTTCTTTGAAAACCTTTGTGCCAAGAATAAAGGTTATGTGATGAGATGGAAATTTAGAAAAAAAAAAAAAAAACGGAGTGTCAAGAGTGTTTTCTAAGACTAGGTACTCCACTCCACACATGAAACAACATTTTAAGTAATTACAAAATGATCCTGGAAAATAAATACTTACTAATTAGTAATTACTACTTTTAACACTTTCTCTCAAGCTGGTGCATAGATATTTATTATGCCTAGTTTGTTACATAATTCAGAAAATTGATTCCTATTCAAAGCCCTCGTGAAGCTTGTTTCCTTGTTGAGAGAGATAAAGATAGAAAAGAATGTTGAAACCGAGTGTCTGAATACACAACGAGTATCTGAATATATAGTAATAAAGCAATAATTACATGGATCCTAATTTTCCTAATTACAATAATTACATGATTCTAATTGACAACTGTACATACTAATAAAACACATGAAACATGTTTTCCACACTCCCCCTCAAGCTGAAGCATATAGATCGTATGTACCAAGCTTGTTATAAAGATAACTTATCCGAGGACCTCTGTCGGATTTGGTGAAGGCATTTGCAAGTTGATCATTGGAGTTGACAAAGCTAGTGATGATGTCTCCCGATAGGATCTTTTTCCTGATGAAATGACAATCTATCTCACTATGTTCAATCCTCTCATGGAAAATTGAATTGGAGAAGATATGCAATGCAAGTTGATTATCACATATTAGGGTCATTTGCATAATCTCCCCAAAGCAAAGTTCTTTGAGTATTTGTTTCAACCGAATGAGTTCGCAAGTAGCTAAGGTCATAGCTTGGTATTTTGCTTCTGCACTGGATATTGCAACTACATTTTGTTCTCAGGTTGCCCCCAATGTGTGTACAATACCTAAAAGTGAATTGTCTGTCAATGGGTGAACCTGCCCCATCGGCATCAAAGTAATCCACAATTTGAGTATGTCCTTTGTCTTCATAAATGAAACCTTTAGTTGGAGCTCCTTTAATGTATTTCAGGATCCTGATCACTGCATCCCAATGGCCCTAACATGGAGAATTCAAGAATTGACTAACCACCCTGACTGCAAAAGAGATGTTTGGAGAGGTAACTGTAAGGTAATTTAATTTCCCAACCAATCTCCTGTATCTCCCTAGATCCGATAGTGGCTCTCCCTAATCTGATAGATGTTTGACATTTGGATCCATAGGAGTGTCACCGAGGTTGGCATTCAATAAGCCTATCTCTTTAAGTATATCTATAGCATACTTTCTTTGTGAAATCACTATACCATCTCTGGATTAGGCTACCTCAATGCCCAAGAAATGTACGAGTTTACCAAGGTCTTTAGTCTGAAAATGATGAGAGAGATGTTGTTTTACCTGGAGTATGCCATAATGATCACTACCAGTAATTACGATGTTGTCCACATAAACAATTAGATAAATGCATCATTGGGTTGTATAGCGATAGAACATAGTGGTTGGCTTCACTCTAAATCATACCAAATTGTTGCACTACAGTGCTAAATCTACCGAATCAAGCCTGAGGAGATTGTATTAGACGATAAAGGGACCTGTGAAGATGACATACTAGGAAGGCATTTTTAGTATCAAGCTGATGAAGAGACGAGTGGCGGATAGCAACAATGGATAGGAGGAGCCGAACAAAGACCATTTTGGCCACGGGAGGGAAAGTATCACCATAATCAAGCATAAATATTTGTGTATATCATTTGGCCACTAGATGATCCTTAAGTCAATCAATCTTACCATCAAGGCTAACTTTGACTGTATAAAGCCATCTACAACCAACAAGAGACTTCCCAAGAGGCAGAGGGACCAATTCCCAAGTATTACTACTCTGAAGAGCACACATTTCATCAATCATTGCTTGTCTCCACCCAAGGTGGGATAAAGTGTCACCTGGAAATTTAGGGAAAGGTACATAACACAAAGAAGAAAGACAAGCATAATGCAAAGAAGAAAGACGGTAATAACTCAATGCAACATAATGAGGAGAACAATTACGAGTATAGCATAGACCTTTTATGAGAGCTATGGGAAGATCGAGCTCAAGTGGCAGTGCCAGAATTGGTAAAAGAGCTGGTTCCGGGGAAAGAGTCCATCCTAACTTTAGCAGCAGGATCAGTAGCTAGGATGGGAACCAATGGAGGATGGGTGCGTTGGTGGTAGGTCTAGAAGTGGCGAGCAATAGGAGGCCTACACAGGTAAGGTCTCGAGTGGGACGAACTCAACAGAAACAAGAGCAGAGGGATCAAGAAAGATCATAGAGAGAGGCTCAGTAGGTAAACGGGTCAACTTGAAGAAAGTTATAGACTTGAAGAAGGTAACATCGGCCAATATAAGGTAGTGTTGAAGAGTAAGAGGAAAACAACGATAACCTTTTTGGGAACAAGTACAACCTAGAAAGACACACTTAAGGGATCGAGCTGAGAGTTTGTCAAGACTAAAGGAGAAATTCTAGACAAAACAAGTGGTCCCAAAGATACGGGATGGAAGAAAATGAAGGGGTTGATGAGGAAATAAAATGGGGTGAGGCACCTGGTTATTAAGCACAGATGAAGGCAAGCGGTTGATTAAGTAGCATGCAGTGAAGATAGCATCGCCCTAAAAACGGAAGGGGATGTGATCATGAAGAAGAAGAGTGCGAGTTGTTTTGATAAGGTGTCTATTTTTCAACCTCATTTTGTTGAGGGGTATAAGCACAAGATGTTTGGTGAAGAATGCCACGAGAAGCCATAAATGTTTGAAACTGATGGGATAAGTACTCACGGGCATTATCACTGCATAAAGTACGAATGGACCCACCAAATTGAGTTTTAACTTCCTGATAAAAGGATTGAAAAATCGAAAGCAACTCAGATATGTTTTGCCTTAAAAACAACCAAGTGCAATGAGAGTAATCATTGATGAACGTGACAAAGTATTTTAACCCTAAAGTGGACATAGTATGACTAAGACCCCATACATGAGAATGAACAAAAGCAATAAAAGATGGAGCTCGATTACAGACTCGATCAGGAAAATAACTAAGGACGTGTTTCCCAAGTTGACAGGACTCACAAGGAAGACTAGACAACTTAGACAAGCTCGACACCATTTTCTGAAGCTTGGTAAGGTTAGGATGTCCCAATTGAACATGGATAGTGAGGGGCGAATCTGTGTCTGAACAAACACGAGAAGGGTTGGAGAGCTGGTAAAGGCCATGAGACTCACATTTGATGCTAATTATTCGTCCCCGAACTCCGGTCTTGCTGAATAACTGAGTCTTTAGATAAGGTAATGAGACAATCAAGAGAACGAGTTAAGCGACTAATGGAAAGCAAATTGAAAGGACAACTAAGGACATAAAATATTGAATCCACAAAGAAAGAGGGAAGGGGTTTAGTTGTGCCAATCCCTTGTGATTTAGTTTAGGAACCATTTGCTGAGGTAACAATGGGTAAATAACTAGATGTAGAGAATGTGGAGAAAAGTTCCTTATTACTAGATATGTGATCTGATGCATCGGAATCAAGTATCCAAGTGCCAAGGGATGGTGACTGAGAGAGACAAGCAAATGAATTACCAGTGTTCGCAATAAAGGCAGTAAAACCCGAGGACTGACGATGTTCAAACCATCTTAGAAACTTGGCTTGCTCCCAAAGAGACTCAGGTGAGGGTGCAAATTTTACTTAAGTAATGAGTGAATCGTGGCTTTTATAACACTACACATTTGGGCATCAATCCTCTCCCACTTGGCACAATCAGCAGTAGGCACAAATTCAACCTTTGTGGTGAGGTTGTCCTTGTAGCCTTGGCCAGTAAGCCCTAACTTGATGTCTGAAGCCCAAATGTTGTAGTTACTGTCGTCCAACTGGTCAGTAGAGATAGGGCAGGAACATAGTTGTTGAAAACAAGAGTATCAACTTTGGTGGTGGAAGATTTGGCCATGGAAAAGGACAGAGGTTGGACCAATATGGCAAGGCAAGGGTGCGCAGAGGCCTGTAGTGGCTAGAAGTCGAGGGTCTGTGCGGCTTGGGCAGGTGCTGGGTGGTTGGGTGCCTAGTATCTTGGCAGTCGGTTGTTAGTGTGGGTGTGTCTGGGGTAGGTTTCAAATAGTACCGTGTGAACAATGTCGCAGACAGGATGGGCGGTGGTGTGAGCTGTCTGGAATAATGACACGGCTGGAAAAAATGGTCAGGTCTAGCCGAAGAATATGGGTCTGGTTGGAGAAGATGACCGAAGAAGCTTGTCGAAAAGAAAGTCACGACTAGTCGGAAGGGAAATTTTGTCACCAGAGGACAGTGGGTCCAATCGAGTAACACAATTCCTAGGGTTTTCTCTTAGGCTCTAGATACCATGTGGGGAGAGAGAGAAAGAGAGAAAAGAATGTTGAAACCATATGTCTGAATACACAACGGGTATCTGAATATATAGTAATAAAGCTAATTTCCCTAATTACAATAATGACATGATTCTAATTGACAACTATACATACTAATAAAACACATGAAACATGTTTTCCACACCTTCTAACCATATCTTTGACAAAACTGCGTATATATCAGTTGTGCATAGTTGTACTAGTTATTATATTACTTGTACCACAGTTAAACTACAGATGTTCTTTAATTGTAATTTATCATACATTAAAATTGAATGCAGTATACTGTGCAAGTCCCAAATACTTATGTATTCAATTTTCAGAGGGTTTTCTTCGTGGATACCTCTCTCCTTATTTTATATGGTACCAGTTACTGGGGGAGAAAAACCCTAATTTCTCATTGTTCCCCTTTCACTGGTGGTTTCTGTCTCCCTTTGGCTGTCAGCCAACACCTTGGTAGCTATGTTTTCCTCCAGCACCATCCCATCGTGATTGAAACCATGAGATTGGCCAAACCCAATAATTGCGTCTCTGGTAGCCGTCTGACGCGCCCTAATGCGTCATCTGTTCCTACTGTTTTTAGCACCATGCATTGGTGTGTTAGAGCACGTGGCAGCTCCTTTGCTTTGAAATTGCTTTGTTTTTCTCTCTCTAATTCCTAGAAATACTATCTTATCCACATTTTAAATATGTCTGCTAAATAGTGGAATCTAAATAGTGATAATAAAATCCGGGATAGAACTGATATCTGATTTTTAGATAGAATTGTTTTGTCATTTTGTTTGGGCCACATCAATCTGGAATCTGGCAATCTTTTATGATCTTCTAAATTTAGAGTAATGTTTATAATTATCTATTACTTCAGCTTGAGAAACTCAGTGACATACAGTGTCAGCCTGAGTCGCAGCTAAAATTCCTAAGAGAGGCCTGGTTACAGGTATATATGAACTTTTGCATTGTGTGGATGGGAAATATAACACATTGTCTCAGTAAATACATTGTCTTTGTAAATTGTTGAATGCAGACGTCTTTTGAAATGGACATATGCCTATGGCTACTATTTACCTGAGCACGAGCATGCTAAGAGACAGTTTTTTGAGTACTTGCAAGGTATGCTGTTTCGTTCTCAAGGAAAACACATGGCACTTATTTGTCTGTATTTATGGACATGCTAAGAGGAACCTTTTTTTTTTAATAAGTTATTCATTACTTTATTTACTTAAAAGTTAAAACAAAACTGGAAGAAAAAAAAACCTGGAAAAAAATTTAGAACTTAGACGAGAGTGTTAGAAACTTCTTCAACTTTGAGGGTGTTTCGAAGACTGATCCTCATTTTTGCATTGCTTTTGTTTATCCCTTATGGTAAATAATTCATATGCTCTGCATGTGATAATAATATAGCAAGAGTGATACAAGAGGCACATCTGATGACTTGCTCAAGCCGCCCATTGTGTCTGAATACTTGCACGTGCAGTTACTGGCTTTAGAAGTCCAATCAGTTAGTGGTCAAGCCAGAAATTGTGAAAAGAAGACTAAGTGGGGTATTTTTTGACTTTCAACTTGGTTGCATCCAAGTTAATGTCTGGGGATGTGAGATTTCCAATGCAAGTCCAAATTAATCTCAATTTTGTTTCTCATTCAAGTTTACTGTGGTTTATGGATGTCTGCTATTGATCTGGATATGTTTTTGGCGCTTTCTTTCCATTGCATAATGGATATCAGGAATGCAATTTAACTGTAAGATGTATTCTAGTTTCCAACAAGTTGCAAGAAGGTGAGAAGTCCATTTTTCTTTCCTCTTTCTTGTTTTTATACTACTACTACTATTATTATTATCTGTGCTCCACAAAGAGGAAAACAGAAGAATATAACTATGATACAGACGGACTATTACCACATTTACTCTTAATTGTTTTCCCAAATCAACACTAATCAAATTTAATGGAAAAATAAAGAGATGCAGATATTTTACAAAATCCAATCCTAGGAGGGATGACTTTAATCCAATTGAAATTGAGGGCATGCTTTTAAATTTTCTCAATATTGAAGAGGTTTTGACATTTTAGCCTAAAAATTATATTGGCTGTCTTTTTCACTGTTACAACCAATTCTAAGAACAGAATAGAGTCTACGAAATTTCTGATTTTATATCTACTCAATCTTTTGTTATGTTGTGCAGGTGAAGCCGAGTCTGGTTTGGAACGACTTCATCAGTGTGCTGAGAAGGAACTTCAAGTTTACCTCAATGCGGAGGGTCCATCAAAAGATTTTAATGAGTTCCGCACAAAACTTGCTGGACTAACCAGGTGAGGCTTCAATGCAATAAAAGAAATGGTCTTCTTCTTTATAGTTTGATCTCAAGTATAAGTAGCCTATGATTCTGTATAATAATTTGACAGAATTCAGAACGTTTTGGCATAGAACAAAAGCTCCTAGCTTTTTTAATTGATGCATTATTATGGGTCTTATACTAGAAGCTTGGCTCCAAAACTTAGCCTTTATTAGCATCATCTGAGGACAACAAAGGGCATTCTCTTCTGAATATTAGGACTATAGCCTGCTTAAAAGAGATGGTTCAGAAACTGCAAATAATTGTGCTTGTTGTAAACTACTCTCTTGTTTCCTTTTTACTTTGAAATTTTTAAGATTTACTATGGTTTACTGTGTATTGCAACAAATGTAGCGTGACACGGAACTTCTTCGAGAATTTAGTACAAGCTCTGGAGAATGGTCTGGTTGATGTGGACTCTCATGGTGCCAGCAGCAGGACAGCAAGCTCAAAGAGCTTAGGCAGTGGAAGCAGTAAGGGCAGAGGTGGAAGGGGGAAGGCTACAACATCCAGATCAAGTAGTTCTAGAACTACAGATGATTCTGGCCACTGGTCATGTGACCATTGCACATATGCTAATGTAAGATCAACTACTATCTGTCAGATGTGCCACCACCATCGGTAAAATTGACCTCCTGTGCATAAGAATTGACACAATGGAGACATTGGGTTGGCCTCGAGGGCTGCATGCTTGCTAAGGAAACGGGATTTTGGTTGCTACAGGAGAAGTGGTTCTCTCATCTCACTCCAAGTTATCCTGTCTGTAATGGTTCAATGCTGCAAGGAGCATAGCGCTGGAAGGTTAAGACGAGCTAGGCCTGTATTCGGTATTGTCGCTGGAATATGAGCTGTACATAGTTCCTGTTGGGCTAGATTACTTCCTCGCCGTGTCAAGATCGATATATATGAATCAGTATTTGAATCTCATGATAGTTTTATTTGGCCAAGGTGGGTTTGCAGCAAGCTTGAAGCGCTCGAATGCATTGTTACTGTGGATAGTTAGGGCATTAAGCTGTATTATTCCTGAAAATTAATAAAATAAAATATATAGCTTCAATTCAGTTTGATCAGGTAGTCTCTTCTCTTTTTTTGTTTTTTGGGACTTACGATTTTTATTAGTTAGTGTTATTTGTAAGTGTGCAAAAACATCACACCTCTTACATATGATGTAAACATGGCATCCTTTCAATTTAACTTCCATCTATTCAAAATTTCAAACTTTAACTGGATTCTAGGGGTGGAAATAGGTCAGGTCAGGATTTGCCTTAATCAGGTCAGGCCTATTTTACCAAACATTAGCCTGAGCCTGACCTATTACCTGATATAGGCTCTTTTTTTACTCAATCTGGCCTGTTTTAAAAATTTAATAGCCTGGCCCTGACCTTAAAGCTTTTATAAAAGCCTTTGTTGTATCTAGGCCTTTAAATAGGCCAATAGGCCTAAGCCTTCAAAAGTTAGATAGGCCACTAAATAGGCTAACAGGCCAAGGCCTTAAAAGCTAAATAGGCCAAGGCCTTTAAAGGCTAAATAGGCCAAGGTTCTAAATAGGTTGAGACTTTTACCCAAAATCTTGCATAAGCATAGATATAATATATTCCCTATCCCAAAATCCCAAATCAGTTAAATTAAAATTCTAGAGTTTCAATAACCATAATCCACAAATGTCAAAATCAAATAATACAAGTTCAAATAACTCAAATCATGAAATTACTACGATCAACAACAACAAATATCAAATTCAAAGACTATATCTAATAACATAATAACAATGAACACTCCAACTAATCTTCGCAGCAAAGCAAGATGCAACCAGCATTCATGGCAACTGTAATTTCAAGATGATCTCTTCTTGTTCAGCCTCCTTCAAAACAATAAATCAATTCAAGATATTAAATCATAAAACAATCATGCATTTAACTATAAAAAAAAAGTCAATTTCAAAATCTAAAGATTGTACCTTTTTCTTTCTTTTCAAACCATACTTACAACGGAGCCAATCCCCACCACAAATGAGTGCTTCAATAGATTCTTCATTTAATTTAGCACGATATTCATCAATAATTCTTCCTCCAGCACTAAATGTGGACTCTAATGCTACTGTTGAGATTGGAATAGCTAATATATCAGCTGCCATCTTTGATAAGATTTTATACTTCAAGCTATTAGTCTTCCACCACTCTAAGGCACTAAAGAAAGAGTTAGAGTTAACATCAGGAATATAAACACCCTCCTCAAGATAAGATTCTAACTCTGATTTCACTGGGGGAACTGCTTCCTTTTCACGAACAATGCTCATGAGAAAATCAAATCCAGTAGTCAATGATGGCTCTGAGGAAGGGGTAGAAGAAGAGCTACTACCACCAATATTCACTTCAGCAATAAAGGATGATTGTTCCATACTTACCTCCACATACTCATCATATAATTTTTGTAATGCTATATACACCTTCTTCACATTTTTTTCAACCTCAACATCAGATTTGTATATCAATGGAAAACATATATTAACAACATGCAATTTGCTCCTAGGATCCAAGACACTAGTAATGGCCATCAACAGATTGCATTCCCCCCAATATTTATCAAATTTATGTTTCATTGGCTTTGCCATTTCTCTCATGAAGAGATCATGATCCTCTGCTGCATTATCAATAACTTGTTTCACCCTCCAAACTTCAACAAGGTACAAATTAGAAGTTGGATATTCACTACCTAAGATGACAAGAGTGGCTAGATTGAAAACTTCTAAAAGCTTACAAACTTTCTCAACTTTTTCACAATCCTCATATGATGGCGCATAATCATAATGTGGCTCTATTTCCTTGTAAGCTGCAAATGTTATCTTAAACTTCATAGCAGTAGACAACATTCGAAATGTGGAATTCCATCTTGTAGGGCAGTCAAGAATTAGCTTCCTTTCTTTCAAGTGCTTTTGTTCAACAATATCACAAAAAGACTTCAATCTTGAATCAGAATGGTTAATATATTTAACACTTTCACGAACATGGTGAATGACATCCTTAATTTGACTAAGACCTTCTTGAACTAGCAAATTCAAAATGTGTGCACAACATCTAACATGAAACAAAGCTCCATCAATGACTAAATTATTGCTTAGTGCTAAATTGTCCTTGAGATTTCTAATACATGAATCATTGTAAGAAGCATTATCAACAGAAACTGAAAATACCTTGTTTTCAATCCCCCATGCCTTTAGGCACTTGAAAATTACATCAGTTACATCAATTCCACGCCTTGGAGCAGGTACTTTTACAAAACTTAACACTCTTTGTTGAAGTCTCCACCCTACATCAATGAAATGGCCGGTAATAACCATATATTCAACTATTTGATGACTTGATTTCCACATATGTGTGGTTATACTAATGTTGCTCACACTCTTTAATAAAGCCTTCAATTTTCTCTTATCTACCTCATATATAGCTAAGCAATCACTTCTTGCTGTTTTACGTCCAATTTTTTGAAATTCTGGATTTCGCAGATTGGAACCCCCACATCCAAACTTCTTCCTCAACAATGCTAAAAGGATGCTCGTGTACCATAATAGCAGTAGCAATTATCTCTCTAAGCTTTTCATTGGAATACTTGGCACCAGAAGCTACAAACGGATTAATAATTGAATTGGAAGGTTGATATGAAATGGTTGTTTGCTTCTTTTGACGTTCCATTTGCAATTTCTTTTTCAATCAATTTTGTGCATGTCTTCTAAGATGGCTGGTGCTGGCCCCCCTCCCTCCAGTAGATAGTTTATCTTTACACCATATGCATACAGCCTTTTTAACACCTCCAGTAAGCTCAACTTCTTTAAAATCATCCCAAACAGCTGATGTTTTCTTCCTCTTCCTAATGACACAATCTTCATCTCTTGCATCTTCATTTTCAGGATTGGAATAAATTTGATCACTATCAACTCTTTCAGATACTAACATACTTGAATCTGCAGGAATGTGCTCATTGTCCTTATCATGATCATCACTTGTATTTTCTTCACGGTAAGTAGATGTAATTGTATCATTACTTTGAAATGGAGAATCCATTAGGCAGATCTATGACATAAAAAAAGAAAATAAAAAGTCAACTCGTATACTAGGCTACTGAATACTAATTTTAAATATATGATAAACAAGTATATATCATGCATTTATAAGGAAGATGGAGCAGAAGAAGACATCTCAAGTTGAGACTCTCAACTAACTTCAAAAGTGTTTTTTTGTGAAGTTTATGCCAGGGTAATGCAAAAGCATTGACAAGCTCACATGCAAAATCAACAAGGCCTACATTTAAAAATCCATATAATGCAAAGCAAACAGGTTTACAGTTACTTAATATATAAACTGAGATTTCATAACAGATTTGATTCTCAATGAACTAACTAACAAGAGAAATTTTAGAATAAAATATGCCTATCTGTTTGTATATTATAGTGCATAGATATTCAGGGGCAAAATACAAGTTGCACGGATGGATAACAATTGTATTATGCAACACATCTTCAACATCATATGGAACACATATACATACACCATAAGCACAACAAAACTAAAGAGATATATGCCATATTCGTTTAGAAACAAGTTTATCTACTAGCTAGACATTTAAGGATATCTAAAAAGGAGAAATGAAAAATAAAAATATCCATCCTTAAGGGTCGACACACTGTAGACCCTAGAAGCTAGTTTCATTTATCCCTAGCATCCAATTTTAGCCTAATAGGAAGGGAAACAGATCTACCCTTATGATTTCTAAACAAGCAAAATCACAAACACGGATTTACACCATTTCAAGGCCTAACCCCCAAAAAAAGAATTAAAAAAAATCAATTAAACAACATTAAAATTTTGGCTTTGAATGAACGTCATTTCATGCCAGAATCAAAGTAAAGACGAAAATTTTGGCAAATGAGATTGAACCTGAAGGTGGCTGTGATTTCGTGAACAAACTGAAAGATTCAGGGAGCCAGTTGCCGTCGAAGGTGGTTGACGGGATTGGGCCGGCAAGGTTGGTCCGAGGAAGCTTGAGTTCGGCAATGGCTGATGATTGGATTGGGCCGGCGATGGCTGACGGGATTAAGCCGGTGAGGTGCGGCGGGACGACTGTAGTCTGGAGCTCAAGGAGACAGTGAGTTGTGTGTGCGGCAGATTCATTGTCTCGTCTCATATATGACTTGTTTTTTGTGAGAGAGGGGAAATTAGGGTTAGAAATTTTTAAAAATATATATATAATATTATTTATATATATAATACATTATGTTAAATTTAATGTTTTTAATTATATATGAATAAATAATATATATATATATAATAATTATAAACAGGCCGGCCTGTCAGGCCCAACAGGCTTTTTTGATGGCCCAAGCCTGGCCTTTTTTTACTAAAGAGGCTTTTAAAAAAACCTTGACCTGTCTTGAATACTAAACGGGTCAGGCTAGGCTAGGCTTAAACCAGGCCAGGCCGCAGGCCCCTGATAGGCTGTCTGGCCTATTTCCATCCCTCATTCACTTACACCTGCACACATGGTGTGAATTGTGAACCCTTTATTATAATTTTATTTTTTGGTAAGACCATGAGAGTGTTGCTTGGTCTTGGCTACAAGGTTTTTTAGTGGGATTAGAGCATATATATTGTCAGATTCAATTTGTCAATTGAGTCAAATCTCATACTTTATTATTATTTCATGCTTTCCTTTATTATTAGTTAATGATATAAATAGTGCATGTTGAAGTCATGGTCCAAATTTCGTTGATTGTTTCAGTCAAAGTCAACGTCATTGTTCAATTCATTCATCTGGATTAACGGATTGTCACATCCTAGTTGCACCAATCATGCTCTAAATATAGAAATTAGACTGCAGAGAAGGCAATTGAGATGGTGACCTGCAATAGAGCTGAAGGTGATGGAAGGGACATCATGTGCGACAAGCTTCTATTTGAGAAAAAGATAAAACTATGAAGAAAAAAAATAGTACTCATGTTTAACTTAAATAAAATTGAAGGAAAAAATTGAATACGTAGCCAAATAGAATGTTAATCGCTTTAATTTCACTAATATCCAAAAATAAAGCTTTCCATATTATTTTTATTTTACGTTACTTTTTTATATTGAAGTCTTGTACAAAGATTATTGTTTTGTCCGGCTGGACAATATTGGCCATGACACCAAGACTCTCTCACTCTTTTTTTAAAAAAAATTGATTTTTTTGATGAATTGTAAAGGGTAAAAGTATTAGACTATTATTAGTTTAGCTGAGTCAGTTATTAATCGTATTTGTTAGTTGGTTTAAGCCTAAAGCTAACCAAGCTCTATATAAGCTTGTATTGTATTTCATTATGCCTTAATGATAATAAACAGAGAGCTAAAAGCACATTCAGATATATGGTCTCTTATTTTCTTCATGGTATCAAAGAGCAGGTTCCCTGGAACCTTGATTTCTGAAATCTGAAAATGTCAAAACCCGATCATCAATCATCTTCAAGCAATGATGAGGAAGACCCAAAGCTATCGCTCAAGAAAACTCAAGAAGAGGAAGCTAAAAACAAAGAAACAATCAAGATTGAAGATGTTCAAATCAATCCTATGTCACTGTTCTTCCTACATGCCTCGGATCACCCAGGCCAAATGTTTGTCAGTGAAGCCTTACACTATGGGAATTATGGAGAATGGGTGCTTGACATGAGTAATGCATTATGCGCCAAAAACAAAATGGGATTTGTAGATGGATCCATCCCAATGCCAGGTATCAATGATCCAAATCTTGCTCATTGGATCCGCTGCAATGCCATGGTAAAAGGGTGGCTCAAGAGTGGCATGGACAAGGAGACTCGAAATAGTGTAAGATATGCCAACACTACTCAAGAGATTTGGGCAGAACTTGCAGAGAGATTTGCAAAAGGTAGTGCTCCTCGAATCTATGAATTAAGGCGTGCTATTGCTCTTCTAAAACAAGAAAAACTTTCTGTGCCTGCCTATTACACCAAGTTGAAAGGACTATGGGATGAGATTTTGTCAATTTCTCCCTGGCCCAAATGTGTATGTGGTGGATGCAGATGTGATCTCCAAAAGAATCTTTCTCAAATGCGTGAGAGGGAACAATTATATGATTTCCTTATGGGTCTTGATGATGTTTTTAACACTGTCAAGACTCAAATCTTGAGCATGGCACCAACCTTCACTCTTGGACATGCCTACCACCTAGTTGCTGAAGATGAGCAACAAAGACTCATCTCAGCAATGCACAAACCTGTGATGGAGGCAACTGCCTTTCAAACTCAGAACACGAAGTACAACAACAATGATCAAAAAGGTAACAGGAAAGAAAGACCTAAATGTGAGCATTGTCAGAAAATAGGACACACTCAAGATGAATGCTGGGAGATTGTTGGATATCCTCAAGATTGGAGGAAACCAAACAAGAAAAACAAAGCTCCATGGAACAACAAAAGGTCAACCAACAAGGCAGCTCAAGTCGTTGCTGACACCAGTCCTGTACCAAGTCTCACTATGCAACAATATGAAAAACTGTTGCAGCAATTAAGTAATGATCATGAAATTGGATCAACCAAGTTGCAGGCCAAACCAAATATCAATATGGCAGGTAATCTTGTTTTCAATAAGCCTTGGGTTATAGATTCTGGAGCAACAGAACATATTACTTGTGACTCTAGCATCCTTAAGGAAATTTCTTTAAATCATCATGATTGTGTTCATATTCCTAATGGTGCTGATGTTCCCGTAAAAGGTTTAGGAAAAACAGTTTTACCTAATGGGATGCATCTAGATACTGTCCTTCATATTCCAGATTTTAAGTGCAATTTACTTTCTGTAAGCAAGCTAACAAAGAAGCACAATTGTGCTGTGACCTTTATTGCTAATTCATGTTTCATACAGGACTTGCATTCCAAGACCCTGATTGGGAAGGGTAGCCACAAAGGTGGATTGTATCTTCTTGAGCCTGTCCAAGACAGAAATACTGCCTTATCAGCTAACAGATCAGATTATCAACCATGGCATGCTAGGCTTGGACATGCTTCAGGAGCTAAGATCACACCCTTAGGATTAGAATTAGCAAATAAAATTGATACTATTCATTGTGATGCTTGTATAAGGGCCAAACAGTCTAGATTACCCTTTCCTTTTAGTTCAATAAAAACTAATTGCTATTTTGAACTCATACACTGTGATATTTGGGGCCCCTATAAAACCCCTTCTTTAACTGGTGCTCATTATTTCTTGTCTATAGTTGATGATTACAGCAGAGGGATTTGGGTTTATCTCATGAGATATAAATCTGAAGTAGAACAATTATTACCTATGTTTATCAACATGATTAAAACTCAATTTGGGAAACAAGTTAAGAAGGTCAGATCTGATAATGGCTTGGAGTTTACCTCTAGGCATATGCAAGATTTTTATGCAGAAAAAGGCATCATCATGGAGCTTAGCTGCACCTATACACCCCAGCAAAATGGGGTTGTGGAGAGGAAGCACAGGCACATTTTGGAGACAGTCAGGGCATTAAGGTTTCATGCAGGAGTTCCTGTGACCTTCTGGGGAGAATGTGTTCTAACTACAGCTCACATCATCAATAGGCTTCCATCAAAAGTCATCAATGGTCAGTCCCCTTATGAAGTACTGTATGGTAAGAAACCTAATTATACTCATTTAAAAGTCTTTGGTTGCTTAGCTTATGCTTTGAAACACAAGAGAGAAGGGAAGTTTGATGAGAGGGGGAGTGCTTGCATTTTCATAGGATATCCTTTAGGTCAAAAAGGATATAAAGTATATAATATTGATACTAAAGAAAGTTATGTATCTAGAGAAGTTGTGTTTCTTGAAGAAAATTTTCCTTTTAAAACAAAAACTAAAGCTGTGCAACAGTCTCAGACTGATTGCTTAGAAGATGCTCCTCATGAAACACAACCAAACACTGATGTTGCTATTAACAATAAAAACCTGACTGAAACTGCAAGTACTATAGATATTTCAAATAATCAAACCACTGAGCAATTTGATATAGGACAAAGCAATATAGATAATGAAGGAATAGGCAACAGAGAAGATGTAGTTTTGAGAAATACTGGAGGAAGAGTTAGACATCTGCCTGCTCATTTAAAGGACTATGTTGTTGACTGATCAATCAATTTGAGACACTTATGTTAGCTTTGTATTAGGCATTATTAGATGTTTATTGTGCCCAATATTAGTACTTTAGATGAGTTTAATGTTGTTGGGCTTCATTGGGCTTTAATGCAAATATTGAATAATTTTCGGATTTTGATGCATTTTGACCTTTCTTCCTTGGTTAGGTCATAACTTGGGACTCGGTGATCCAATTGAGGTGATCTTGGTGTCTTTGGAAAGCTAAGACAATGCTCTACAAGTTTCATGAAGAACTCAAGAGCTGGATCGGAATGCTAAGGGTCCAAAATTTCCCTGCAATGCAGAGTGGGTTTGCTGTCACGGAACCATCTGGGCAGTATATACATATTGGACTATATAGTGGGTTATAGGCCTCCTCTTGGGCTGAAACTTGGTCACTTGAAAGATAAGACCCATATCTCCAACTTCAATGAAGACCATTTTGTCAATAGATGTCGTTTTAGGCATGCTTCAGAAGCTACAAGTTGGTCTGAAGTTGGAAACACGTTCTTCCAACCTAACTTGAGGTAGGTGAAGTGTTTTTGGCATTTCTGGAGTTCTAAAAGTCCAAATGACATGATTCAAATTGGAGATTTTCAAGGAGACAACTGGCTACAACTTTGATGAAGACATCCAGAAGCCAAAATACACCGTCTAGGTGATGAATATGAAGCCAGAAGTCGGATAAGAGTTGTTGACTAAAAGCCACCAACCATACACCAACCCACCTACCATGCACCAACCCACCAACCATGCATCAAGCTTCCATTTTGACAAATTTCAGATTCTTATAGCTTGTATTCAGATTATGTACATGTACAAATTGGCTTCTAGGATTAGTATAAATAGACCCAACCTCTTTGTATTAGAGGCATTCAATTTAGAAGTAAGTTTCAAGAAAGTTTAAGTATTTGTGAGAGTTTTCTTTCTCTTCTTCTTCATTCTCTTTGCAATTTCGTTTTTGTTCTTTAAATTCTGAGTTCTTCCTTCCCATCCATGGAAGGCTAGGCTCTCATAATCAATCCAAGGGATTAGCCATCTTGTTGTTTAATTTGGAGATCTTGTTTTTCTTGTTCATATTGCTTAATTGTTATTCAAGTTTCTCTTCTTCCTCTTTTGATTTTTATCTTGATTAAATTGCTTAATTTGATTTAGATGTTGTTGTGTTTGTAGCTTTATTATCATGTATTCAAAGAGGATCACAAAGATTAAACAATATATTAAAGCTTTTTGATAGATTGTTTAGCTTGGTTAAATTCTAGATCTTAAGTTAATCTATGTTGGATGGTGCTTACTTTATCTAACCTTGGTTAATCAAATCCTAGATGCTTATCTAGTAAAGAATTCTTGGATCATGTTAAGGCTTCTTGATGTGATCTAAGGCCAAGAACATGGTTAGCAATTAAGTGAATTCCTTGTGATCAATGATGAGTTAAACTCAAGATCGGTAAATTTCCTTGGATTGGTTGTTTCTTTAGATTTGTTTACAACTTTGAATCTCCTACTTTTATTAATCTTGTTAATCAACAACAAAACCCCCCTTTTTTAATTATCTTGATCTAATTAAATCTTTGTTTTTGATCCTTGAGAGACGATTCGGTTCATTCTCTATACTACAAATTAGTTTGTGAACCGGTTATTTTATTTGATAGGTCTCGACAACCTCTTGTCAAATTTGGCGCCGTTGCCGGGGATCGAACCCGGGTCACCCGCGTGACAGGCGGGAATACTCACCACTATACTACAACCGAAAAAGAACTTTTAGCCATTGTTTTTGCTTTGGATAAGTTTAGATCATATTTGCTTGGTTCTAAGGTTGTTGTGTTTACTGATCATGCAGCTCTGAAGTTCCTTTTGAAGAAGCCAGATGCAAAACCCCGACTAATAAGATGGATGCTACTGCTCCAAGAGTTTCACATAGAGATCCGTGACAAGAGTGGAGCAGAGAACCTAGTGGCAGATCATTTGAGCCGCATTGAAAGGGCTTCAGATCCCTTCCCTGTACAGGACTCCTTCCCTGCATGAGCGCTTATGCATTTGCAAGGTAAGAACACCTTCCCTTGGTTTCTTGATATGGTGAATTTCTTGGTTACTGAGTTTTTCCTCACATTTCACTTTCGTGCACAAATTTATAAACTTAAGAGTGAATCAAAATATTATGTGTGGATGATCCATATCTGTGGCGATTTTGTAGTGACCAAATTATTAGGCGATGTGTGCCTAATCAAGAGTTTCATTCTCGTTTAGCTTTTGTCATGCATTTGCATGTGGTGGACATTTGGGCCTCAACGCATGCAGCTAGGAAAGTTTTAGACTCGGTTTTATATTGGCCTACCTTGTTTCATGATGCATATTTGTTCTCAGAAGTCTTGTGAATGAAGGTCGAGAACAGGGAACATTTCTCGCAGGAATGAGATGCCCCAAAGAACCTCTCAGTATTGTGAAATCTTTGGACGTATGGGGTATTGATTTCATGGGACCTTTTCCTGTTTCCTTTGGTTATGTTTACATTTTGCTAGGCTGATTATGTATCAAAATGGGTGGAGGCTAAAGCCACTCGGATCGATGATTCCAAAGTTGTTGTGGATTTTGTTAGATCACGATTTTACTGCAGTTTGGAATCCCGAGAGCTATCATCAATGATCAAGGCACCCGTTTCTCAGAATCGGAGCATGGAGGGATTGATGAGGAAATATGGCGTGTTGCATAAAGTTTCTACACCTTACCATCCCTGCACTAATGGTCAAGCCCGAGGTCTCCAATAGAGATCAAGCGCATACTTGAAAAAATAAAGTCCAACCTAATCGGAAGGATTGGAGCATGAGGCTTGAGGATGCTCTTTGGGCTTACTCGACCGCTTACAAAACTCCAATCGGGATGTCTCCATATCGGATAGTCTATGGTAAGGCATGCCACTTACCAAGAGAAATCGAGCACAAAGCATATTGGGTGTGAAGCAATGCAACATGAATTTGGCCGGAGTCGGCATAGAGCGGAAGTTGCAAAGCACAGGGAATTGGAAGAGATCCGCCTAGATGCCTATGAGAGCTCCCGACTACAAAGAAAAGACCAAAGCCTTCCATGATAAGTTTATTCTTCGGAAGGAGTTTTCATTGGGCAAAAAGTTCTCTTGTTTAATTCTCGCCTTAAGTTGATGCCTGGTAAATTAAGGTCTAGGTGGGACTGGCCCGTTTGTTGTCAACTAACATTTTTCCTCATGGTGCAGTGGAAATTAAGAGTGAAGCCACCAACAAAGTGTTCAAAGTTAATGGTCACCGCCTCAAAAATTTTTATGACGGCGCTCAAGAGAACCTCGTGGAGGAAGTTCAACTGCAGGATACCCTCTACCATTATTGATCACTACTGTGTTTAAAAAAAAAAAAAAAAAAAGAAGACAAAAAAAAAAGAAGAAAAAAAAAAAATATAAAAGAAAAAGCCACGATTAATTTCAATTGCCAGAGATTGAATCATTATTGGGGAGGACCCATCGCTCATGCAAAATCTTAAAACACGCGGGCTAAGGACATTAAAAGTAGCGCTTCTTGGGGCATCCCAAGTTTTCTAACTCTTTCCTCTTTCTAACTTTGACTTATTTGTTGTCACGGGAATCGAGACGAAAAACGGTGCCAAGTGAGAAAATCTATCAAAGTTTGATTTTGTCTTTATTTTGTTTGTTTTTCTTTGACAGATGATTTTTCACCTTAAATGGCGGATAACGGTACTCGTGAAAATCTTTTTCGGTCCTTCGCTTTACCCACAAACACCGAAATCGTACATAATTTTACTCAATTTTTCTCTCTCTTTCTTCTTTCTTTCAAATGGATAATCGACTTTTTTAATCTCCATGACAATTCCCTTCTCTCCTCAAAATGCTTTAACTAACATTTATTGTGCAAGGTTTGAGAGATTAAGGATGCTTATGCACAAAGGCATCCCTCGCGGATATACGTTAGTTGATCGAAGCAAAGGTCCGACTCGTGAGGTGAATTTTACGACGCTCTTGTTTCATATATGCGTGGCTAGGAAAAAGTTCATATGCAAAGAAGCAGTAAGAGCAAAAAGGTTACGAATTACGCTATAAATGTGCAAGATGGACTGTAACACAAAAATGCAAATCAATTGGAATGACGTCTATAAACCGAGATGATAAAATTAACTTCATAAAGGATGGCATGAGTAAGGAGTCTTTAGATAACATTCTATTGACTCTTGAGACGCATCCTAGTGGAGATGTGCAGAGAGTACTTCTCGATTTATGGCCAATATTCCAAGATGAATATAAGCGTTATAGTCTCGGGAATCTGACTCAAAAGACTCTGTTTACAATTTTTAAGAAAATTGGATGGAAAGCCGACCATCGCCCATGTAGAGCTTCAAGACGTTGCGGACGTAAAACCGTGAGGAAAATGTGAGCCCGCAATCACACCTCCTCGTAAGTATTTTATTTTATTTTTTATTTTATTTTTTTTTCCTGTTTATTAAAAAAAATTCAAAAAAAAAATCAAAAAAAAAAAAAAAAAAATTAAAAAAAAAAAAAAAAATAGAATTTTTTTTTTTTGAAATATGTTTTGAATATTTTCAAACTTCTTCTTTCACATATAGATTATTCTTTTATCATTGTCATATAGCTATTATCATTGTTGTGCTTATTTTCAAACTTACCTGACACCCGGATCTACCCCTCCTTTATAGGTGTAATTATTACCTTTGAGTTTTGATGCCTTTAAATAATGCACTTTGCTCTCTTCAGATCATTGATAAGGTGAGAGTACGAAAAAAAAAAAACAAAGAGAAAAAAATGGAAGTCACTTGATTCGTCGGATCAAGAGTGTTTGTGTCTTTTGTGGATCTAATCACAGGAAAGATAAAGAGTTTGTAAATATTGCACACCATCTTGGTCGAGTGCTAGTAGAGAGAAATCCGTTTAGTTTATGGAAGAGGTAGTCTTGGGTTAATGGGTTGTGTAGCAACATTTGCACATTTAGGAGGTGGCAAAGTCCTTGGTGTCATTCCCGATCCTTTATCGACCCGGCGAAGCCCATTGGAAAAACCTTAGGGGATGAAGTAATAGTATTTTGCATGCACCAACGCGCATGAACATTATGATCGCCAATGCGATGCCTTATTGCCCTACGGTGGTTTTGAAACTTTGGAAGAACTCTTTCAAATTACATCCTCGTCACAAGATGTGGAACTTTCACCAAAAAACCCATAGGTATATTAAATGTTAATGGTTTTTATGACGGTTGTTTTGTTTTCTTGATCATCTTTGTAGAAAAAGGTTCATCTCACAAGCGACACGTCAAAGTCTCGAAACTCGCTACAACTCCCGAACAATTGCTCGATCAACTCAATGCATTTGTACCACAACGTGATCCGACAATGGCTCCACGGAATTGGGAACAAGGCGGCGAAAAAGCAAAAACTTGATTTGACTTTGTCTTTGTGAATTTTTGTTTTCTCTTATGGTTTTAGTTTTTTGTAATTTTTCTTATTTCAGTCACGATTTGCAGTTTTCTGGTAAGACCTTCTACACTCTACCTATCTTTATTTTGACATTGGGGACAATGTCTTTAATTAGTTGGGGGGAGGGATAGTTGACATTACCATGTACATAGTTTAGTTAAAAAAAAAAAAAAAAAACTAATCTTTATTGTTACTAACTTTTTAGATGTATGATGGCAGAGTAAGGAGTAGTTTTGCTCTTGAGACGCATCTTAACTTGCATTTCATAATAGGTCTTAAATCATCTTTGTTCTTGTATATATATTAAAAAAAAAAAAAAAAAAAACACACACACACACACACACAATTTTGATCTTTTCAATTGATTTTGATACAAGCATGTCTTGAACTGGAGCTTAATTGATGATAAAAGTATGCAAAACAGTTTATAGTTGAATCATTTTCATGATATACATGTGTATATGATTGTGGATATTAGGAAGAAGGCATGGTTGAATTGAGGAATGTTCCATACCTTTGTGAGTTTTGGGCTTTTCCAAGTTTGATACTTACACTTGGTTATTTTCTTTCATGAGTGATGTCAATTATGAATTTATTTTCTAGAACTTGCATTGAATCGATTTGAGATTACATTGGTCTGTATGTTGCATGAAAATGACAGAGGCATTTTTTCTTGACTTAGCTGCTTTGGCCAAATAAACCTACCTTGCATTTATCCAATTATTAACTCCCTCTAAACCTATTTGCCTATTCTTTGTTCTTAGCTCATTACAAGCTTTGAGTGAAAAACCATGTTTTACCTTACCTTAGGGAATGGGAGAGCATTGATTTTCTTATTGGAGGAGTTCTTTTGCTTGCAATGATTTAAGTGTGGGGGAATTGGTGTGCTGATACGAAATGCTTGGTACAAAAAAAAACAACAAAAAAAACAAAAAAAAACAAAAAAACAAAAAAGAACAAAAAAAAAAACAAAAAAAAAGAATAGAAAAAGGAAGGAATGTGTGAAGAGAATGAGCATTTTATGGTTTTGGGTAAAAATTTATTCTTTATACTTGAATTACTCCTCAATGCTCTTTTTATTCTCTTTGGTTTTAACCTCGCTATTATCTATATTGGTCCCTTCCTTCCCCTTATAAGTTCCATTACAACCTTTTTGAAAGACTTCTTGATTTTTGCAATTTATTTGATCTAAGTAGTGGAGAATTGATGTATATGCAAGCCTATGGTAAAATACTTTCATAATTTGACCGAGTTGAGCGTAAACAGCTAACCTAAACACCTTGTGTGATTTGAGTGACACTTGTGAAGAAATTTTACTCAATCAACATGCCTATTTGACGTTAAAGCATGATTATGCTATACTTTATTCTCAATTGATTTGATTCAACTATTCTTTGTTAAGCATACTTTACTTATTAATTATGGTTTATATTTAATACAATGCTTGTATTTAAAAATTAGTTGAATTGATTAAATAAAATATTACATGTTTGCTCATGGTATCATCCTGGTAAACCCTCACGAGACTACAACTCGTCCACTAGGGACACCTAGGGGTTTAAAGGCTTGTGGCACGGGCTAAGTGCCATCGTGTTTTCCTACGAAAATGGATTAGATTAGGTACAATCAGTTTTTATGTTTTTAGTTTAATAATATTATGTTTCTTGTTTTTCTTTAGTTTTGTTCTTATGTGTTTTGCCCGAGTACAAAAGCTTAAGTGTGGGGGAATTTGATCAATCAATTTGAGACACTTATGTTAGCTTTGTATTAGGCATTATTAGATGTTTATTGTGCCCAATATTAGTACTTTAGATGAGTTTAATGTTGTTGGGCTTCATTGGGCTTTAATGCAAATATTGAATAATTTTCGGATTTTGATGCATTTTGACCTTTCTTCCTTGGTTAGGTCATAACTTGGGACTCGGTGATCCAATTGAGAGGTGATCTTGGTGTCTTTGGAAAGCTAAGACAATGCTCTACAAGTTTCATGAAGAACTCAAGAGCTGGATCGGAATGCTAAGGGTCCAAAATTTCCTGCAATGCAGAGTGGGTTTGCTGTCACGGAACCATCTGGGCAGTATATACATATTGGACTATATAGTGGGTTATAGGCCTCCTCTTGGGCTGAAACTTGGTCACTTGAAAGATAAGACCCATATCTCCAACTTCAATGAAGACCATTTTGTCAATAGATGTCGTTTTAGGCATGCTTCAGAAGCTACAAGTTGGTCTGGAAGTTGGAAACACGTTCTTCAACCTAACTTGAGGTAGGTGAAGTGTTTTTGGCATTTCTGGAGTTCTAAAAGTCCAAATGACATGATTCAAATTGGAGATTTTCAAGGAGACAACTGGCTACAACTTTGATGAAGACATCCAAGCCAAAATACACCGTCTAGGTGATGAATTTGAAGCCAGAAGTCGGATAAGAGTTGTTGACTAAAAGCCACCAACCATACACCAACCCACCTACCATGCACCAACCCACCAACCATGCATCAAGCTTCCATTTTTGACAAATTTCAGATTCTTATAGCTTGTATTCAGATTATGTACATGTACAAATTGGCTTCTAGGATTAGTATAAATAGACCCAACCTCTTTGTATTAGAGGCATTCAATTTAGAAGTAAGTTTCAAGAAAGTTTAAGTATTTGTGAGAGTTTTCTTTCTCTTCTTCTTCATTCTCTTTGCAATTTCGTTTTTGTTCTTTAAATTCTGAGTTCTTCCTTCCCATCCATGGAAGGCTAGGCTCTCATAATCAATCCAAGGGATTAGCCATCTTGTTGTTTAATTTGGAGATCTTGTTTTGCTTGTTCATATTGCTTAATTGTTATTCAAGTTTCTCTTCTTCCTCTTTTGATTCTTATCTAGATTAAATTGCTTAATTTGATTTAGATGTTGATGTGGTAGTAGCTTTATTATCATGTATTCAAAGAGGATCACAAAGATTAAACAATATATTAAAGCTTTTTGATAGATTGTTTAGCTTGGTTAAATTCTAGATCTTAAGTTAATCTATGTTGGATGGTGCTTACTTTATCTAACCTTGGTTAATCAAATCCTAGATGCTTATCTAGTAAAGAATTCTTGGATCATGTTAAGGCTTCTTGATGTGATCTAAGGCCAAGAACATGGTTAGCAATTAAGTGAATTCCTTGTGATCAATGATGAGTTAAACTCAAGATCGGTAAATTTCCTTGGATTGGTTGTTTCTTTAGATTTGTTTACAACTTTGAATCTCCTACTTTTATTAATCTTGTTAATCAACAACAAAACCCCCCCCTTTTTTAATTATCTTGATCTAATTAAATCTTTGTTTTTGGATCCTTGAGAGACGATTCGGTTCATTCTCTATACTACAAATTAGTTTGTGAACCGGTTATTTTATTTGATAGGTCTCGACAACCTCTTGTCATTGACCTTCCCCCTTCCATTTCCAACACTGCCAATGACAGTTCCATTCCTTACCCTTTGTCTAACTATGTCACTTATGATAAATTTTCTCCCACTCACATTGCTTTTCTAGCTGCCATCTCTTCCCAAGATGAGCCGAAAACATTTTTACAGGCAACAAAACATAAACATTGGAGAGAAGCTATGCAAAAGGAAATTGAGGCCTTGGAAAACAATAAGACTTGGACCTTGACAGAACTTCCCTTAGGAAAGCATGTTGTAGACTCCAAATGGATTTACAAAATAAAGTATCAACCCAATGGAAAGGTGGAGAGATATAAAGCCAGGCTGGTAGCAAGAGGGTTTACTCAAGTAGAGGGAGAAGACTATCATGAAACATTTGCTCCAGTGGCAAAATTAGTTACTGTCAGAACCTTGCTCACCATTGCTGCAGCCAAGGTTGGATTGTCCATCAACTAGATGTAAATAATGCCTTCCTCCATGGAGATCTCACAGAAGAAATCTACATGAAAATTCCCCAAGGCTTTGCAAAAGATGGAGATCAAAGAGTTTGCAAACTCAACAAGTCCCTATATGGACTGAAACAAGCTTCAAGAAGCTGGTACCAGAAATTTACTAAGGCCCTGGAACAGATAGGCTTCCAACAGTCTAGAGCTGATCATTCTCTATTCATCTATAACAAAGAGGGAGTTTTCCTTACTGCTCTTATATATGTTGATGATGTCATATTGGCTGGGAATAATCTATGTCTTTTGCAACAGGTTAAAAATTTATTGGATGAGAAATTCAGCATCAAGGACTTAGGAGCATTGAAGTACTTCCTAGGAATTGAGGTGTCTAGATCAGACAAAGGAATCATGCTCAATCAAAGGAAGTATGCAATTGACATCTTAAAGGAAACCAAGATGCTGAACTGCAGACCAAGTAAAATTCCCATGGAACAGAACTGCAAATTGAAGCCAAGTAGTGATGATCCAGAAACTGATGCAACAAGATATAGAAGAATTCTTGGCAGATTATTATATCTGACCATTACTAGACCTGACCTCACCTATTCAATAAACAGTCTCTGTCAGTTCATGGCAAACCTAAAGCAACTCCATAAAGATGATGTTGATAGGGTTCTGAGATACATTAAAACCACAGCTGGTCAAGGGATCCTTCTCCCTAGCAACAATAAGTTAGAACTTGAAGCATATTGTGATGCGGATTGGGGAGGGTGTCCTATCACCAGAAGATCCTGCACCGGCTATGTAATTACCTTTGGTGGCACTCCCATTTCATGGAAGACAAAGAGACAAACAGTAGTTGCCAAGTCTTCAGTTGAAGCTGAATACAGGTCCATGGCAAAGACTGTCAGTGAGATAATCTGGCTTAGGTGGTTACTGCAGGAACTTACAGTAACTCAAGCAGAACCAACAAGGTTGTTTTGTGACAACCAAGCTGCCCTTCACATTGCAGCTAACCCTGTTTTCCATGAAAGGACAAAGCACGTAGAAATGGAATGCTATTTTGTAAGGGAACGAATTCAATCCAAAGAAATTGAAGCTTTCAAAATTGGCAGCAGAGAACAAATTGCAGACATGTTAACCAAACCTTTGGGAAAGGATAAGTTGACTTTTCTCCTAAGCAAGTTGGGCATTGTGAATTTCCATGCTCCAACTTGAGGGGGAGTGATGAATTGTAAAGGGTAAAAGTATTAGACTATTATTAGTTTAGTTGAGTCAGTTATTAATCGTATTTGTTAGTTGGTTTAAGCCTAAAGCTAACCAAGCTCTATATAAGCTTGTATTGTATTTCATTATGCCTTAATGATAATAAACAGAGAGCTAAAAGCACATTCAGATATATGGTCTCTTATTTTCTTCACTTTTTGAATATGTACATATAGTTGTCACGCCTCGTCTTCTAGGATATGGTTGTGTTTAGCTTGACCTAAATCCCTAATTTGAAAATTGTTTGTTGAAGATGGAATTTGGATCAAGGTGAAAATTGTTAGGGTTGACCCAAACTCTTATTTTAATTATTATGATTACTTTTCTATTTTATTGATAGTTTTTTTTTATTTTGAATTGTAATTAATACCTAAATATGTGAGATATTTGTTTTCAATAAGAAACTATCATTTAATAAGGAGAGTGTGAGAGTGGTTGCTTGTTAAACAAATTATTATGAGTTATAAATACTTGTAATGAGAAAAGGTTAAGGTTATGAGAATGAGAGAGTAGAAATTATGAGGCTATGGTAAAGGGTTTGCAACTTTGTTCACAAAAACTGTATTAGCATAGAGTTTGTACCTTTTGTCCATAAAAGTTGTAGTAGCAGAAGTGATAGAGAGTGTTTGCAACTTTATTTGTGCAATTTTATCCTTGTAAAAGTTGTTGTAGTAGTATTGGGTGGGAGAAGGTTTATAACTTTTTCAATCAAAAGTTGTATTGTAATGTTATTCATAATAGATTTGATATCTTCTAATCCGTGGATGTAGGCATGTTGGGCTGAATGACTTTAAATTTTGTGTGTGATTTGTGTGTTATGTTTTACTTAATTACAAGTATTTATGAAAGCACGTGAAATAGGGGATGTATTATTCTCCAACAAGTGGTATCAGAGCTGGTGGTTTGAGGACCTGTGCAATAATATAGTCCTTTGTGTGGGCCAAAATTGTTACGGTTTGCTAAGATATGTGATGATGGAGATTGCGTGATAGTTTTTGAAGATTTTGTTTTGAAGGTGGAGAATATGAAGATGTGAAGATTTTGCAGAATGTCAGTTGATGATGGAATTTGGATCTAGGTGGAGATTGTTTGGTTTGACCCAAATTCTTATTTTGATTATTATGATTAGTTTCTTATTTTATTAGTACTTTCATATTTTGAATTATAATTAATATCAAGATATGTGAGATATTTGTTTTTAATAGGAAACTAGGAAAGTCCTTATTTAATAAGGAGATTGTGAGTGCGGTTGCTCATTAAGTAAATTATTGTAAATTATAAATACTTGTATTAGAGAAAAGTTTTTGTTACGAGAATGAGAGATAATAAATTATGAAATTGTGGTAAAGGGTTTGTAACTTTGTCTACAAAAGTTGTATTAGCAGAGGGTTTGTAACTTTTATCCATACAAATAGTAGTAACAGTAGTAACAGTAGTAGTAGTAGTAGTTGTAGTAGTGGGAGGGGATTTGCAACTTAATCAGTGCAAAAGTTGTTGTAATAGTAATAAAAAAGGGCCTGCAACTAGCATTTTCGTTCAAAAGTTGTATTGTAATAGTAGTAGTAGTAGTATAATTTATGTGTGTAGTAGTAGTAGTAGTACTGTGATTTATGTGTGATGTTTTTCTTAAGTGCAAGTATTTATGGAAGCAAGTGAAAAAAGGGACGTGGTTTTCCCCAATAGTTTGAATGGAGAAGAAGAGATGTGATGAGTAATTTTTTATTTCAAGTAAACATTTTCCTTATTTTAGAATTTTTTTTAAATGAAAAAAATAAAATGATAAATTATCATGTATCCTTATTATCGTCTCTTGTTCATTTTTATAAACATTTTATAATTCTCCTAATTTAAAAATGAAAAATTATCTCTCAACTCATTTCTCCTTTAAACTCTTCCCGTGGAAGGGTTTAGAGGGAAAATGAGGGAATGAATAATTATTTATTTTAAATAAATATTCTTTTTATTTGAAATTTTTTTGAAATGAGAGATTATCATAGAATCTTTCAATCATCATTTATTCATTTTTCTAAATAGTTATAAGTCTCTCAATTTAAAAATAAAAAATTACTCATTTATTCATTTCCCCTTTAAAACTCTTCCTGTGAAGGGGTTTGGAGAGACAATGAGGAGAGAGATAATTTTTTATTTTAAATAAACATTCTATTTATTTGAAGTTTTTTTATATGAGAGGATAAAATGATAAATTATCATGTAACTTTTCAATCATCATTTATTCATCTTTATAAACATTTATAATTCTCTCAATGGTATTATTCTAGTACCCATATTTTTTTAAAGTACTAATATCCAATGTGAGTTGTTAAATATTTATTAATTATTATTTACATTTAATAAATTTTCTAACATTTATTATAAAACTAACATTCAATAAATAACTAATAATTCACATTGAGTACCATTTTTATTAAAATACCATAAAAATTCCATTCTCTTAATTTAAAAATAAAAAATTATCCTTCCCTTAATCTAGAAACTCCTCCATCTCAAAGATAACCGTTGAGAATGAATTAGGACTATATATCTCCTCCGTCATACACTCGTAGTTCTGAGGTGGTCATGTACTCCATCTCTAATGCAAACTGTTTCTTTTCACCAAATAAATAGAGAAAATAAAACATTACGGCAAGAAATATTCAGCGAATGTTACTTACAGAAGCACCCCAGCCTGATAGACTAACAGGAGGGATCAATTGCAAATAGCCACTCACTGAAATAAGGCATTAAATAAATTTAACTAAAATAACTTAAAGAAGGGATTGGTTCCGTACAGTCAAAAAAATGTGTAGTAAAAATAGGGTGACTTACTGGAGATGCTAGATAGATGAAATTTATTAGTAAATTTGGTGGGGTCATGATTGAAGAAAATAAATAATATCTTAAAATAGGGTTAATTTTTATTTTATTTTTTTACCATGTAGTTTTCTCTGAAATTTAATGTGTCACCTTCTACTTTAAACTTTTTTTTTACTATGCTCCATGTAATTTGTTCTGATTTCGCATAAACATCTTATATTTTTTTCTATTTTTTTTTAACAAAAATGACAGAGTGTGTGTGCACAACTTCAATGTCAAAAAATGAAATATAAAATGGACAGAAAAAATAAAGTGATTACTTGATAATGAAACAAAGTGATAAAATTCAAATTATAGAGAGAAGCATTAAAATTGTGTCAAACTACAAAATAAGAAGCTGAATTTAACTTTTAAAAATATAAGGGACAAATTAAAAAAAATTAAAGCATGAAAACAAAATTAGAAAAAATTAAAGAAGAAAAATATATTTTTTCCTAAAAAATTATTAAAATATCTTTTTTGAATTTAGCTTTGTGTACTTGTACTTTGCATGAACTATAGCTACAATCTAAATTGAGTTAAGTTTGGGTAGGAAACAATGGATACAAATGTGACTTTTTTTTTTAATAAGGTGGCTATAGTAAGAAAGAAATAAGTAGTACCTAGTAAATATAAAACTTTTATATAATATATCTAATGTTAAAGATTAAGTTCAATGTTAAGTGAGTTGTAATCTTGGTGGCGAATAAAAGAGGAAATGTTTGAATTTGAATGAAAATTCAAACCTTTTTAGGATATAATAATGATATTTGTACACTAAATTTTTATATTATTTTTATATTTAGTTAAAGATGAATAAATTCTTGATTAATATATCATTTGATTAATGAGTTTCGGTAACCAATCACTTACAATCTGATAATCATTAACCAAATGATATACTGAATTAACCAATAATTTGTCTATCGTTAACTAAATCTGTAAGTAATCAATTACTAAAACTCATTAACCAAACGATATATATTGTATTAACAAAAAATTTACTCATTATTAACTAAATATAAAAATAATATAAAAATATAATGTGTAAGTATCATTTTTCTTTACGATAAGAGCATATTTAAGCTAATTTTTTTGTGTTAACTAAGACAACGAAATTTCTCTTCTAAAAAATTTTAAAGGCGTATTTCTTATATCGACTTAATACATTTTAAAAAATTAATTAATTTTTTTATACACTGTCCAAATTTTAAATTTAAATCATTAAAGTAGTGAGTACACTTCCTTAATTAGGCCATTTCTTGAGATTAAATAACAGGCAATAAATAATAAATAATAAATAATAAATAAAAAAATGTGATTTCCTTCATAAAGAGACATGCGGCACCATCTAATACAAGGGGCATGCGGCAGCAATTTATGCACGTGGAATTGTTTCTATATAATACATTATTATATGCCTCCATGAATTTCACAGATATTTGATATTTGATATTTATTTTTAAATTACATGTACTTTTTTATCTTTTAACATTTTTAAAAATATAATTTTAAGTTTAATATTCCACGGAATTTAAAAGAATTATTTTAACACACAATCACTCTTTAAAGTAATAGTAAAAAATTAAAAAAAAAATCACATAAAAACATTCAAACATAAAATTATTTTTTTCAACATCAAATTATTATGAAAATATCAACATAGACAAATGCAATTATTTTATTATTTTCTTCGGCCGTGGTACTTGAGTTGAGAGTTGAGACACGTGATTGATAATCCAATTTGAAAGAACGTTCGTGAGAAGGGAGAAAGGAGACTGACACAATCCGGGCGCGAAGAAAGAACATGTCAAGAAAAGAGGCAGGAAATACTTTAGCTCAATTAGAATCAAGGACTGTCACGTGTCGGATAGAGAGAATTCCTTTATTAATAAATAGTAGATATTAGTGAATTAATAATATATAGATAAGTTTTGTCAAAATAATAGATCGATAAATTTAAATTTAAATTATACTATAATTATCTTTTAAAAAAACTAATTAAATAAATACAGAATTTTTTTAAATATTATTTATGAAAATTAATCATTAAAATTAAAGATAATTATAATCGACTCTTCTTATTTATCATACGTTATTAACTATTTGTACCTTAAATTACGTTTGATGAAAATAATGGAACTCTAAGAAATAGGAATTAATAAATCAGAATGACATGAAAAGCAATTTCGCAGTCTGATGTGTAGGATTCAATATGGAATATAAGGGTGCACAAGACCCGGCTTAGCTCAAGCAGATCGAGTTAAATTGAATTTAATTTCAATGAAATAAATTAAGGCAAGATTAGGCCAAATGTCTTTAATTTGTCTCAATATTTTTTTAAGTTGAGACCGAGTCACTTGATTCATCATAAGACATATAAATATATATATCTCTTAACGTAAAGAATTTAAGATACGTAAATTAAACATTACTTTTATATGCATATATCTAATTATCAATATTTATTAAGGGTTTGATAGTTATAAAACTATTAACATATAATGTGGGTCTTTAAATACATTTGAGCATAATATAACGTATCATTCATATATATAAATTACATTACTATCTAGATTTTGTCAAACTTCAAGCTGGCTTAATCTTGGCCTGATTTTAACTCAGTCAATCATAAACTTGACCATATTCGAGTCTAAGGTTAGGTTCAGCCCAAAAAATAGCTCAACCAAAATCTCAAGTTAAAATTGAGCCAAGCCAAACCCGGCCCATGAACATCTCTAATGAAATAGAATCCAAATTGATGTAAACGACATAAATACCCTAATGAGAAAAATGAAAAAGTCTAACCTTTTTCTTCAACATCTTAACTTGATAACAAAAATTTTAATAATATTTTTTTATTTTCAACAATTTTTCTTTCCTTATAATTAATATATTTTAGTTATGGCTATATGATTTATGACATTGGTATATTATCGATTTTAGTATTATACAATATTTTAAAAATTTAAGACAAAAACTAAACAAAAATTATGATTAAAAAATAATGCAAAATATAGGAAGGAAAAAAAACAGTTCTATGATAACTTGAAATAAAAATTGCACTATAAAAAATCCAAGTTCAAGTATTCAAAAGACTGAAAATTACATCACCATATGCCAACAACTATTTTTTTTAGCTTGTATCAATATATGTTTGAAGAAAAGGTTTAGGGAGTCTAGAGGGGAGAAGAGTCACAAGGAGATTGAAAATATTTTGTAATTTATATAAGGGTAATTTGTGTCATTTTATAAATCAAATAAGGATATATTAAGAAATATATATATATATATATATATATATATGGAATCCTATTGTACAAAAACATGGAATCTCAATTTCACTTTTTTTTTTTAAGAATTAGAGACTCTATAAATTTGTGAAATGAGATTCAGAATAAGAACATCATTCTATATATTTTTTTCCCACAAACAAACATAGGAATCGTTTAATTCCAATATTAAATGCAGAATGACGTTATATTCCTTCACACCAAACCAAACGTAGCATTTCATTGAAGTTTATGAAGTTTGTATGTATTTTTTAGTTTTCTCTTTATATTATGTTACTTCTATAAAATTTTCCACAAAATTAATAGCATAAGCTATTTAAAATCTATGTAATTTGTTAAACTTTTATTCCATATACAAACACATTGATGGACAAGCCAGTAATTAAAAAAGAAATGTTTGTAGAAGAAAAACATTCGCGCCCATGCTCCATATATGGTTCATTAATTACACCATAACCAATATATAGCCAATAGGTAAAAAGTAGCTTGTTTCTCGAAAAAAGTATTCTTTGGATGTTGGTGATTGAGATTTGTCGGAATGCTGGTTTTCCTCCAAGCAATCTGGAAAATTGTTGGAGATAAATGAACGGGAGCAATTCCTTCAACCAGGTTGATAATTATATGGACCGACTTTCTCAAATTAAAATTGAAATGTTGGTTTTTTTTCCTTCTGCAACACAAATGAAACTCTTAACATCAAAAGATTCAGATTCTCCAGAATGCCATGACGCCTTGACTTTTAATCAGCTGTATCAGACATTCAGATTCATTGAGAGTTAGGTGATTTATACAACCCAAAGCAATTTTTCTGTTCTCACACAGTTCATCTGGATTTCGTTTTGATATGCGTTCTTATCCAAGGTTGCATTCAGGATATGTGATATCTTTCATGCTTATTTGAATTTGATCTCCTGTTCTCTCTCACTGACTGAAGCCAATATCTTGTTCTACTGGCACTAGCTCCCTACAAGTTATATCTTACTTGGGACTGTTGATACAGGATATTTGTGGCATTGTGTCTGGTTTAATATCTTTTTCTTTTTACTTTATTCTAGAAATGCTAATGGTGCTTATAGGTTGGCTAAATTGGCTACTTCTACTCAGGAGTGTTATACTGGGTGGAATCTGCACCGAGCTTTTTTTATTAGACACTTTGCATTTTGATGCTTTTGCTTGCTTAATGCAATTTGTTTATCTTGATTCTCCGTCTAACATGAGGGGCTTCTTGCTCGAGTTAGATTGGGTCATTTATTAATTATCTATTTAGTATTTACGTGAAGAGTTGTTATGATATTTTAATAAGTTTAATATTTAAGATTAATTATTAATTATTTATTAATTATTAGTTTTATAATAAATATTTAAAATTTTATTAAATATAAATAATAATTAATAAATATTTAACAACTCAACTTAAATATTAATATCTTAAAAAAAAAATATCAGAGTAATCCCACACATAAATAGGGAGGCAATAGGGTTTTAATAATAATTATTATGTCTTAGAATTTAAGAAAAAGTGATTAGAGGCCATGTGTTTTACCGTCTTTGACTCCTTTCTTGACGGTCAAACTTACAGTGTGAAATTGCACCCTTCGAGATGAATCTTTATCTGTCATCACTCCAGACCTCTACTAAAGTATTCTTTTGTTGCCCCTCTCTCGGTACCTATGTCTCGAGCGTGTGTTTTTCACCTTTTTATTTTTTATTTTTTTAACCTTAGAAAGTAGAATCACATATTTATTTATTTATTTTTAGGATTTAATTTTTACTATCAGTATAAAAAAAATTTATACTGTCATCTAATTATGTGTTATCAAATCATTAAAATATTTAAACTTTTTAAGTAATTATTGTGATAGTCAAACTCTTTTACTGATTTAGCAATACAAAATTAAATAACAGTGTAAAAAAATTATACACTAACAATGAATAAAAATTAAACCTTTATTTTTAACCTTATAAGTTATAAGACTTATCTTTTTATCCGTCCTGCTTAATACCTATGTCTTGTTCGTGTGTTTTTTGACCTTTTTATTTTTTATTTTTTTAACCTTAGAAAGTAGAAACACACTTCCAAGTCTTCAACTTGAGTATGGTAATGCGCCCATGTACGACTCAAATAATATATTTATATTATTTAATGATTTTTTAATCAAATGAAAACTTTGTTGATGCATCCATTGAATTATAAACTATTTATCACTAATAAACATGTAATAAAATAATATAATTTTTATATTAGTATTCAAATATATCAATGAAGTATAAAAAAATCTTGAATTAATGTAAGATTTTATAAGAATGATTTAATTAATACAATCTTTTAGTTTAGTGATAAATTTTATGAAAAAAAGACATTAAATAAAAAATTAATATTTGATTTTTCTTTAAACATTGATAAATGTGTATTGACATATGCACCGCGTGTGTATAATACCTTATCTGAGAAATTCCATATTGGAAGCTTGGGTTGGGAGTTAGATTTTCCTCCAATCTGTCTTTTCACGAACTTGAGAATGAAATATTAACCCGCGAGACAAGGGTTGGTGTCCTCGCATAGGGGCGCAAGGTGCGAACCCCATGCATCTCTATTTTCTATTACATTAATGTACTATTTTCATTTTGCACTATTTATATTTATTATATAAAAAGTAAATACTAGTGTATATAATATCCCCAACTCCTCTTGCATAAGAATACCATTAAGAGAGAGAGAGAGATGTCAGTCATGCATAAATTATTGTTTGCGCACAGAAGAGAGAGAACGAGGAAGAGACATAGTCTGTCTTATCTTTCTCACTTCTCATATAGAAAAAGGACCAGATAAAGAGAGACTCTTTCAACCAAAAAAAAAAAAGAGACTCTCGTTTGTAGCGGGGGAGCAGATTGATGATTAGGACGAGGAGATATATAATAGTTAAGTAATGTGATATGGGTGGATGGAATGTAAGAAAGTTATGGGTGTTTGTTCGTCGCAGAGAGAGAGAGAGAGCAATGAAAATTGAAATGCAGGGGTCTGAGCCTGATAATAGGTCTGACATGAGATGACTAATGTCCAAGTGGGGTTGAATAAAAATGGGTGTGGAGAGAGGGTGTGTGTGTGGGTTTTTTGTCACACTAATTTGTCTAGATACTATTACTTCATCTTCTCCTGCAGGTGTTAACAAGAGAGAGAGAGAGAGAGAGAGAGAGAGTTTCTGCACGTATTCTAGACTTTGTTCGATAATTGTGTCGTAGTAATTAAGAAATTAAGTATAATTCAGGATCTATTTGAAGTCCAAAGGTTAACACAACACCACAAAGACGAGAGACCAGAGTAATGTATGTCTAAACAATATATAGAGGAAGTTTCAAGATAATGAAAGCACATGCATATGGGTTATCATCCATCCCATATGTACTTAAATTACATTTTTATTAAAAATAAGGGTTGATTTATTTGGTCAGATTTTTTTATGAATAAACTAGTAATTTGATTTCAGAAAATAGCTTACACTTGCTATTTAATCTTTGAATTTATTTTTTATATAAGTTAGTCTTTAAAATTTTAAAACACACAGCAAGTTAGTCCTTTTGTTATTTTTTCTTTTCAAATTAAAGGGTAATATGTAATATGGTATGTTAAGTGGTTATATGTATTATTAAATGTCACATATCATGTAGGTGGTGGTAAGATCTGTCAAGTAGGCTGATCAATGAAAAATAGATTGTTTGATCAGTCATGTTTGATTGGTTATTGTCAAGATCAAAGGAATTGGTAAGCAGATCGGTCAAAGACAATTGATTAATTAGTTGTTGTTCCAGAGGGAACAAGGGTCTAATTGGTCAAAACTAATCTGTTTAGTTGGTGAGGATGAAAAAAAGTGGTGATCGGTAATAATCGTTCAGTTAAGAATAAGTTCGATCAGTTGAGTTGATAGGGAAACTGTTAAGGAGATTGTTTGGTTTATGAGCTAAAGGATAATGAGTTAGGGGTAAAGTCTATTCGGTAAGATAGGAGATCTGAGTAATATGCTGAAGGGGTCGGGTTTCATATTTTTCACCTAAACGACGTCGTTGGAAAGGCTAGGCATATGGAGTAATATGCCATGTGATATTTAACGGTACACGTAAGCACTTAACACACCACATCACATGTTACCGTTTAATTTTGGAAGGAGAAATAACAAAAGGACTAAGTTGCTATGTGTTTTAAAATTTTAAGGACTAACTTATATGTAAGAATAAATTTAAGAACTAAATTACAAGTGCAAGTTATTTTTAGGAACTAAATTACTAGTTTACTTAATTTTTTATTCATATTAATTATGATTTGAGTTTTAATTTAAAAATATATTTATATTTTTAATTAAAAATGAGTCTTCTCTTCACTTAAATTTTATTTATAAAAAAATAAAAGTACACTTTTATTCTTTTTAAAATTTTATTTAAATGGACTTTGATGCATCAATTTTAAAATCATATAATATACATTTATATATATTTAATTTGATTATATTATATTCTCGTAAATATTAATAAACATTATAAATTATTATTTTTGTTCGAATTTCATAAAATTAATTATAAATTGGAATATTCATTTTAAACATATTAGAAAAGAGACTGTGCATTATAAACAAAATTTATAGGAAAAAAAGTTACAACCGCCATAAATTGTGATCTTAATCAGTATAATATAGAGTATTAAAAAAAGATTGTATTCTATTAACATATTTTTTCCAAAATGAATCATCACCGACATGGCAAATAACTTTTTTTTATTGTTAGTTTTATTAAATTATTAACAGTTCCAATGTTTTTGAATTTTCAAGTGGGTAAAGTGTATTTTTTAAAAAATAGAATGAAATGTTAAATTATAAACTTGGTACATCAATATTGATTTATACAAAAACTTTCACAAAGGAAAATGTAATTATACTATTCTTATTCTTATAACCTCTCACAAAATATCATTTCAAACCTAGCTAACATGTCATATTGTCAAGTATAAAGGTAATTAAGTTCAACTTCTAATCAATTTTCATATTTGGATTGGAAAAAAAAACCTTTGAGAAACAACGCTACGACAGGTCAGATAAATTAATTTTATTATTGTCCCCCATGTAGCTTTTCTTATTTTAAAAAAAAAAATTCTTATACATAATTTTCTTTTATATTTTTTTTCTAGAGATTGAATTCTACATAGAAGTTGCACATATGGTAAATTTCATGTATGAGAATTAGATCATTCCTTATACAAAATCTAGAATAGTGTAAAATTTATATAATAAAAATGGTGTATATAAGGTGTTAATTAGTTGGCTTAGAATATCGTCTTAAGTCCCAAATGAAGGATTTTAAGGAAAGAGTTGTTATTATAAGAAATTCTTTTGATATATTTTATTTTAAGGTGATACTATTCAATATTCGAGTATTAACTTTAACTTGAGGGCCCTTTTATTTAAATAATATAATAAATAAATATCAATATCACTTATTTGTAACCAATGAAGAGCGGATCATTTGAAATTAAACTCGAAGTTTTAATAGCATTGTCCTTGTTTCTATAATGATATTTGTACTCTTAATAATTAATGGTCAACACTTGATCATATATCATGTTTAATTAAAATATAAATATAGTAGATTATTTTTCTCCATAAAATTCTTATATTTACAAATATTATTTAATCTCAATCTTTATTATTTTTCAGATATAATATTTTTTGTTTATAAAATAGTTATCATGTAGTTATTAAAATAAACAATTAATGAATGAATTTATTTTTACCCAAAATTTATATATTTATCATATATATAATATTCTCGTGAGATAAAAAAATATTTGATAATTTTTTATTTTTATTTATTTATTTTAAAATTAGTAGATGGTATTTTTTATAGTTTAAATTAATTATATTATTATAAAACATAAAAACCTTTAAAGATAAATAATTTGTTATATTTATATTTCAATTAAGTAAGATACATGTTAAATATTGACAATTAATTATCAAGGATACCAATACCCTCATAAAAAGAAAGGGAATAAAAAAAAAACTTCTCATTATATATTTGCAATGATATCTCTCTAACCATTTAAGCCAATTCATATGACTCGTTGGGATAAGGTTAAAAAAAAAGGTAATTTTATGAGTTTTTTTAAAAAATATTTTATAAAAAGTAAAGGGTAAATTACTCTAACCCTTCCTCAGATTTCTCTAAAAGACACTAAACCCCAAAGTTGCTCCAAAAATACACTTCATCACAGTTGACCGGTTGACCGTTAACTCTGTTAACAATTCTAATGGAAACTAGCTCCTAGTTTTGCTACTCAGTGCGTATGATCGGACCTCTGCAATTACTCAAAGACATGTCCCCGTTTCTGGTAAAGAGTACTGTAGATACCAACCTTCTTTGATGCCCATCGGTACCCCCAGCAATAATCGAGTTGGAGAACCCGACGTAGACAGCAGATGACTTAACTTTCTTGCGGCCTTAGGTGCCTAGTTTATGAGTCTTATTTCCTTGATTTTCTTTTGCAAAATAAAGTAGTAGGAGCTCTGACGACACCCAAGAAATTCTGTTGAAGCTGCAACTTGGGTAATGGTTTCTAAAGGCCGGTGATACAAGCGATCGATGCCCATCTGTGTCATCAGATCTAACCGTGGTGATTCAAATGGTGTTTCCCCATCCATTAATAGAGGCACGTTTCGTGCAAAAATTCGAAAGGATTGTGGCCATAAATCAAAGTCACCGTGCATGCCAACTCAATGTCGCCTGGTCACCAGATCGCCTTCGACGTGTAGATTGGGCCAAGCTCTCCTGCTGTGCATGCCAGACCAGGTCTAGGATCGCGATTTTGATGTTCGCTCAGACCAGTGCGTCCACCCTCCGCGGCGTATCTTCTACGATCCATCACGTTAGCCGGAAAATCTTCGGAAGCGTCAGAGAGTGAATTATCTGCCTTAGGCACCGAATTTACATGAATCAATTCTTGTTCAAATTTGCCATGCGGATTGTGAATGTTGAAGGAAGAATTGAGATGTTTTCAGTTCATACTTGTTGGCGCTAATGGGATTTATGGTAGATCCGATGGGCGGTTGCCGGGGGTATTCAAGGAGAGGGAGAAGAGGCAGGGTGAGAGAGGATTTCGGTAACAGAGTTTACGGTCAATAGGACAATTATAGTGTATTTTTTTAGCAAGTTTGGTGTTTATTGTCTTTTAGAGAAACCTGAGGAAGGGTTAATGTAATTTACTCAAAAATAAAAATTATTTTATGTTTAAATGTAATTTTTGAGAAGATATTTTGAACAATATTTTAATGTTATAAAAAAATCTTTTTTAGAAGTATAAAATTTCTATTTAAAAAATATAATTTTTTTAATATTTCAGTTTTTTTTAATAAATTCCATTCTAATACACTAAAATATAATAAAAGCAAATCACTTCCAAACAAACAAAGGTTGTAAGGTTATTTAGAATTAGAAGTACTTCGACCGAATGGAAGAGAGAAACAAATTAAAGACTGAAACAATATATCAAGAGCGCCTTTTGTTTTTTTAATTGGAAGAGCGCCATTATCTATGATCTGAGCACATATTGTGTTTGGACTTTGGACTGCCGCATTAATTTATTTATTTTAGTTCACAAAATACAGTGTTACCCCCAGCGACCTTCTCATTAATCTTGAAGCAATTTCTGATTTAAAGATTCCAAGTCCCCTAGAATTAGAGGCGTTCCGTTAATTTAAGAGTAATGATATCTAAATATTATTTTTTTCACATTATTTTTATATTTAGTTAATAATAAATAAATATTTGATTAATATATCATATTATTTAATTAATGAATTTTAATAAGTAATTAATTATTAAAATTTATTAATCAAATAATATACTATATTAATAAAAAATTTATTTATTATTAATTAAATATAAAAATAATATAAAAAAAATAATGTGAAAGAATCATTATTATTAATTTATTGTGTGCGTCTATGTGCATATCAGCTAGAAGAAAGAGAAAATATCAGAGTTTGTGTACTATAAATGTTCTCTCTTCCCTACAAGAAATGATTCCTTCTTTTTTCTTCTCTTCAGAAATTTGACCTTTCTTCTTCTTCCCTCACATAACTCTTACGACCTACGGGGATCTATGGCTTTCTTTCACTAGCCGTGCCTCTACTTCATGCATGAACTGTTACTAGCTCCCTTTATCTAATTTCTACAGATTAACGTCGAGGGCTTAGTGATCTCTCTCATTATCAGTATCATAGATAGATGGCGTCTATGAACTGGTTGGGTTTCTCTCTCTCCCCTCAAGAACTTCCATCGCATCCTGCTAATCAAGACCACTCTCTAACGGCTGCCCCTGGCCTCGGCTTCAACTCTGACGGAATCTCCGGCACTGATGTCTCTGGCGAGTGCTTTGATCTCACTTCTGACTCCACTGCTCATTCACTCAACCTCCCTCCTCCTTTTGGCATATTTGAAGTACTCAACAGAAATAATACTCATACTACTGAAGGTTTCATTTCTTCCGCCACAAGTTTATAACTTAACGATCAATTAATATTTTTGGTGAACATCACGATTCACCAACAAAACGAAGAAAAACATATATAGAAATATATGTCCAAGTCTGATCTTTCTGTGTGTGTGTGTGTGTGTGTTTTTGCTATTTATACTCTAGGTTTCAATTTTGGTTAGCAGAAATATATTATAAAAGTTTCTCATTAATTTCACCAAATTAAAGAGAGAGTTTTTTTTATCGTTTGACAGATTGGAACACAAAGGGTTTGGGAAGCAACTCAGAGGATAACTACAGCAGCCAAAAATTGCCATTGGGCACTTCATGCAGAAACCAAAACCTGGACAACAACCAACAACAGCCAAAACTTGAAAACTTTCTCGGCCAACAGTACACTTTGGGCGATCATGACCAACACCCAACATACAGTGGTAACTCGGCATCCGGAGATTTTATGTTCCCAAAATGTTCATTACAACTTCCATCTCAGCCGTTGGAAAAATCAGCAGCTGGTGGCGGAGGTGGTGGTAGTCCAAAAAGCAGTAGCTCCATCGGGTTGTCTATGATCAAGACATGGCTGAGGAACCAACCGCCGCAGTTAGACAATAACAACGAAACCTTTGGCAGAGCTGCACCTGCCGAAAATACTGCGCGGACTTTATCGCTTTCCATGAGTACGGGTTCACAGACGTCAAGCTCACCACTGCCCCTCCTTACGGTGAATGTGGATGGAGAGAGTTCCTCATCGGATAGCATGAAACCCAAGACCTCGACGACGGCCCTTGATAGCCAAGAAGGAGCTATTGAGACTGTGCCGAGAAAGTCCATTGACACATTTGGACAAAGGACTTCCATATACCGTGGTGTAACCAGGTTTTCAATTTCTACCATATATACATATATACAAGCCGTCGCAAATATTTCACCACTGCTATATCTCATTTAAAAAAAATTCCTTTATCAATTTCACTTAGCATTCGCCTATTATATATGTGAGATGATGAATTTAGGGTTTTGATTTTAAAGGCACAGATGGACGGGAAGATATGAGGCTCACCTGTGGGACAACAGTTGTAGAAGAGAAGGGCAAACTCGCAAAGGAAGGCAAGGTACGATCTAATGTGTTCTTTTAATTGTCTGCTTAATTCTCAAGATCTTTTTCTCCGGCTCCCTCAGTATATATATTTTCTTATAACTAACATCCATTAATGAGTATTAACGTGTGTTCTTTGCCTCTGCATCCCTTCTCCCCTTCAATGGGGTATCGCCTTCATCAAAATACATGTTTTTGCAGTTTACTTGGGTGAGTACAAAAAGATACTAGTTCTCCCCCAAAAAAAAAAAGAGCATACAAAGCATATATTTTGTCCTTCCAATTTAGTTGTTCTTTTTTTTTCTTTTTTTATTTGGGGGGGGGGGGGGAGTATTAAAAATTTGTTCATGTTAGTTATCAGTGCTTATATATATTTGCAGGAGGTTATGACAAAGAAGAAAAGGCAGCTAGAGCGTACGATTTAGCAGCACTTAAATACTGGGGAACAACTACTACAACAAATTTTCCTGTTAAGCATCCACTTTTTGTTTTTTTTTTTCTTCTCTCGTTTTTTTCCTGCTTATCCTCAATGAATTAAGGGTTGGATTTATGACTCTAGGCAATATTGGCATTAGCAGTAACATGCAACAATGGTGAATAGGGAAGCTTTGACATATGGTATTCTATTATAGGAACATTGTATATTTAATTGTGTCCTGTACTGCGAAAAAGTATCCTCATTTGATGGGATGTGTCTGTTTAGAGAAGAAACTAATGAATAGTTTTTGTCTTTTACTGCAAACTATATAAGTGATTACTTGTTCTGGTCTTTTGATATTGGATACTTTGTATCTCTTCGTCAACAAACAATGAATTTTAGATTAGCAACTATGAAAAAGAGTTGGAAGAAATGAAGCACATGACAAGGCAAGAGTACGTTGCGTCATTGAGAAGGTATTTGCAAATGCCACAACTAATTAATCTGCACCTAACAATAAGCATAATTTTAATTAAATGTGGATATTAATTTGATTGTACAATATATATAAACTTTGTGGCGCAGGAAGAGCAGTGGGTTTTCTCGCGGTGCATCCATTTATCGAGGAGTAACGAGGTACCGTTTCCTGGATTCTCTAGTATAGTGTTTAATTATAACTTACCACTGAGGTATTATTTTTGAATTAATTGAAATTATATAGTCGGTCACCTACATATATAATTTGGTAAAATTCCGTGACTTTTGTCGAGGTTCTGACTAAGGTAGTGAGACCATTCATCCCGAAGACGCGTGTAAAAGAAAATTGTGAGAGGTCAATTTAGTCGGTAATTTCGCAACAAAGGCATTACTGTAGTTGATTTTTGTTTATTGCGGTTATGTTTATGTGATAGTTCATTGTTTTATGTTTCTTAATTCGCTTTTGCTATGCTGTGTATTAATTAATTACATTCAATATTAAAAATTCTGCACAATCTATCCTGTGATTCTGGAAAGAATTGCTGGATTGACGAAATTGTCTGGTGGATCGATGGGGACGCGAAGTCGTGATCTAATTAAGTGTGATGCATACTAAAGAATCAATTTCTTATTATTTTAATGATATTGTAGGCATCATCAACATGGTAGATGGCAAGCTAGGATTGGAAGAGTTGCAGGCAACAAAGATCTCTACTTGGGAACTTTCAGTAAGAAAAACTACAATTTTTACATGCACATGCATGTGGATTCTACATTTCTTTATAGATAACAAGCCGCAAAAAAATCTAAATGGATAACTAGCTTTACCAGTCGGAATCAATCAGCATCCATTATATATATTTCGTCTATTATTTAATACCTCACTAAGGAATAGTGATAATTCAGAAGAAAATTGTGTTAAATTTAAGAACGTACGTCAGTGTTCCTAATCAGTTCTTGGAGATATATAGTACATATTGGCACTGCATGCATATGTTGCCTGTAAAATTAACGAACCTGTATCAATTAATTTTCCAGGCACACAAGAAGAGGCGGCAGAGGCATATGATATTGCAGCCATCAAATTCAGAGGACTGAATGCCGTTACAAACTTCGACATGAGCAGATACGACGTTAAGAGCATACTTGAGAGCAGCACTTTGCCCATTGGTGGGGCTGCCAAACGTTTGAAGGATGTTGAGCAGGGCGATCTGACTGTGGATGGCCAAAGGTCAGACGAAGATAGCATGAGCTCCCAGCTAACTGACGGAATCAACAATTATGGAGCAACCCACCATGGTTGGCCTACTCTTGCATTCCAGCAACCCCAGCCTTATAGCCTGCATTACCCCTATGGGCAGAAGCTCTGGTGCAAGCAAGAACAAGATTCTGATGGCTCTCACGCCTTTCAAGAAATTCATCAATTACAATTAGGGAATACTCACAATTTCTTTCAGTCCAATTCTGGGTTGCACAGTATCATGATCATGGATTCTGCATCCATCGATAATAGCTCTGGATCTAACCCTGTCATTTATGGTGGCGTTAGTGGTGTGGGTGGGGATGGTAATGGCTATGGAGGCGGTGGGGGCTACGTGATTCCCATGGGTACTACTACTTTCATTACAAATGACGGTAATCAAAATCAAAGAAGCAACGGTTTTGGTGATAATGAGTTAAAGACGCTTGGTTATGAAAATGTCTTCAGCCCTACTGATCCTTATCATGGAAGGAACTTGTATTATCTTTCGCAGCAATCATCTGCAGATCACGCGGTTAAGGCTAGCGCATACGATCAAGGCCCCGCATGCAATACTTGGGTGCCAACTTCGATTCCAACTCTTGCACCAAGGCCTACCAATATGGCTCTTTGCCCTGGAGCTCCACCGTTCACATTATTGCATGAATAGTTGGAAATTAGAAAGAAGGAAGAGTCATGGCAAGGTCACCAAGGTGAACAGTGATGTATACATTACTGGCTTCCAAATTTTGACTGTTCATTCTTCTTTTCATCTCTAACGTACTGGATCCATATTTTAGAAGGGTCTAGTCTAGCCTCAAGTGTAGTCATAGCAGGACGACTTGCTACGAATTTTTGGAATTAACTTGAGAATGTGGACAGATCCTCAGAAAGTTTTATCAACACTAGGCTCTATAATTTTTGGAATAACAAGAATCAAAGGACGGAGTTTTCTTCCATGTATACTGGTAGATTGTATTGTATACTCATACTATGCTTGTATTCCTTATAAGTGAGCGATCTAATCCTGTAAGCATGGACATGTAAGTCTTCTAGATATATTAATATTTTGTACTTCCTATGTCAATGTTCTGCTTCACATGTAAATAAAAATTTCAAATATGCAAGGCGAAGCTCATTCAGTAACAGTGCATGAAAATAATGGTTCAAAATACCTAATCGACGAGCTTACGTGGGCGTTAAAAGATTTATTAAATTCCTAACCAAATGTTATATTTTTCTCTTTATATATGCATGGTAAAATTACTGGTAATATAGTGGTTTCATCTGGTGGTCATCAATCACAGTTTAGTAGAGACCTCTGCTTCACATATTCCGATGACCGTCTTGAATGGATGGAGATGCACTTTTCAAATAGAGCGCCAATAGATATTCTGCACGTTCCTTATTCTTTGTTCGAGTGTGTTACTCAAATTCTCTTTTCCCTTTCCTGTTGTCCAATCAAAAATATGTTGAAAATTCAAATGTGAGTGGAATATGAGTGAAGAGTCTCACATTAGTAATGAATTGATAAAGTGAGGAATATATAAGCGGAAGAACTCACGAACCTAGCATCTTAAGGTTTTGAGTTGAGACGTGATGTCAAATTCACTAGTGTAGTTTCTCGATCAATCCACTGAAGAGATCTCCCCAATTTTTTCAGACTCCCCTTGACCCCAACAAGTTGTATTAGAGCCGTTCGGCTAGAGACACAAGTATTGACGATGATAGTTGGTGCTCTTATGGTTGCTGTCCCCGTTGAGAAAGAAGACCTATGACCCAACCCTTGTTGTGGAGCATAACATGTGTTTGGGTAGGCGTTTGTCCACCCCAAACCCCCGTTTGCAAGGTACAAACGGGCTCTTAAGACATTTTCTCATGTTTAGGTGAAATCCCGATGGAAGAAATGAATGAGATTTTCATCCCAAACTACGTTTGGACAGAAGCAACATTTTGTTGCTTTTGCAGTGAAAGAAAACTCATTTGTGTGTACATTGATTGAAATACCTTTGTAATTTGATATTATATTACTCTTTTAATAATATTTAAATAAATATAACCTAATATTTTTAAAAAATATTATTATAGTTATACTCAAAGTGATTTTATTTTACAATACTCCCAAATAAACTTAACTTTTTTACAAATTTATTTTGCAAATCAATTTTTTTATTATCAATCTTTTTAACATCAATTTATTAACAATCAAACTCAAAATAATTCATATATTTTTTGGTAATTACACATCCAAAAGTGATTTTTATTAAAATTATTTAAACAACATTCATTTAACAAAATCAATTTTCAAATAAAGATTTCCAAACATAAATAATTTCCTCAAACTCACTTCTGACTAAAATCAAGTTTGCAAAATCTAATCCAAACACATATATAAATAGGCGCACATTCCATTAAAGAGCAATGACTCTTGGAAAACGTGTTGTGGTATAAAGTGGCTCTTGAAAATCAGGCTCGGTGAAGAAAGCTCGATGACTCTAAGGAAACAAAAACTTTCGCTCAAGATGGTGTGAACTCGTGTAAGAACTCATACTTGAAGGGGAGATTGTTAGAAATTCAAATGTGAGTAAGATGTGGAAGAAGAGTCTCACATTGGTAAAGAATGGACACAATGACCACCATATAAATGGAAGGACTCGTGAATCTAATGCCTTAAAGTTTTTGGTTAAAATGTAGTGTCAAGTTCACTAGTGTAGTTCCTCACTAGGTGAAGAAAACTCGATATTGTCAAAATACTTAGGAAAGAAATTAGGCTTCCTCTTAAGGGGGTGTAAACCCGTGTACACATGAACCTAATGCCTTAAAAGATAGTCAAAATGTAGGTCCTCTCTGCACTTGAAAAATACAGTGTACTACATTTCTAATCCTCCATTTGTTTTTCTTTTTAAAAAAAAGTATTACACAGTGATTAATCAATTTGAGACACTTATATTAGCTTTGTAATAGGCTTTATTAGATGTTTATTGTAAGCAATATTAGTATTTTAGATGAGTTTAATGTTGTTGGGCCTCATTGGGCTTTAATGCAAATTTTGAATAATTCTTGGATTTTGATGCATTTTGACATTTCCTGCTTGGTTAGGTCATAACTTGGGACTCGGTGATCCATTTGAGGTGATCTTGGTGTTTTTGGAAAGTTAAGACAAGGCTCTACAAGTAACATGAAGAACTCAAGAGCTGGATCGGACTTCTAAGGGTCCAAACTATCTCTGCAATGCAGAGTGGGTTTACTGTCACGGAAATCTAGGCAGTATGCACATATTGGACTGCATAGTGAGCTATAGGCCTCCTCTTGGGTTGAAACTTAGCCATTGGAAAGATAAGACTCATATCTCCAACTTCACTGAAGACCACTTAGTCAATAGATGTCGTTTTAGGCATGATTATGAAGCTACAAGTTGGCTTGAATTTGGAAACACGTTTTGCCAACCTAACTTGAGGTAGGTACAGTGTTTTTGGCATATCTAGAGTTTTAAAAGTCCAAATGGCATGATTCTATTGCAAAATTTCAAAGAGTCATCTGGCTACAACTTTCATGAAGACCTCCAAGCCAAAATGCACCGTCTAGGTCATGAAAATCAAGCCAGAAGTCAGATAAGAGTTGCTGACTAAAAGCCACCAACCATACACCAACCCACCTACCTTGCACCAAGCTTCCATATTTGACATTTTCCATGTTTTTACAGCTTGTATTCAGATTATGTACATGTACAAATTGGCTTCTAGGATTAGTATAAATAGAGCCAATCTCTTTGTATTATCATGATTCAATTTTAAGTAAGTTTGAAGAAAGTTTGAGTATTTGTGAGAGTTTTCTTTCTCTTCTTCTCCATTCTCTTTACAATTTCTTTTTTGTTCTTTTATTTCTGAGTTCTTCCTTCCCATCCATGGAAGGCTTGCTCTTATAATCAATCCAAGAGATTAGCCATCTTGATATTTAATTTGGAGATCTTGTTTCGCTTGTTCATATTGCTTAATTGTTATTCAAGTTTCTCTTCTTCCTCTTTTGATTTTTATCTAGATTGAATTGCTTAATTTAATTTAGATGTTGATGTGGTAATAGCTTTATTATCCTGTATTCAAAGAGGATCACATAGAATAAACAATTTATTAAAGCTTTTTGATGGATTGTTTAGCTTGGTTAAATTCTGGATCTTAAGTTAATCTATGTTTGGATGGTGCTTACTTTATCTAACATTGGTTAATTAAATCCTAGATGCTTATCTAGTAGAGGATTCTTGGATCATGTTAAGGCGTCTTGATGTGATCTAAGGCCAAGAACACGGTTAGCAATTAAGTGAATTCCTTGTGATCAATGATGAGTTAAACTCAAGATCGGTAAATTTTCTTGGATTGGTTGTTTCATTAAATTTGTTAATTACTTTCCTTTAATTCAACTAGTGTATTATCTTTATAAATCATCAAAACCCCTTTTTTTATTTATCTTGATCTGATTAAATCTTTGTTTTATTGGATCCTTGAGAGACGATTCGGTTCGTGCTCTATACTACAAATTATTTTGTGAACCAGTAATTTTATTTATTTGATGGGTCTCGACAACCTCTTGTCACTAGGCTCTTATAATCAATCCAAGGGATTAGCTATCTTGATGTTTAATTTGGAGATCTTGTTTCGCTTGTTCATATTGCTTAATTGTTATTCAAGTTTCTCTTCTTCCTCTTTTGATTTTTATCTAGATTAAATTGCTTAATTTGATTTAGATGTTGATGTGATAATAGCTTTATTATCATGTATTTAAAGAGGATCACAAAGACTAAACAATATATTAAAGTTTTTTTATGGATTGTTTAGCTTGGTTGAATTCTGGATCTTAAGTTAATCTATGTTATATGGAGCTTACTTTATCTAACCTTAGTTAATCAAATTCTAGATGCTTATCTAGTAGAAGATTTTTGGATCATGTTAAGGCTTCTTGATGTGATCTAAGGCCAAGAACATGGTTAGCAATTAAGTAGATTCCTTGTGATCAATGATGGATTAAATTCAAGATCGGTAAATTTCCTTGGATTGGTTGCTTCTTTAGATTTGTTTACAACTTTAAATCTCATATTTTTGTCAATCTTGTTAATCAACAACAAAACCCTTATTTCTAATTATCTTCATCTAATTAAATCTTTGTTTTTGGATCCTTGAGAGACGATTCGGTTCATTCTCTATACTACAAATTATTTTTGTGAACCGGTAATTTTTATTATTTGACGGGTCTCGACAATCTCTTATCACACAGCTAGAAAATCACATCCTAATAACCAAAACTACCCATTTTTCCCTTCATAGAATTTTCTAGTTTTACACAACCTACAATTACATTTTTTCTTAGCCCAAGATGCAAACTCACAGATGATGTCAAAAAAGAGGTGCGATTAGGGTTGCAAGAGGATAAGGTGAATGATCTTTTGTAATACCCTCGGTAGGATGTCACATTTAACGGAATTTTAAGTTTAAAAAAATACTTTTATAATTTCTGTATACAAAATATGAGTTCCAAATTTTTCTTTTTTTTGCAGATATAACATAAAACAAACATGATAGTAATAATATACATACCAAGATATGAATAATACACATACTTTATATTACTTACTGTTAAGTTTATCAATAATACATAATACAAATTATAAGTACGAACAAGAAAATAAATAAACGTACAATACTAATAAATTATTATCTATCTGGCCATAAAAGCCTACTTACGGAGAAGGGTCCTCCTCCGGATCCTCCTCCGGATCTTCCTCTGATATGGGCCTTTCGGGTGCAAGCCATCCGAAGTTAGTAGGCCTCCTTACAGAAATTCTAGCAGTTCTACGCCCAGGAGTTCTAACGGAAAAAACCTCAGAGTCTTCCTGGGGGGTGTATTGGGCGCCAAAACCCCATAACTCCCTTATTGGCATAAATAATTCTACAAAGCAGGTTATGGTAAAAGTACTAATAGGATCTCCATGATGAGTCCTACGGAGTGTGAGAGATATGTCTCCAACATACTCTACACATTCTGTTTCTAAATGTGCGCGCCACGCCTGTGGATCTCCATGGAATTGGACTCGGATGAATCCCAAGAATTCACGTCTATCGCCCATCTTGGTCTTCATAACCAGATCACAAATATGATAATATAACAGAAAGGGTGAGATTCTAATATCATCAGAAACCAATCAAGCAGTAAAAAAAACATTACAACCAATCAACACAGCTTAACATTTTATCAACAGATATAACATGTTATCACACAAAACTAAGTAAACCAACCTTATATGTACTATGATAATGCAACAGTATAACAACTAACTATGCAAGTATTGACCCCTACTCCATGGAGCTAAATACAACAGTCGGAGAGAGTGGTTTGGGAGTACATGTTCTGTCTCACTTTAGCCCAAGTGTTATGGATCTCAAAATACGGCTATACGCGAACACTCTCCACCAAACCGGGAATAGAAATAGTGTTCTAGTCGAGATCGTCGGTGTATTGCATTCATATTACCACGGCACAATGATGCTACCCACTGGCCACTTGTGGAGTTTCCGCACCCCGACGCCTCCTAGATCAATTCTATGATCTTCACTACGCAATTCGCACCTGTACTAAGGTGTAACTCAAATCTCCTAGGCTTAAAGCATTGACCACAAGTCTCATCAGACTTCACAATGCTATGCAAAATGCAATATATTCACAAACCGAATAAACAATCCCCTCAGGATCCAAGTTATCAATTTAATATCTATGTAATACTGCAGTTACAATTTTTACTAGCGTAACACCTTTATTATATTTTTCAATTGCATAATACTAAAAATATCACTTTTCAAACACGATAGGGTTCTCTGTAAACACCAAATCGGGCAAAGCATTTTCTGTAAATTTCTAATCGCGTAAGACAGAAAAATCATATTTTTATCGCTTTCGGCTTAAACATTCACTTTTTAACAGCGAAAGGGTTTTCTATAAACACCAAATCGGGTAAAGTGTTTTCTGTACATAAAACATAAAAAAATTCACTTCTAACCGCGAAAGGGTTTTGTGTAAACACCAAATCGGGTAAAGTGTTTTCTATACATTTTTATCGCGTAGGATTTTAAAAATCACTTTTCAACCGCGAAAGGGTTTTTGTAAACTCCAAATCGCGTAAAAAGTGTTTTTCATAAAAACGAAGCTATTTTGAGCTTATTTAATTATTTCCCAGTATATTATCATTATTTATTGCTAAAGATCAATTAGAACAACATAAGTATAAATTAAAGCATTATTTCGGCTGTATTTAATAATTCGGCTCTTTTTCTATTTATTTACAGAAATCATTAACTTAATTAAATATCCCCTAATTAATTAAGTTAAACAATTAGTAAAATAAATTCCTTTGTATCTATATAGTGATTGAAATATTCAAAGGTCTTTGGACCAAAATCCATCATTTTTCCACCATGATTTCCATAACACCAACCAACCATATGTATGTCCAAGAAATATTATGCATCTAATATTACCATATATGCAATATTCCAAAGCCATAAAAACATAGGCTAAATAAAGCATATAGTCACAAAGCACAAATCATAAAGCAAGAAACATAAAGCATAAACAATTTTAACATCAACTAAAATCATTCACACGAAAATTTCAAGAAAATAAACCATAAATCATATTTTCCTACCACAAAATTGGTTGATAAAGAAAACTCCCCCTTACCTTAGTTTACAAATTCCTCAAGAGAACTTTGTGAAAGTTCTTTGCTCTTCCACCAACAAATATCCTTTTGATTCTTCAACTTTGGGATTTTCTCAAGTAAACGTTTTAAGAATGATTTCTTCTCAAGAAACTTTCTACACAAGATCTTCCTACAATGATGTTTGGGTTCTAAAACTATGGATGAAACTTGGATCACAAATTTTGAAAAGAAAACTCAAGGGCTTGGCCGTGGGATTTTGAGAGAGAATGGAGAGGAAATGGTGAGGTTTTCAAGTGATGCTTGAATGTCTATTTATAGGCAAAGTGTAGGATAATTTGGTAATTAAAAAGTTTATAGGAAATGACATTTTTATCCCTCCCCACTTGTTTGGCCACCCACCTTGAAGCTTGTAGAAGTTTGGAGAAGCTTGGAGAAGAATGTGTATTCTACGAATAAATACTAGTATTGTTAAATGAAAAATATAATACGCCTAAATTTTGTTTCATAATAAAATCCCTTAAAATGGAAAACTTCTAAATCTGTTCACAGATTTGAGTTTCACAAACTCTCCTATTCCTAATAAATAGTCAAAGCATTTACGGGTCAAAATTTTAAAATTATTATTTTATTATCCGAAATAACCCCGGTTTAACACATAAAGTCAACAGAAACTAGAAATTCCCAAAAATGGAAAACTTAATAATCTGGTCTTAGAATCGAGTTTTGTAACTTTCCTCGGCCCTAATAAATAGTCAAGGTATTTACAGACCGAAAATATAAGTTATTTATTTTTATTTTCTAAAACTGCCCCAAATTGACATATAACATTTATGAAAAATAACCTAATTTAAATGAAGCTCATAAAAATTCCCATTAATCATCATAAATAAAAAAAATTGAGAAAATCATTATGTCAATTAAAAACAGAAATTTCGGGGTGTTACATCTTTAATGAGAAAAGTCATTTGGGATGGCTTTGAAAGGTTAAGGTGGGGTAGGGGCAAGCACCTTTCACTGGCTTTTCCTTGGGGCTAATGGCTTTGCTAGTGCCTGTCATATTATTGGTGAATTTTGAGATAAAGCACTAGGAGCAACGAAAGAGTACAATGCTTGAATGGGTGAGAACAGGCAGCGATAAGAACTTAATTGAGAATGAGAAAAAAGTGACCAATACAGGAGCAGCCTTAAACTTTTTACGATGGGTAAGATAGATGATGTGTCCATTTTATATTATTTGGAAAATTTTGATTGAAGGGACAACGATAGAGACACAAAGATAGAATAGGGGTTTGAATCCTTCTATAGTAGGGATTCATATTCAATGATGTCCATTCAAATTAAGAATGAGACTATTAACACTTTTAATTATTTATACACACTTTTATTTATTTTCTTATAATTTGAATTACTTAAAACAGTCTTAATAAATGCTATCTATTAACATTTCAATTAATTTTAAACGAAACACAATTAACATTTTTAAAATTTTCAATAACATCCAACAAATGGTTGGTGTTGTGACCGAAAAAATCGCGACGAGTAGTGACAAGAGAAAAATAGTTAAAAAATAATGGAGTCGCCACAAATCGTTTATTGTGTAGAGAAAATGACTAGCAAAACCCTTAAAAAATGGATTTAAAGTAAAAACACAAAAAAGTGGTATGTGAAAATCAGACAAGGTTCAGGAGTCGATAATGCACACGGAAGGGTGGAACTTAATCCCATTGCACCCCTGATACATCCATCCTAAGACGATTACCTTAAATTAATTGTGCGAACTTTATAACCCAAGTCATATCTATTTTATCTCTTTTAGCAAATAGTAAAATTAAACAAGTGCAAACAATTATTCACAGATAACAAGGAAACTAAATTGTGAAAATTAAAAGTTTGGCTTGACTTGCGCTCCTACGTATCCCTTGGTACAATGGGGAATTCAAAGCCATGTAGTTCTTTCTAGAAAATGATGGTGAGTTGATTAGATTTTATTAAAGAAAATATTGCTTTGAATTAATTGATTAAAAGAAAGTTATGATTCGATTAAAAGATGATGAATTAATTTGATTTAAAAGGAAATTTGTTAACACGTCCTAAATGAGATGAAATGCGGTACTAAATTCACTGATCCATCCCAAGAAAAATGTCTAGTGGGTACTTGACCCCTAAAGACAACTAAAACGACTTGTGGCATTTGACCACTTATTTATAAAAGGCTTTTATTAATGTGACCTAAATGGAAGGAAATGTGATACTAAGCCCATTGATCAATTCCAATAAAATTGCCTAGTGGGTACTTGACCCCTGAAAACAATTACATGAACTTTATGGCATTAGACTATTTAACCCTTATAAACCATTATTTACAACACAAAGTGACTCATTTATTTCATGGATATTTATTAAATCTAAAATAAAACAATTTGAATGCAAAAATAATCACACAACAACAAACAATGGCAAAGACCGATCGATTGGTCGAAAATCTGAACACCTCAGACTGGATCCGACCAGACCACTAAAATTGCAACCGAAAACACGATCTGGTCGGTTGACCATCCGATTGGAAAAGGGAGAAGGGGTACTCGGTAGAGACCAAATCGGTTAAGAGCCGATCGAATAAAGGAAAAGTCATGGGACGAGATCAGATTTGGTTGATTGAGACCATGGGAAATGTTATCTGACCGATTAGGAACTGATCGGTAAGTTGGTGATCATGAAAAGAGGTGATTGATTCTGAACCAATCAGCTAATTATAGGGTGGTGATTGGTAGGGAAAGCGCGGTAGGTTTGGCTGATCATGGGATTGGGATGTTCTGATCGATAATGTTCGATTGGTAATTGTGGTGAGAATAAATAATGTTCAGATCGGTTAGGAACCAATTGGATTAGTGGGTGAGACTAAAAAGGTAATGATCGGATAGAACCCATCGGTTCAGTTGGTGAGGATGAAAAGGTAGTGATCGGTGAAGGGTAATCTTGGTCAATTGAGTTGATGGGGAAACAATTAATACAATCAGCTCGGTATGGTGAGCTGAGGGGTAAATTGGTTGAAGGTAAGGTTGTCTCGGTCGGCTAAGTGAACCTAAGGCCGACGAGCTAAGGCTTAAGTCTACTCGGTCAGTTTGGGGCAATGATCGGTTAAGGAGAGGTTGATTAGGTTAAAGGTGATCTCAGCTCGGTCAGTTTGAGGTTCATAGGAAAATGGTTTGATAGGTTAAGGAGTAAGGTCCGCTTAGTCAAGTATTGATATGAGGAGTTTGTGGTTAAGGGTAGGCTCAGCACGGAGAAATGGTCTGAGGGTTGCTCAGCAATGGTTGGGCTCAGTTCGGAGAAGTGATCTGATGGGTATTAATCTAAGACTAGGTCGGGTCGGTTTGGTTGAGGGATCTGAAGGGTTTGTGCAAAAAGGTTAGGGCTCGAATCGGTAAGAATCGATCGACCGAGGTAATCATGGTTGGAAGCGATTAATCGGATAGAATGGTGATTAGTCGGAAATGGTTTTAGGAATTTGTGATCGGTTGAAAATGATTTAGGAGGTGGTTGGTCGGTCGAAAAATGGTTCTGGGAATTTGTGGTCGATCGGACACGGGCGCATGCTCTGTTTTCTGGTTTTTCACATATTTGGAAAGTTGTTGAGTGATTATTGAGATGGGTGTTGATGTTGTTTTTGGAGGCAAGGTAGTGGGATATTATGGTAGCTTTGGTTGTTCATGAGTAGCTGTGAATGATCTTTTATGAGGTGCATGGAGAGGCTCTGTTTTGGACGTGAAAATGCAAGAATAATGGTACATAGAAAGATTGTTGGGTTCTGTTTTGGATAGAGGTTGGACGGTGGTTGTTGGGTTTTGTTTTGGATGGAATTTGGACGATGGTTGCTAGGTGGTGACTATTTGGTTATTTGCATGGGAGATTTGTTGCTCTTAAAAAGAAAAAAGAAGATAAAGGGAAGGAAAGAAGAACAAAATACTTAGCCACAATCGAAAACAAAACCAAGATAAACATTAACATTATCAACACATCACAAACAACATTGAAGAGCCTAGACCAACAAAATCAAAATCCAATGATATAGAAAACTATAGAGCTTATCTCTTGGAAGAAACAAAATGAACGGAAAAAAAGGTCTTCACTCTCTCAGACTTCTTCCCTCTCGGTCTCCTCCTTTTTTCTCTTTTTTCCCCTCTCGGTCTCTTTCTTTCTCTCTCGACTGGAGCTCTATCTCCGTTCCTCATGTTTCTTCTCCTATTCTCCTTTCTTTATTTCTTTCTTTCTTTTATTTCTCTCAGCTCCCCGCTTCTTAAAGCTCACTTGCTGGTAACGTGTGTGCAGGGCATGCGCAGATTGTGTCTGTGTGCGGAGGGTGGTCGGGCAAGTATGGGGGATTGTGTCTGTGTAGTTGTGTGCTGTGTGCAGGGTATGTTTGTGTGCAAAGGGGGACGAGCTTTGGTGCAAAGGGGGAAAATGGGCTGGGTGAAGTGGATGATGGGCCTAAGTGGGATCTGGGCGAGCCCAATAGGTCAAGGAATGGGTTGAGTGGGTTTTGAACCTTCCTTTTTTATATTTTATATTTTTTGATTTCTTTGTACTAATTTTATTATTTTCTATTATTATTATTATTATTAAAAAAATTATGCAAATAACAAAATAAACTTTTTTTAAATATACCAGCTTGGATAAAAATGGGTACTGACAGTTGGTTATTGTGATAAGTGGCTTCAATCTCAGTGTCAGGTCAAAGGCTTGATTCATAAAGTTGTCATTATTAAAAGGACTCATAACCATCACACTCCCAAATCCAAACAGAATTAGTTTCAGACTTAAAGGGTATGTGGATAGTCATAATTCAAACAAAAAAAAAGGTCTCAAATAACAATTGTATTTAGTTTTAAAGTGTGATTGTTAATTACAACAATTAAATATAACTTCAAAATGTTCTCCACATTAAATATTATGCTTTGTTTTTAAGTGTCATTGAAAATCTTACATGATTTATTTTTTTCTTTACAACAGAAATGAATTTAATCAAAATTAACTAATTAAAACAATTTTATTTATTATTAATTAAAATAAAATAAATTCCTTTTTTGTAACCTTAGCTTAAAAGAAATCATGTCACAAAAATAATAAAAATTTCCATATTTAGTATTAATACATGAAAGTATGTATACAATTTTTTACTTAAATTTTTTAATTAAAAATTATTTGTTTATTTATTCAACAAAAAATATGAATTTTATTAAATTTAAAGACACTAAATGAATTAGATAAACAAAATAATAGATAGACATTAAAATTGAAAGTGTAAACGGATACATGTGAATAGAATAAAATTTTACTTAAATAGAGACTCCTTTATTAAGGGTATTTAAGTTAATTACTATTATAAGTAGTTAGAAGAGAGTGACAATTGACAAATAAGAGTGCTAGCAACCCCACCCTAAAATTAATCTTATATTATTAAATAATTTTTAATTTGATAACCTTCTTATAACAAAATCCACCGCCAGCTTTATATATAAATAATAAAAGTTTCTTATCATTGTACTCATAAAATTTCAGGTTAGTTTAAAAATAATTTATAATCAATTAATATATTATAAGATTAACGTAATATAATTTTTAAATATTAAATTATAGGTTCTTATGTTTTTTTAAAATTTTTAAATAAGTACTTAAAGTTTAGAAGATATAATTGGGTCCCATAGCTGTTAAAAAATTTCTAATTAATATACTGAATACAACCTATCGTTTAAACATTATAAGGATCTAATTCGAATTTTTTTAGAAATTATAAAGATTTAGTTACAACTTTTAAACTATAACTTATTTAAATTTTTTAAGCTGTATAAAGACTTACAAATTAATTTAAAAACTTTTAAATAAAAAATGAACTATTTGATTACATATTTATTATTGTTCAATCTCTTTAAAATTTGACACACAATATCAATATAGTAGTGATCAATTAATATGAGACACTTATATTAGTTTTGTATTAGGCTTTATTAGATGTTTATTATGCCCAATATTAATATTTTAGATGAATTTAATGTTGTTGGGCTTCATTGGGCTTTAATGTAAATATTGAATAATTTTTGGATTTTGATGCATTTTGACGTTTCTTCCTTGGTTAGGCCATAACTTGGTACTCGGTGATCCATTTGAGGTGATCTTGGTGTCTTTGGAAAGTTAAGACAAGGCTCTACAAGTTTCATGAAGAACTCAAGAGTTGGATCGGACTTCTAAGGGTCCAAAATATCCCTGGAATGCAGAGTGAATTTGCTATCACGAAAATCTAGGCAGTGTGCACATATTGGATTACATAGTGAGCTATAGGCCTCCTCTTGGGCTTAAACTTGGCATTGGAAAGATAAGACTCATATCTCCAACTTCACTGAAGACTATTTAGTCAATAGATGTCGTTTTAGGCATGATTATGAAGCTACAAATTGGTTTGAATTTGGAAATACGTTCTGCCAACCTAACTTGAGGTAGGTTCAGTGTTTTTGGCATATTTGGAGTTCTAAACGTCCAAATGGCATGATTCTAATTGCAAAATTTCAAGGAGATAACTAGCTACAACTTTCATGAGATCTCCAAGCCAAAATGCACCATATAGATCATGAAAATCAAGCCAGAAGTCGGATAAGAGTTGCTAACTAAAAGTCACCAACCATACACCAACCCACCTACCATGCACCAACCCACCAACCATGCATCAAGCTTCCATATTTGACAATTTCCATATTTTTATAGCTTGTATTCAGATTATGTACATGTACAAATTGGCTTTTAGGATTAGTATAAATAGAGCCAATCTCTTTGTATTATCATTCATTCAATTTTAAGTAAGTTTGAGTATTTGTGAGAGTTTTCTTTCTCTTCTTCTCCATTCTCTTTAGAATTTCGTTTCTGTTCTTTTATTTCTGAGTTCTTCCTCCCCATCCATGGAAGGCTAGGCTCTTATAATCAATTCAAGGGATTAGCCATATTGATGTTTAATTTGGAGATCTTGTTTACTTGTTCATATTGCTTAATTGTTATTCAAGTTTCTCTTCTTCCTCTTTTAATTATGATTTAGATTGAATTGCTTAATTTGATTTAGATGTTTTTGTGATAATAGCTTTATTGTCATGTATTCAAGAGGATCACATAGAATAAACAATTTATTAAAGCTTTTTGATGGATTGTTTTAGCTTGGTTAAATTCTTGATGTTAAGTTAATCTATGTTTGGATGGTGCTTACTTTATCTAACCTTGGTTAATTAAATCCTAGATGCTTATCTAGTAGAGAATTATTGGATCATGTTGAGGCGTCTTGATTTGATCTAAGGCCAAGAACATGGATAGCAATTAAGTGAATTCCTTGTGATCAATGATGGATTAAACTCAAGATCGGTAAAATTTCCTTGGATTGGTTAATTTGTTAATTACTTTCCTTTAATTCAATTAGTGTATTATCAAATCATCAAAAACCCCCTTTTAATTATCTTGATCTGATTAAATCTTTGTTCTTTTTGGATCTTTTTGAGAGACGATTCGGTTCATTCTCTATACTACAAATTAGTTTGTGAACCGGTAATATTTATTATTTGACGGGTCTCGACAACCTCTTGTCAAGTAGATAATTATAATTTAAATAAAAATATATTATAATAAGTAATTATTAAATGGTGTAATTGTAGAAAGTCTTACAATTGATCATACATATATGGGTTAGAATTTGTTGACAGAAGTATAAATCAATTTTTTCTCACAGTAATGACTAATGTTTTATAAGATGAGTATTTTACAAAACTCACCATTTCATTGAAAGCATATTTGACAAGAGGTTGTCGAGACCTATCAAATAAAATAACCGGTTCACAAACTAATTTGTAGTATAGAGAATGAACCGAATCGTCTCTCAAGGATCCAAAAACAAAGATTTAATTAGATCAAGATAATTAAAAAAAGGGGGGGGGTTTTGTTGTTGATTAACAAGATTAATAAAAGTAGGAGATTCAAAGTTGTAAACAAATCTAAAGAAACAACCAATCCAAGGAAATTTACCGATCTTGAGTTTAACTCATCATTGATCACAAGGAATTCACTTAATTGCTAACCAAGTTCTTGGCCTTAGATCACATCAAGAAGCCTTAACATGATCCAAGAATTCTCTACTAGATAAGCATCTAGTTGATTAACCAAGGTTAGATAAAGTAAGCACCATCCAACATAGATTAACTTAAGATCTAGAATTTAACCAAGTTAAACAATCTATCAAAAAGCTTTAATATATTGTTTAATCTTTGTGATCCTCTTTGAATACATGATAATAAAGCTACTACCACATCAACATCTAAATCAAATTAAGCAATTTAATCTAGATAAGAATCAAAAGAGGAAGAAGAGAAACTTGAATAACAATTAAGCAATATGAACAAGCAAAACAAGATCTCCAAATTAAACAACAAGATGGCTAATCCCTTGGATTGATTATGAGAGCCTAAGCCTTCCATGGATGGGAAGGAAAGAACTCAGAATTTAAAGAACAAAAACGAAATTGCAAAGAGAATGAAGAAGAAGAGAAAGAAAACTCTCACAAATACTTAAACTTTCTTAAAACTTACTTCTAAATTGAATGCCTCTAATACAAAGAGGTTGGGTCTATTTATACTAATCCTAGAAGCCAATTTGTACATGTACATAATCTGAATACAAGCTATAAGAATCTGAAATTTGTCAAAAATGGAAGCTTGATGCATGGTTGGTGGCTTGGTGCATGGTAGGTGGGTTGGTGTATGGTTGGTGGCTTTTAGTCAACAACTCTTATCCGACTTCTGGCTTCAAATTCATCACCTAGACGGTGTATTTTGGCTTGGATGTCTTCATCAAAGTTGTAGCCAGTTGTCTCCTTGAAAATCTCAAATTTGAATCATGTCATTTGGACTTTTAGAACTCCAGAAATGCCAAAAACACTTCACCTACCTCAAGTTAGGTTGGAAGAACGTGTTTCCAAATTCAGACCAACTTGTAGCTTCTGAAGCATGCCTAAAACGACATCTATTGACAAAATGGTCTTCATTGAAGTTGGAGATATGGGTCTTATCTTTCAAGTGACCAAGTTTCAGCCCAAGAGGAGGCCTATAACCACTATATAGTCCAATATGTGCATACTGCCCAGATGGTTCCGTGACAGCAAACCCACTCTGCATTGCAGGGATATTTTGGACCCTTAGCATTCCGATCCAGCTCTTGAGTTCTTCATGAAACTTGTAGAGCATTGTCTTAGCTTTCCAAAAGACACCAAGATCACCTCCAATTGGATCACCGAGTCCCAAGTTATGACCTAACCAAGGAAGAAAGGTCAAAATGCATCAAAATCCGAAAATTATTCAATATTTGCATTAAAGCCCAATGAAGCCCAACAACATTAAACTCATCTAAAGTACTAATATTGGGCACAATAAACATCTAATAATGCCTAAAACAAAGCTAACATAAGTGTCTCAAATTGATTGATCAAATTCCCCCACACTTAAGCTTTTGTACTCCTGGGCAAAACACATAACCATCAAACTACAGAAAAACAAGAAACATCAAATTAATAAACTAAAAACATAAAAGCTGATTGTACCTAATCTAATCCACTTCCGTAGGAAAACACGATGGCACTTAGCATGTGCCACAAGCCTTTAAACCCCTAGGTGTCCCTAGTGAATGAGTTGAAGTCTCGTGAGGGTTTACCAGGATGATACCCCTGAACATGTAATATTTTATTTAATCAATTCAACTAATTTTTAAATACAAGCATTGTATTAAATATAAACCATAATTAATAAGTAAAGTATGCTTAACAAAGAATAGTTGAATCAAATCAATTGAGAATAAAGTATAGCATAATCATGCTTTAATCGAGAAATAGGCATATTCAGTTGAGTAAAATTCTTCAAGTGTCACTCCGAATCACACAAGGTGTTTAGGTTAAGCTGTTTACGCTCAACTCAGTCAAATTATGAAAGTATTTTACCATAGGCTTGCATATACATCAATTCTCCACTACTTAGATCAAATAAATTGCAAAAATCAAGAGGTCTTTCAAAAAGGTTGTAATGGAACTTATAAGGTGAAGGAAGGGAACAATATAGATAATAGCAGGTTAAAACCAAAGAGAATAAAAAGAGCATTGAGGAGTAATTCAAGTATAAGGAATAAATTTTTACCCAAAACCATAAAATGCTCATTCTCTTCACACATTCCTTCCTTTTTCTATTCTTTTTTTTGTTTTGTTTTTTTTTTTCTTTCTTTTTTTTTTGTTTTTGTTTTTTTTTTTTTTTTTTGTTTTTTTTTTTTTGTTTTTTTTTTGTACCAAGCATTTCGTATCAGCACACCAATTCCCCCACACTTAAATCATTGCAAGCAAAAGAACTCCTCCAATAAGAAAATCAATGCTCTCCCATTCCTAAGGTAAGGTAAAACATGGTTTTCACTCAAAGCTTGTAATGAGCTAAGAACAAAGAATAGGCAAATAGGTTTAGAGGGAGTTAATAATTGGATAAATGCAAGGTAGGTTTATTTTTGGCCAAGCGGCTAAGTCGAGAAAAAATGCCTCTGTCATTTTCATGCAACATACTGAGACCAATGTAATCTCAAATAGATTCAATGCAAGTTCTAGAAAATAAATTCATAATTGACATCACTCATGAAAGAAAATAACCAAGTGTAAGTATCAAACTTGGAAAAGCCCAAAACTCACAAAGGTATGGAACATTCACTCAATTCAACCATGCCTTCTTCCTAATATCCACAATCATATACATGTATATCATGAAAATGATTCAACTATAAAAACATTTTGCATACTTTTATCATCAATTAAGCTCATATTGACCACATGCTTGTATCAAAATCAATTGAAAAAGATCAAAATTTTGTGTGTGTGTGTGTGTGTTTTTTTTTTTTTTTTTTAATATATATACAAGAACAAAGATGATTTAAGACCTATTATGAAATGCAAGTTAAGATGCGTCTCAAGAGCAAAACTTCTCCTTACTGCCATCATACATCTAAAAAGTTAGTAACAATAAAGATTAGTTTTTTTTAACTAAACTATGTACATGGTAATGTCAACTATCCCTCCCCCAACTAATTAAAGACATTGTCCCCCAATGTCAAAATAAAGATAGGTAGAGTGTAGAAGGTCTTACCACCTGCAAATCGGGAACTTTGAAATAAGAAAAATTACAAAAAAACTAAAATCATAAGAGAAAACAAAAATTCACAAAGACAAAGTCAAATCAAGTTTTTGCTTTTTCTTTGCTTGCTTGCCTTGTTCCCAATTAAGTGGAGCCATTCTTTGGATCACGTTGTGGTACAAATGCATTGAGTTGATCGAGCAATTGTTCGGGAGTTGTAGCGATTTACAAGACTTTGACGTGTCGCTTGTGAGAGGAACCTTTTTTCTGACATGATCAAGAAAACAAAACAAAGCTGTCATAAAAACCATTAACATTTAATATACCTATGGGTTTTTGGTGAAAGTTACTGCGTGACCGAGGATGTAATTTGAAAGAGTTCTTCCAATGTTTCAAAACCACCAGGAGGGCAATAAAGGCATCGGCATTTGCTATCATAATGTTCATGCGTTGGTGCATGCAAAATACCATTACTTCATCCCACTAATGTTTTTCAATGGGCTTCTTTGGTCGATAAAATTTGGGAATGACACCAAGGACTTTGCCACCTCCTAAATGTGCGGTTGCTACACAACCCATTAACCCAAGACTACCTCCTCCATAAACTAAAGCGGATTTCTCTGCTTAACTTTCGACCAAGATGGTGTGCAATATTTACAAACTCTTTATCTTTCCCGAGTTAGATCCACAAAGACACAAACACTCTTGATCCCAAATGATGAGTGACTTCCATTTTTTTCTCTTTGTTTTTTTTTCGTACTCACCTTATCAATGATAACGAAGAGGCAAAGTGCATTATTTAAAGGCATCAAAACTCCAAAGGTAATAATTACACCTATAAAGGAGGGAGTAGATCTGCGTGTCGGATAAGTTTGAAAAAATAATACGAAATGATAATAGCTATATGACAAAGATAAAAGGCTAATCTATATGTGTCAGAAGAAGTTTGAAAATACGCAACACATATTTCAAAAAAATACGGCTAATTTTTTTTCCTTTTTTTTTTCTTTTTTTTTTCTTTTTTTTTTTCTTTTTTTTTCTTTTTTTTTTCTTTTTTTTTTTTTGAATTTTTTTTGAATTTTTTTTTTTAAACAAGAAGAAAAAAGGAAAAAAAAAAAAAAATACTTACAGGAGGTGTGAATGTGGCTCACATTTTCCCTGCAGTTTCGATCGATGCTTGGCTTGAATGCTCTCTATGGTAGATGGTGGCTTCCCATCCAATTTTCTTAAAAATTGGCAAGCAGGAGTCTTTTGAGTGATTCCGAGACTATAACGCTCATGTTCATCTTGGAATATTGGCCATAAATCGAAGTACTTCTCTGCACATCTCCACTAGGATGCGTCTCAAGAGTCAATAGAATGTTATCTAAAGACTCCTTACTCATGCCATCCTTTATGAAGTTAATTTTATCATCTCGGTTTATAGGCGTCCATTCCAATTGATTTGCATTTTGTGTTACGAGTCCATCTTGCACATTTATAAGCCAGACCAGTAACCTTTTTGCTCTTCTCTTCTTTGCGCATATGAACTTTTGCCTAGCCACGGCATATATGAAACAAGAGGTCGGAAAAATTCACCTGCAGTCGGACCTTTGCTTGATTAACCGAGCGTATATCCAGCGAGGATGCCTTTGTGCATAAGCATCCTTAACCTCTCAAACCTTGCACAATAAATGTTAGTTAAAGCATTTTGAGGGAGAGAAGGGAATTGCTGCGGAGGTTGACAAGGCGATTATCCATTTCGAAAGAAAGAAGAAAGAGAGAAATTTTTTTTTGAGTAAAATTATATCTGATTTAGGTGTTTGTGGGTAGCGAAAGAATGAAAAAGATTTTCACGGGTAAGTTATCCGCCATTTAACTTAGGTGAAAAATCATCTGTCAAAGAAAAACAAACAAAATTAAGGCAGAAAAAATCAAACTCGATAGATTTTCTTGCTTGCACCCGATTTTACTGTCTTGATTCACTGTGAATGCAAAAAAGTCAAAGTTTGAAAAATGAAAGAGTTAGAAAACTTGGGTTGCCTCCCAAGAAGCGCTACTTTTAATGTCCTTGCGAGCGTGATTGAAGATTTTGCACGACGATGGGTCCTCCCCAATAATGATTCAATCTCGGCAATTGACATTAATCGTGGCTTTTCTTTTCTACTTTTTTTTTCTTCTTTTTTTTTCTTTTGTCTTTTTTTTTTTTTCAACACGGTAGTGATCAATCATGGTAGAGGGCATCCTGCGGTTGAACTTCCTCCACGAGGTTCTCTTGAGCTCCTTCATAAAAATTTTGAGGCGGTGACCATTAACTTTGAACACTTTGTTGGTGGCTTCACTCTTAATTTCCACTTGCACCATGAGGAAGAATGTTAGTGACAACAAACGGACCGTCCCACCTAGACCTTAATTTGCAGGCATCAACTTAAGGCGAGAATTAAACAAGAGAACTTTTTGCCCAGCAAAAACTCCTTAGAAGAATAAACTTATCATGGAAGGCTTTGGTTTTTTTCTTTGTAGAGTCGGGAGCTCTCATAGGCATCTAGGCGGATCTCTTCCAATTCACATGCTTGCAACTTCCGCTCTATGACTCAGAGCCAAATTCATGTTGCATTGCTTCACTGACCCAATATGCTTTGTGCTCAATTTCTCTTGGTAAGTGGCATGCCTTACCATAGACTATCCGATATGGAGACATCAGATTGGAGTTTTGTAAGCGGTCAGGTAAGCCCAAAGAGCATCCTCAGCCTCATGCTCCAATCCTTAGATTAGGTTGGGTATTTTCAAGTATGCGCTTGATCTCTCTATTGGAGACCTCGGCTTGACCATTAGTGCGGGGATGGTAAGGTGTAGAAACTTTATGCAACACGCCATATTTTCTCATCAATCCTCCATACTCACGGATTCTAGAAATGGGTGCCTTGATCAGCGATGATAGCTCTCGGGATTCCAAACTGCAAAATGCGTGATCTAACAAAATCCACAACAACTTTGGAATCATCGGTCAAGTGGCTTTAGCCTCCACCCATTTGATACATAATCAACGGTAGCAAAATGTAAACATAACCAAAGGAAACGGGGAAAAGGTCCATGAAATCAATACCCCATACGTCAAAGATTTCACAATACGGTAGAGGTTCTTGAGGCATCTCATTCTATGAGAAATGTTCTGTTCTCGACCTTTATTCACAAGACTTACGAACAAATATGCATCATGTGAAACAAGGTAGGCCAATATAAACCAGAGTCTAAAACTTTTTTCCTAGGCATGCGTTGAGGCCCAAAATGTCCACCACATGCAAATGCATGACAAAAGCTAAACAGAATGAAACTCTTGATTAGGCACACATCGCCTAATAATTTGGTCACTACAAAATCGCCACGGATATGGATCATCCACACATAATATTTTGATTCACTCTTAAGTTTATAAATTTGTGCAGTGAAATGTGAGGAAAAACTGTAGCAACCAAGAAATTCACCATGCTCGGCAAACCAAGGGAAGGTGTTCTTACCTTGTAATTGCCTAAATTTCTTTCATCTGGGGAAGGAGTCCGTGCGAGGAAGGGATCGAAGCCCTTTCAATGCGGCTCAAATGATGCACGCCACTAGGTTCTCTGCTCCCACTCTTGTCACGGATCTCTATGTGAAACTCTTGGAGCAGTAGCATCCATCTTATTAGTCGGGGCTTTGCCTCGGCTTCTTCAAAAGGAACCCTTGGTGCATGATCGGTAAACACAACAACCTTAGAACCAAGCAAATATGATCTAAACTTATCCAAAAGCAAAAACAATGGCTAAAAGTTCTTTTTAAATTTGTGGTATAGTTGGCACGGCGACATCTAGAGTTACGGAAGCATAGTATATCACATGAGAAGCTTTCCCCACTCTACGTACCCAAGGCTGCCTCTGTGCATAGTTAGAAGCATCACACATTAACTCGAATGGCAATGTCGATCGGTGGGTTTGGATGATAGGAGTACTAGTCAAGGCTTTGCTTCAAGTGGTTGAAAGGCGCCTTGCACTTGTCATCAAAATTGAACTCCACATCTTTACGCGATGGCAGGAAAGTGGAAGAGCAATCTTCTTGAAGTCGGCAATGAAGCGCTGTAGAAACTGCATGACCAAGAAAAAGAACGCACTTCCATACGCATGTGGGGTAAGATAGACAAAGTAATTACATCAATCTTGGCGGGATCTACCTCAATGCCCTTCTTGGATACTACATGGCCTAAAACTATACCCTGTTCTACCATAAAATGGCATTTCTCAAAATTTAGCACAAGGTTAGTCTCAATACATCTTTGCGAGTACTCTAGATAGGGTGGCTAAACATGAATCAAAGAAGAACCATAGGCAGTAAAGTCATCCATAAATACCTCCATGCCTCCTCTAAGAAATCGAGAAAATATGCTCACCATGCACGGGAAGGTACCGGGGCATTACGAGTAGAAGGGCATCCGTACGTAAGCAAAGGTCTTAGAAGGGACAAGTAAATGTGGTCTTCTCTGATCCTCGGTGCAATGTGGATTTGGAAGTATCTAGTGTAGCCATCTAAAAAGCGTGTGGGACTTACCGGCCAACCGTTCCGGATCATTCGATGAGCGGAAGGGGGTAATGATCTTCCAGAGTGGCTTGGTTGGGCGTCGTAGTCAATGCGGACTCTCAATTTAATGCACTCGGGTTGGAATGAGCTCATTCTTACGGTTAGCCACAACGGTCACCGGATTTCTTTGGAACTACTTGCCGGGCTCACCCACTTGCTGTTGTCGGAGATGGGATAGATAATGCCGACTACCTAGTCACTTCTTTTTCACCACATCTAGAATGAGAGGATTCGAGTCTCCTCAGGGTTGTCTCCTTTGGTTTGGTTTCCTCCTCAAGTAATATCTGTGCATGCATGTGGAGGGTTAATACCAGGAATGTGCAAGTGTCCAACCAATTGCCCTTTTGTGTTGCTTCAAGACTTCCAATAATACGGTTTCTTGCTCGAGGTTGGAGGTGTTTGGCCATTATCAGGAGCTTCTCATCCTCTTCCAGAATGCATACTTCAAATGCTCGGGCAAGGGCTTAAGTTCAATGGAGGGGGTAGTTCTTTGGGTAGCGGTACTAGTTTTGAGGCAAAACTAAATCTGCTAAATTCTCGCCAGATTGCACTGTACTGCAAGGCTGTGCACAATCTTGCAAAAACAACATCGTCATATCCTATGGAATCAAAAGAATCACACTTAGCGGCGGGATGAATGACAACATCATTAATAGCGGAATCATCAATGTCGGCCATGACAAGTATGTAGAAATCTCGGCATGAGTGCCTTGACATTGCATTGGGTTTACAACCCGAGAAAGTCAAGCAAGCGAGAACAAGTATCACAAGCTATGCTATCGTGTATCCTACAATTTAGGAAACTCGTAACATATCGGCATCGTATCATCAACTAGTAAATCAATGACATCAAAATGAAAAATAGAATGATCCTCTAAAGGGTATTTCATGGCATCAAAAATGTTAACTGAATGATATCATCACCAAATTCCATGGAAAGGAGTAGCATGCACATCAATCTTAGTTTTAGCGAGTTTTCAAAAATGGCCTACCTAAGATCAATGGGGGGGTGGGGAAGAGCGGATTCATCTTCCATATTCAACACATAAAAATCAGTGGGAATATTAAATTATGTGCCGGAGCAGGACGTCCTCCAACACTCCTGCCGGGTTGTGCAGTGCTCAGGTTGCTAACTCGAATGACAATGCCGGTGAGCTTTAGCTCTCTCCCATATGCAAGAAGTGTAAGGCTGACTTTGGCATTACATTGATGGAGGCTCCCAGTCTAGCAAGGCATGAGTGAGCTGGTGCCCTATGGTGCAAGGGATGGTAAAAGTACACAGGTCCTTGCATTTGGGAGGCGGGGTTGGGCTGAATCAAAGCGAGAGACATTTCTCCCATACTCACTTTTTGATTGCCCTTTAGCTTCCTCTTATGGGTGCACATCTCTTTCAAGAACTTGGCATACTTGAGGATTTGTTTGATTGCCTCAAGAGAGGTATATTCACCTCAACCTTACGAAAAGTCTCCATAATTTCCTTATCCAAGTACCTGTTTCAACCATATGCCTCAATTTGTATCATTCGGTTGGGAAAAGGAAGAGGAATGTTGGAACGACTTTTTTTGGATGCTCACTTTTGCTTTGTACTTGAATTTTTACATCAGCTATTTGATTTGATCCAATTTTACGCTTGGGTACATTGTAGGATCATTTTCTGCTGAATCTGCTACAGCATCTGAATTAGTTGCAGAACTTGAAGTTCTTTGTAGAATCTTGTTTCTGGGCCAAGGGTAGAATGCTGGAAGTATCTAACATGCTTGGTCCATTGATTTGCTTACCAGCTGCGTAAAGCTATAGCACTAACATTGCCTCTAGGATTTGGAGTGGTTTGAGAGGTAATTGGCGAACCTTGTGACTTTAATTCATGAATTGATGTGGCAAGTTGACCAATTTGAGTCTCCAAGTTACGAATGGTGGTTTCGATTCTCTGTTGAAGCGGATGTTATTGGTGGCCAATTGTTTCACCAAATCCTCAATGAGGGCTCAGTTTTGTGGCCTACAGGGACCTTCTTCTTCCGGAATGGTGGTCTACTTGGTCTGACATGTGGTTTGAACCCGATTTGTCCTTGCTTAGCTCTTTGGAATGGTGGTCTATCTTTTGGTTTTGTGGTACTTGATTTGATGCATTCCCATATCTCAGTTGGGATGGTCCCTCCGGCCCAGGGGTTGTAAGTGTTGGAGAATGGATCATATTTGCATTGTTCTTCTTGATGGAATTGTGGCTTCCCGGGAAATATACCAGAGTGCAGACCCGCAGTTGGTCTTGAAACTTCAGAATCATCTTGCAATGTGGGGCATGAATACGTGGGATGAGAGGAACTAGAACATATGCTACAAACTCTTGCGGGGTTTGCACACGTGGTTCGTGTTGTCCTATTGCCATTTGTCTAACCAAAGAAGTGAGCTCATCAATCTATGTTCCACCCTTTGTTGATCGGCATGTGAAGAGGTATTAACTTCATTGACTATTGCAGTTGCGACACCCATTCGAAGTACCAAATTCTTGAATTTCTTTGCCATGTTTGCAATTAAGTTTACGCGGCCGGAGTTTTATCTACCAACGCTCCACCACTTGCAGCATCAATCATACTCCTCTCCATTGGCATCGATCAATCCTTCATAGAAGTATTGGATCGGCGATTGATCACTAATTTGATGGTGTGGGCGGCTTGAGCATAATTTCTTGAATCTCTCCCAATACTCATGGAGAGTTTCACCAGCAGATTTGCCTTATGCCACAAATATCTTTCCTTATTGCGGCGGTTCTTGATGCGAGGAAAGAACTTTCCAGAAATAATCTTTTCATGTCATTCCAAAAGTGATGGCGGAGTTGTAAAGTAATACAACCAATCCTTAGCAACAGTCAAAGAGAAAGGAAAGGCCCTTAGCTTGATGTGATCTTCGGCTATTCCATGAGGTTTCATGGTGGAGCAGACAACATGGAACTCCTTCAAATGCTTATGTGGATCTTCACACTGCAAGACCATGAAACTTGGGCGACAAGTGTATCAATCCCAGTTCAACTCAAAATCAACATTAAGTTCGAGGATATTGAATGCACAAGGTTGATAATTCACATCAGTGCGACCAATTCCTTAAGGGTCCTATTGTTATAGTCGACCATAGTAAAATCAACGGACTTCGATATCGAGACACGAAGTACTATGACGAGACTCAACGAGTTAAAAGAGTCAACAAGATTAGGTGCAATGTCAAGTTCAAGCCCAATTCGAGTAATTCTATTAGCTCTATGAATGCTACTACCAGTCCTATGAATTCTATGAAGTGTATGAAATGTTCTATCAATTTCAGGATCAAATGAATGCAAGGTACCAGGATCAGATCTAGTCATACAGCATGCAGTTCATAAGAAGGTATTAGAAAAGCAATAACAACTAAAACACTAAAAATTCCAAAAACAAATACTCCAAAAAATTAAACAAAAATAAAAACAGTATCAAATGAATTTTAAAAATTATGGAACCACCACAGGATAAAATCTACACAAAAATGTTATCCAACAAAATAATAAAAAATCTTAAAAAATTGAAAAAGTGGTCTAAACGATGGAATTTGGCAAAAATAAGGGTGACCTCACTATATATAGTGAGCCTTTCTCAGAATAATATTTTCCATTTGTGTACCAAAATTCAGATCAATCTGAGATTCCCGAACCAAAATTCTTGACACAACGCCCTTTATCCAAATTCTGCAGAATCCCACTTGAAAAAGCTTCAAAAACAAAACAAACACATTTGTTAGAGTTAGATGGGATCTTGAAATGATCAAATAGTTGCCTTGGATCCCCGACACGGCGCCAAATTTGACAAGAGTTGTCGAGACCTATCAAATAAAATAAGCGGTTCACAAACTAATTTGTAGTATAGAGAATGGGCAGAATCGTCTCTCAAGGATCCAAAAACAAAGATTTAATTAGATCAAGATAATTAAAAAAGGGGGGGTTTTGTTGTTGATTAACAAGATTAATAAAAGTAGGAGATTCAAAGTTGTAAACAAATCTAAAGAAACAACCAATCCAAGGAAATTTACGATCTTGAGTTTAACTCATCATTGATCACAAGGAATTCACTTAATTGCTAACCAAGTTCTTGGCCTTAGATCACATCAAGAAGCCTTAACATGATCCAAGAATTCTCTACTAGATAAGCATCTGGATTTGATTAACCAAGGTTAGATAAAGTAAGCACCATCCAACATAGATTAACTTAAGATCTAGAATTTAACCAAGTTAAACAATCTATCAAAAAGCTTTAATATATTGTTTAATCTTTGTGATCCTCTTTGAATACATGATAATAAAGCTACTACCACATCAACATCTAAATCAAATTAAGCAATTTAATCTAGATAAGAATCAAAAGAGGAAGAAGAGAAACTTGAATAACAATTAAGCAATATGAACAAGCAAAACAAGATCTCCAAATTAAACAACAAGATGGCTAATCCCTTGGATTGATTATGAGAACCCTAGCCTTCCATGGATGGGAAGGAAGAACTCAGAATTTAAAGAACAAAAAACGAAATTGCAAAGAGAATGAAGAAGAAGAAAGAAAACTCTCACAAATACTTAAACTTTCTTAAAACTTACTTCTAAATTGAATGCCTCTAATACAAAGAGGTTGGGTCTATTTATACTAATCCTAGAAGCCAATTTGTACATGTACATAATCTGAATACAAGCTATAAAGAATCTGAAATTTGTCAAAAATGGAAGCTTGATGCATGGTTGGTGGCTTGGTGCATGGTAGGTGGGTTGGTGTATGGTTGGTGGCTTTTAGTCAACAACTCTTATCCGACTTCTGGCTTCAAATTCATCACCTAGACGGTGTATTTTGGCTTGGATGTCTTCATCAAAGTTGTAGCCAGTTGTCTCCTTGAAAATCTCCAATTTGAATCATGTCATTTTGGACTTTTAGAACTCCAGAAATGCCAAAAACACTTCACCTACCTCAAGTTAGGTTGGAAGAACGTGTTTCCAAATTCAGACCAACTTGTAGCTTCTGAAGCATGCCTAAAACGACATCTATTGACAAAATGGTCTTCATTGAAGTTGGAGATATGGGTCTTATCTTTCAAGTGACCAAGTTTCAGCCCAAGAGGAGGCCTATAACCCACTATATAGTCCAATATGTGCATACTGCCCAGATGGTTCCGTGACAGCAAACCCACTCTGCATTGCAGGGATATTTTGGACCCTTAGCATTCCGATCCAGCTCTTGAGTTCTTCATGAAACTTGTAGAGCATTGTCTTAGCTTTCCAAAGACACCAAGATCACCTCAATTGGATCACCGAGTCCCAAGTTATGACCTAACCAAGGAAGAAAGGTCAAAATGCATCAAAATCCGAAAATTATTCAATATTTGCATTAAAGCCCAATGAAGCCCAACAACATTAAACTCATCTAAAGTACTAATATTGGGCACAATAAACATCTAATAATGCCTAAAACAAAGCTAACATAAGTGTCTCAAATTGATTGATCAATATTTCACGCATATCATGTTCATAAAATTTAATGTAGTTTAAGATTTTGTTTCACTCTCTTAATTTTTTTTTGGTCTCCCAAGGTATCCCTTTGTTCGGAAGGCGAGAAATTAATCCCTTGCGATATTGTCAGGTGCCAGAAGCAGGGACATCTGCTAATAGTATTTTTTTCATACACACCACATTATATATACATATAATTTGATTTTTAAGCAAGTGAAAATGTCTACTGATTTTTCAAATATTTGTAGTTGTTTAAAATTTATTAAATTTAGTTTACAAGATCAACTTAATATATCTATAAATTAATAGTAAAATTAATTAAAATTGTTTTCAATGATGAGCTAGCACGAGATTGGTGGTTAAAAAATTGGATATCATATCATACCACAAGTCGTACGATTTAAGTATCTTAAATCTTTCATACAAAATGATAGAGAAATTACAAAAAAAATGTAACTCATAGGATTCAAGATAGGTGAATGAAAAAAAAATGATTCAGGCATTAATTGTGATTGCAAGGTGCCTTTCAAGCTCAAAGAAAATTTATACTAAACAGTTATAAGACCAGTGATACTTTATATACTGAATGTTGGGCAGTAAAATGCCATCAAGAGTATAAGGTAAATGGTTGCAAATATGAGAATGTTATAATGGATGAGTAAAAATACAAGAAAATATAATATCATAAATAAATGTATTCAAGAGAAAGTTAAAGTAGCACCAATTGATGAAAATATGACAGAATATCATCTAAGATTATTTTGTCATGTGAGGAGAAGATCAATAAAATCTTTGATATTAAAGAAGAGTTGTTCATATGTGCCTGATAAATAGATATAAAGGAAAACCAAAAAAGACTTTAAGAGAAACCTTTAAAAAAGACTTTGTTATAAATGGTCTTTTCAAAAATTAGGTTTTTGACAAAATATAATAATATTGTTTGATCTATATAGCCGACTCCACATAGTAAAAAAAGACTTTTGTTGTTAGTGTTTGTTGTTGTTAATTTTTTAAAATGAATAAGTTCAATTTCATATTTTTCCTAGATTTTAACAACATTTTGTTATTTGTTTCTACCTCTTTACTCGTTCTATATACATTGCATTTGCATTTAGTAACTATTGCCATTTGAGCAATTACATAAACAAGTTAAAGGTAAGGTCAACGTTCAAATTATCATGTGAAGAAATATTTGACCAAATTAACACACATTTTTTTTATTATCTAATTATGCCTGCTCAATAATGCTGATTAATTAACAAAATTTAGGAGTATTCATAATCGAACAAAATTGATTAATTTTAATTTTTTTTAATAAAAATTGATCGGTTTAATTTAATTTTTAACTTTTATTTATAAAATTGAATCAAACTAAATTAAAGTCATAAAATTATTTATATATTTTTTATAACTTATATATTTATAAATGATTGTATTTTAATTTCTTGTTGTTTATATCAATATTTTTAGGCTAATTTATTATTTATAATTATATAATGATGTTTTATTAATATTTTATACCAATATTTTTTAATTGGGCCATTGGAAAAAAATTGTGTATGAATTTTTTTAAAAAAAAATTATTTACCTAAAAACTGATTGGACCTAACTAATAAGTTTAGTTTGGTTCGTTTTTTTAATTAAAAATAATAAATAATTCTCAATATTAAAAAATTTATTGATTTGATTTGATTAATTTCTTTCCCCACTTATAAAACATGAATATTATACGGGCCTGACTCATTCAAATCATACCTGACTCATTAATCATAGAAAGAAAATTCCGTTCTCCAAAAACAATGTCACTTAATCTGAATTCATTCTAAGGTTAGCTAGCTAGGTTTGCTCGTTGGCATATCGATACTTGTCTACTGATTCATTAATGAGTTGAGAAAACAATAAAGAGAATGCTTTACCCCCGCCCCCTTTTCCTCTTTTGATCCTTTGTTTGTTTGAGAGTCATTCATGTTCTCATGCCGACAATGAATATATAAGATTACAATTAATAAATAATAAAAGCAAACTAACAGACCCAAATGGCATGAAAACCAAGGAGAGTAAGATATTTTCGAAGGGTTACTCCGGTGGGAATCTGCATCGGAGAAATCAGCGGAGCACCCGTGCCTCCTCGGAAAGTATACCTTTTAATTAATCAATATAAATGGCCTACTCTCTCTCTCTCGCTCCCCCCCCCCCCTCCCCCTCCCCCTCCCCCCGGCCTTTTTTTCTTTCTTTCTCTTTTTCAACTTTATCCATGCAACTAACCCTCCCTCTCATCAAAGAGATTTCCAAGAAAAGTGAACTTAGTTGAGGTATAGTAGGGCGCAATCCTCGGCCTACTTTTTGTTCCCATGCTATCTCTTTATTCAAACCAGATATCTTATTGTTTTGTATGAGTATTGGTTGAACCGGCCTAACCAAGTTTTGTCTGTACGCTAATTCTGCCCTTAAAGTTGAGTCTTTAATTTTCACCCTTCTGACTGGCGAAAAAGTTAATGTCTACACTAGTCTGTTAAAAATATAACACATGCATTATAATATATATATATATATATATATATGTGACATGATACATCATAATAATATATGTCATTAAATTAAATTAAAAATATTATATAATAAATTTTACATTAAATTTAATATTTTAAAAAAGGTTAAAAATATTATTTATTAAAAAGATATTATTCTAATATTTATCTTTTTTTTTCAAATATTAATATTTATAATAAATTATTAAACATTCGTTAATTATTAAATATATTTAATAAAATTTTAAATATTTATTATAAAATTAACAATCAATAAATATTTAATAACTCACTTAAACCCTATCCTTATATAAGTATCATGTAAACTGCGTAAAGTGAGTATGTAAGTGTTTTTCTTGAGTGTGTGTGAGTGATAGAACCACGAAATTACGGACCCAGATGTTCATAGCCTCTGGATGATGACTCGAAGAAAGCCACGTTTTGTTTAGTTTTTCTTTTATGTGTTGGGATGCGGGATGGGAAGAGAGAGAGGTTCCAATTGTCCAATATTATAAAACTGCATGCTTTCATGTGCGTCTGTATTTACTGTCCACCTCTTATTTGTTATCTCGAATAGAATCCACTAATAAGCTAATAAGCTCTAGGAATGCTAATTCGTGTCTTTTTCTTGGGGCTCATATTAATTAATTTATCAAATCCAGTGCCCTAGCATTGTGGTTGTGGAAACTCTGTTTGGATTTAAAACTTTTGTTGACTTTGACCCGACTTTCAAGTACGCATAGAGGTCCTTTCTTTTTTTTAACATAAATATACACATTTTTTATTGATTTAATTTTTATTTATTTTCAAATTTAAAAAAATTAATTTAATTTTGTTGGTGTAAATTTTTTATTTTGTACCTAATTTCACTGCGGTGGGTAGAGGTCCCACCTCTGAGGTGGAACTTAGGGATAACCCCTAAAGGGAGTGCTAATGGGAGAAGGGAAATGAAAAGAAAAATGAGTGTGTACTTGTTAGGGATTGAACTATGCTTTTGATATTAATATCAGATGTTCCTTATTATGAGAGCTAAGCTCACGGGACATGGTGTAATTTATTTTAGACTATTATTTATGTATTGTCACACTATTAAATTATTTTTATTATAATAACAACTACATGATAGGTTAAATAATTTTAATAATATGGTAATATATGATTAGATGATAGTAACACAGACATTATATCAAAACTAAAACTCAAACTTTTTTTATACTACTATATAATTATGTGTTGTTACATTATTAAAAGAATTTGACTATAATAATAACTAAGGTCAAACTTTTTTAATAATGTAATAACACATAATTGTATAATTATGTAAAAAAATGATTTACACTTAAAGTTAATCAAAATAAACCCCTTTTAATTTTTTATTGGAATTATTATTTTAAAAAATACAAATATCATCTTATTTACTTTAAGAGTAAGTGTGTATTTAGATTAATAGTGAAAAAAGATTATGTTAAAAATTAATTATGTGTATAATCAATTTTCAAAAAAATTATGAGAAAAATAATTTATACTTGAATATATTAATTCATAATCAATTTTAAGATAAAGAGTTTTGTTTGGATTGTATAAACAAATTATTTTTATATATTAAATTACCAAAAGATATATAAAATGATATAAAAATATTTTTTTAGTTAAAGACAAATAAATATTTATCTCTCAATACTTTTGAAATAATCTAAAATCAAATAATTAAAATCTCAAAATAAAAACTTTTTTTAAAATTTTTTTTTAGTTAATGAAAAAATAATCTTAATTTATAATCAATTTTATACACTTTAAATAAATAAGATAAATTTTAGATAAATCAACTTTTAATTTTTAGAAAAACTGTTTTGAAAAAAAAATCTTCTTCAAATATACTCTAACACACATGATAAATAAATTGAATCTGAATATATATATATATATATTGTCATATTAATTTTATATTAAAATATAAGCTGCTGTGTGTTACTTTCAGAATATATAATAATTTTTTCATATTATGAGGTAGACGTCACAAACTATTCGCATTGGATAATAGACCCAACACAATAATGATGGTTCCTAAAAATGAGAGAATTTAAATCCTTTCTTATTATGGAAGAGGTTGGTGTGTTTTACCTAATAGCTCTTTCGTAGGTTTGTCGGAGCAATTTTTTTATATCAGGCTTAACAAATTTATAGGAACTAGATATATACCCGTGCTAAGCACGATGATGAATTTATTTTAAGAATTTAAATAATTTCAAGAATTTAAATAATTTCAAGAAGACATATGTATTTTTATGAATAACTAATAAAAAATAGTATTACTAATTAAAATTTTAATTTAGTATGAAATAATTTTTTTTGACTGTCATATACTGTAAGTAAATAGTACGGGTTTTAATAAGGGACGAGTTCAGAAAACAACTGTTATGGGAGTCAAAAATAAATATTAAATAAATAATTTAAAATTAATTATACTCAATTTTAATTTTATTTTAAATAAAATACATAAATTTTAATACTATCTAAGAATTTTTATTTATTTTTTCTAACATACTAATTATCTTTTTTTGGGTCATTAAATTACTGATCTCATTATTTTATTTATATATTTTAACAGTTATATGTAAATTTTTCTAAATTTTTATGGAAATTAACACTAAATAAATGTAATCTAAGATTTTAAGATCAAAATGTTGAGAAACTGTGTAAAATAATATTCCTTTTGTTATAAACTACATACTTTATAATAAAATTAGTTTTGTACACTTTAAATATGCATAAAGTTGTATTTAGTTTATATAAATTGAATTAATCAAATTGGGTCAAGACTTGTTTGTATTTTTCAAACTCTAAACTTATTTATATCACAAATGTGTTTATGGAGTAATATTAAATATACTCAGGGACAGACTCAGAAATCACTTGTTGAGGGGGGACCAATTATAAAAGTGAAGATATTAAATAAAAATTTTATAATTTAAAAATCAAATATATCATAATTTTATTAAAATTGAGCACGATATTCTTAATTTGTGTGTCTATTTCGATAAAAATTCATTTTACTTGCTTGTTTATTGAATTAATTAACCAAATAATTTATAAAATATACATACTTATTAACTTATAATAATGACTATTTTAATTTTTTAAATATAACCGAGGCTAATTATAAATTAATGTAGGGCCTATACATATTTTAATATAAAAATCTTATTACATATAATAAGAAAGTAAAAGTAAAATTTGTGAGATGGATTATGCCAAAAAAATATTCTAAGGTAGGGAGGGGGCTGGGTCGCTAGATATATTAATCTTTACACATAAACAATTGCACTCAGCATCTCCCCGGTAGGAAGGGCAGGAAGTTTTTGTTCAGGATTGGGATGGTGCAGTTGTGATAAATTACTCGTTTCTATTCTAATGGATTTATTCCTTTTTATACTTTCTACGGATTTTCCCCTTCTACATATTATTGGACTATTTTCTAATAAACCAGTTGTTATTATTATTATTTTTTTGGTTTCAAGTAAGTTAACGTGTCTGATATTAAAATCAACTCTTCTGTTTTTTCTTTTTATTTTTGAATGGGGGAGGAGCATTTGATCCTAATTATGTTCAGGATTTTAGTTGTTGATTTCATTTCTTTTGATTTTTTATGCAGCTTATATGGGTGGGTAAAAAAAGCATTCTTCTCGGTAAGGAAGGAATGGTCCGGACCAGCTGAGATGTCATGTTCAAAAGTTATTATTAAGGCTGAACCTACCATCTCAATTAACATTTTGGATGGAAACAGTAGCATTTAGTTCTGGGAGGAAAAGGACTTTTAATGATTTCCTATTAAAGTTTAAACTTTATGCCATATTCGTGTTAAACCTAGCCGTTGAGTGATGTTAGTTATGGTAGACTAGTATACTAAATTAACTAGTAAGGGAAAGAAATAAGTAAAGCTTCTCTAAGGCCCTCCTTGTTGCATATCATCCTCCTACTTATCAACGTGTTTGCTATCATTTTGTCACTTGTCAGTCCATAGTCATCTAATTCATGTTGGATTCGGGGCTTTAACTACGCGATTTAGCACTTTCAAATTCTACAACGATGATGATTATCATCTCACTCCAAAAACGGAAAAAAAAAGATTAGATATATACTGAACTCAAGTAGAGTGCAATTCACCGTGCATTACAAGAAATGAGAACCATGTGTCGTTTGCTCAAGAAAACTATGTAACGGCATGTGATTGCGCAAATCACTTTGAAAAATCAGTTCGATCGAAAAACTAGTGGCTTAATTGTTGACCAAACTCTATATTGATATAGGTCATGCCTTAAAATTGCGTTCAGCCGTCCAAAATCGAAAAATTAGACTAGGATGTCAACCTTTTCAATGGCCACGCTAATTTCGCGTGATATATAGCTCAAATTTGTCTAAGATTATAAAAAGAAAACTAAAGAAATTGAAGGGAAAAAAAGATGCTCTAAATCTTTCATATTCATTGTAGTGATAATTTATATACATAAATATATAAATATGTATAGATATAATTAAGAATATAATTTAATTTTAATCTACAGTTAGGACTACAAAAAATTAAGTGTTTGCCGGGAGTCATTATTGTCGTTTAGCCGCAGTTTTTAACTGCAACTAAATGACATGCGTAATGGTGTCGAGAAATGCCTAACCAACAAGGTTTTAGCCGCAGTTTTGTAAGCTCAGTTAGCCGCAGTACCCAACTGCGGCTAAACGCTTTTTTCTTTTTTTAAAAACAAATTAATAAATGCCTGCAAAGGAAAGTTACTCCAAATATCAAACTAAGAGCCTTTTAAAAAATGGCTTATGCACATCACAAATTTACATTGATTTCTTGCTTGTTCATATTACCCTCTTGCACTTCTTGTATAGACCAATCAAATCATTTTTGAGTCAGATCCGCTACTGCAGTTTGCTTCAAACTCCTAAATATCAGCTTCAGTGACACGTGGCTCGTATATTACAAAACCACACAAATGAAAACAAGTATACCACAAGGCATAAGGATCAGGAAATTATATATATATATATATATATATATTTTCAAATACCTCCTTGTACATTGTTCTGAAAAACTCATGAAGATTTTGAACAACATCTCTACCAAGGTCCTAATTTTCAGAAAAGATAAATGAGTTGTAGATGTTCAGGTCATGGCTAAAGTATCCTGTATGCTAATCTTCCATTTTATTATACATAAAATTATTATATTGAGGATAGTTTCCTCCAATAACAATTATCAGACCATAAGGATTTACTTTGTATCTAAATATTGCCAATTATGATATGAATCTGATATATCTTCATTAATTCATTTGCTGCAGCAAAAAAAAAAAAAATATGAAACACTCACAGCATCGTCAACACAACCAGTCTGATCATAAAGGGCCTTTTTCTCTTCATCCCCAAGAATTGAGATCACTTTTTGCAATTGCTAAAATTTCTCTTTAGCTTCCTGTAAAATCATAAGAGAAATTACAACTGCAAATATCTAAAATTTAATAAATAGATTATGGCATATTAGGCAATCTTAAACAATCACCTCATCACCTGGGTTCTTATCAGGATGGAGCCACAAAGCCAACTTGTAGTGTGCCTTCTTTATTTCCTGTTGAGATGTTGTTGCCACACCAAGAACCTAGAAGCAGTCAAGCAATGAGATTTGTGTTTGTGGTCTCCAAAGATGTCAAACAAGAATCAATGCTTACGAAAATAAGCAAACTATAAATGTTTGTGGCCCTTAAATTTCTATAAGCACGTGACTTTTGTGTAATTTGGTGTATGATGAGAGGGGGAAAAGATTGGTAATATTAAAGCCTAGTACATTATCTTTACTTCTTATTAGAGAGATCTTATTGCAACCTGATAAAAAAAAGTTAGGTCGTGAGTTTCAGAAATTAAAATACTTAAGCACCTTGGTATCCTCGCATCCAAAATAGAATCAACAATTTCTAGATTAAAGATGGAAAATTCATTTCTTCATTGTACTTAAATATAGTTCTTACAGTTATAGGAATTGCATAGCAGTAGCAAGTCACAGACCTGTGGCTGTTCACATAGCCAACAATAATTAGTTTGTGCTTCTAGCCTCACCTGAGGGCAAAAGGGCGTAGTATAGTCATGAAAGTCTGGATAACTATGAATCAATATATATTCAATATTTTAAATTAAAAGAGAAGAGAAGATAAATCGGCTTCCTACCCCTTCAGGATCCACCTCCCAGCATGCTAGCTCTTCATGTCTTAAGCTGCCAACCACTTCAATGCATCCTATATCAGTTATGAAAGCATTCAAGTTCTTTATTCTTTGTGAATTTAGAAGAACAAGAAAAAGGAATGCGGATGAAAATAATAGGATAAGGTCCAAAAATAGTTTATCCACATGCAACATCAACCACTGGGTAAAATAGAGAACATTATAACACAACACCATAACTAAAATGGAAACTTAACAACGAAAAGGACCAAATTCTGGATACCCAAAAGCCTTGAAACATGATATTATTATGGAAACTTTATACCAGTTATTACATATGTCAACCAAGAACAGAGAAAGCTAATACTGAAACTCAATATGCCCAACAACAAGAATACTTTACCCTATCAAATGAAAAGAATGCTAAGGTAGCTTTACCTCCAAAAAATTATCTTGTCTAAAGTATTTACAAGTGACAGTTTCCCCCAATAGGCAAGCTTTTGTTCCAACAGCTGGCTTGACCATCCAGTATCCCTACATCCATTGAAAACCATTAGCTGCTCAATGTTATCAATTAAGTATCAAACAGGGCATACAAGACTTCATTGAGAATCACACACAAACCTCAACCATACTAGGAATAAAATTGAATCTTGAGTCCCAAAACACGTCACTTCCATCCTCAAACTTAGCTAATAGAGAACCTGTATTTACAGGCTTCTTAGCTACACAATATAGAACCAAGCTGTAATTTGGTTTAGCAGGAACCTGAAATTGATGACAATGAAAATTCTTCCTTGAGAAACTGATCTATAAGCTTAGCTTAGCTTGGTTATAGCTTTGTTTCTCTCACACCTAGCGCTTTCTTCCATGTATATTATAATTGTAAGAACAGCAATCATGTCGCAAGAAATAGGAGTTTTCCATCCATGTTCTATATACTAGGTTTGCCTATTACATATGCTACATTGTTGTTAAACATATGGTAGAATGCACCTCCAGCTAGTAGCTATATGTAGATCCAATCACAGAGCTCCATTCTCCACTTGCAAGTAGTTTACTAATTTAAAATCACCAACAACTGAGAAAATCCTAATCTTCAAAATTTAAGAAACCAAAATGGCATGAAAGAAATCCTAACCTTCAAAAAAATTATAAAGAAAGAAAAGAAAAGTGATTTCAGATCAATGAAGTTAAGAAAAACTACCTTTTTCACTTTACTTCCTTGATAGCAAAATAACAAAAATGTATAACAAGTGAATAATCACATTTCATCAGAATTTTTTGAAACTAACACTAAACGAGAATTTACAATTCTCACATCACAATTTGAAGTGACCATTCTTCTTTGAGAATCTCTATGGAACTTCTCTGAAAGAAATAAAAATCATAATCGATTCAAATTTTAGAGGCATTTAATAGTGAACATGCACGAATGAGAAATAGAAAAGGATCGAATTCAGAGAGAAAATTCACTTCAATAATTTTCTCACATTGAGCTCAACATTTCACAGTCATTGTAGAAACTCTCGTCACACATCGTGGGTTTTGAATTTGTAGGGGGAAATTGAAAAGAAACAGATATTTTTGGAAGATCTATGTTTTTTTGGAAAATTTATAGTGAGAAGGAAGAGAAAACTTACCTTTTTCTCGAGAAAATGGCATAAAGAGAGGATTGGTGATAACACCCTGGGCCCAATGACTATTGATCCAAAAGGTTGCAAGGCAATTGGTGCTGATTTTGCTGCAGGAGAAGGGCCCAAGAGTTCTGCTAAGGGAGACAGGCCCAGGAGGATCCTCAAGCGTCCACCAGGATGGGATGATTTCATCCATTGTGTGGCAGATTTTTCCGTTATGATTCCCTTGTGTGTGCTGTCATGAGAATGATTATTTTAGGTGTTGCGTTGTCACCCAATTATTGGGTTTGTTGCTTAGCTATTGTCAATTTCTGTTTTTTTATGGAATGAAAGGAATGATGGCAACGAGTATTATTCAGAAAAATTCTGCTCTCTCTCTTATTTCTGGAGGCATCTTTCCTGGCCTCAAATTCGGGAAAACAACGTCCTCACTTGCTTCTTTTTACAACCCCTATCAATTGGTGTCGCTTTGAAGTTCTTCTTCTGAAATAAAATTCTTGAGAGTTTCTAAGAAAGGTTTCGCGGGAATGAGTGAGAACGGTGAGAGGAAACTCATATATTATGGGTGAATGCTCACGCTAAATGAGGCATTTAAGGATGTTTAGAAAACTGTTGTTAATAAACTGCGGCAAATAACCTATTTTTCGGTAGTCTGGTGTAAAGTTTTTCCATATTATAGTTTAATTATGTAATTTAATTATATATTGTCACATAATTAAAAGAGTTAAGTTTTTAAGTAGTTATTGTAATAGTCAAATTTTTTTAATAATTTAGTAATATATAATTGGATAACAATGTAAAATTTTTTTACATTAACAGTAGATCAAAATTAAACTTTTAAGTATATTATATAAATTTAACTAATTTATTTTAAAATATTCTTATGCCATCTAGTTCTTAACCACTACTCGGAAGCAACCTTCTCTTTGTTGAGATTCTAATATGAGATAAACATGGATAGATAGTATTTTCGGTTAATATGATAGAAAATAGAAAAGAAGAAAGAATATGAGAAGTTAGGAAGACAAAAAAAAAAAGCAAGCGCAAAGTCATGTACGAAAAATTGTATAAATACATATATCTATTATGGGAAAAGACTCAAACAGTTAGTCAAACACAAACTAAAGAATTACGTACTAGAAATGAGCACATAAAACACCCTAATTCCGTTACCAACTTTAATATCTCATATAGAATATATAGATATATAGATTTGGCCTTGAGAACACCTACATGGTTGGCCATGTTATAAATGATTCCCAGGGCAAATCGGTCCTCATTTTGTGATCAAATTATGATTTTGAATTTGCTACAACCAATATAGGCAATCAATTCAGCAAATCAAATACATCAAGATGTAATGACTACATATTGAACAAACCTCAGGAAATGGTTGATTTCTATTCTGTCTGGGGAGGCGGGTTGTTGACAAAACAGTGAACCTGCATAAATTAATTTACAATGCGCTATTATACCACCCTGATAAATGTCCAAGATAAAGAATTGAGGTGTTCATCAAGCGAGATTATCTCTCAAAGCAATGGTGAACTTTTTTAAGGCCTTGATTTCATTTCGTTATTGCGTGGTAACAGTCTTGGCAAGATTCCGAGGCTGGTTAACATTAAATCCTCTCAGTACAGTGAGATGATATGCTAGTAAATGCATAAAAAGGAAATAATTTTTTGAAATATGTAGCACATACCAATCTACTTAATTAGGGAGTTGCTATGATACCTTATTGGTTTGATACAAGGTGAGTTATCAAGCATTTATTAACAGTTAGTTTCATCATAAATGTTTAAAAGTTTATTAAAAATAATCAAATAATTAAGGTTAAAATAAAGGAATAGTTTATACTCATTTTGATTTTGATCCCTATAGTTTTTTTCTTCGTATATTAGTTCCTATAATTTCATTCTGTTACAAAGTTTATCCCTGCCGTCAACCTACACAAAAACGACTTTCGTGTTTTGCCTATATGTCAAACGGAATCTTATGTGGAGCTTATGTGGCATGAGAGATAAGTTAAAAGATGTTTTTATGTCCAACTCATTTCATCATTATCTCATATCAGATGAATTAAGGTTTTGGCTTGGTTTGAGAGCTGTCATGGAAGGTGAGAGCTCATTCTCCCATATGGGCAGTTCAAACATTTCCATTCAAAGAAAGCCAATAAAATTTTTTGAATGTGGTGGTAAGGTGCTATTGTCGCAACCGTCCCCGAGGGGAAAAACAAAATATGTTGCGAATTTAGGCAACCTCACAAAAAGTGATTTAAAGGGATATGAAATGAAAGGTTTTGGGAGTTGCCACCAATCGATTTTTTCCATTAAAAAGGAATTGTGCGATTGGACACCTGCAGAGAGAATCTGCGTACCAGAGTTGAGTTCGGGGGTTTGATTACGGGTAGGGAAGGTATTAGCACCCTACACCGTCCGTTCCAAGAACGGTTACCTATTTAATCTAAAGTTATCTGCTAAGTCAATTGCATTGATCATTTATTATTTGAAACATAATATATTTTTTTGTTATTTTTTATGTCTCATTTTGTCAGGCATGTTATCAAGGGTGATAAATGACCGTGACAGGGAATGGGTGGCTTAAAAAACCATTATTGGGGAACAAATTGTAAACCCGCAATTTATTAGGGATGGCAATAGTGAATTAGAACTTGGATTTCCAAGAAAATATTTTTTGAGAAATAAAATGATTTTTGAAAATGAGTTTCATAATTTAGAAAAATTATTTAACAAGGTAAATGATTTAAGAATATATTGTTTAAAAGAAATTTCAAATTTTAATTCACTAATGTCATTAAATACAGGTTGTATATATTTGTTCGTAGTTATTTTTATTATTTTTGAATTTGAAAAATATTTTATTTTTATTGTTTATTTTGCGAATCAAACCCCACCAGTGCTCCCGGCAAAATCTGATATAAATACCTCAAGAATATCAAGAAGAGCTTAATTGATCAAACTCCCGATCCTCTCCCAATTTCTGTCATCAGCCAATATTAATTATAGTGTGAAAGGCTAACATTTAAGTATAGCAATAAAACTAAGTGAAATGCTACTTTTATTGAATGCAACAATAAAAAGGGGATAAGTTAAAATGCAACAAAATTAATAGTGGAATATGTTTTTTTATTGGAGATTATTTATAGCCCCGTCAGAGCTCCCGGTAAAACTATAAAAATTCTTCTCACCTCAAGGAAATTAAAATGTCACTGTCGTCGCAGTTAATTTTAAATATCCCATCGTTGGAACCTTATTCCACAAATTAATTTTGACATGAATAAGATGTTAGGAGTTGGTAAAAATTAACCATGGCATAAAATTTTGTGGAAAATTATTTACAGCCCCGCCAGCGCTCTCGACAAAACTATAAAAAATTTCTTTACCTCAAGAAAAATTAAAAATATGTTGCCATCACAACATATTTTAATCATCCCGTAATTGGAATCTTATAACATAATTGATGTCACAATGAAATCACAGATAACAAGTGGTGAAAAGAAAATTTTCTTTTATCTTTTTTAATCGAACATCAATATCACGGATTTTTAGTTTTATCAATGACGAGTGAACCAAAAGAATTCAAGAATGTTAAAGTGCGGTAAATAATACAAAAATAAAAATAGAGTAAACAATTGATCGTCTCTGTAGTCTCACACCCCTATATCTTACACTGATGAAGGCCCCATTTCTTTTATTTTTTATTTTGTTTATTTTGTTTATTTTCATGTAATGCAACAAACAAAGTTCATTTTAAATAAAAACCAATTTGTTTATCCCCCTTTTTTTATACCATTCTGGCAACCAATTCACAGGCTTTAAAATAAAATAATGAAACAGAGGGTTAGCCATTGATTGGCACATTGGTCACGTCAAAGACCCCATAGGCACTCAACAAGTAGATCACAAAAGTCATTTATTCAAACCAAAATGATGAAATGGTTGTTTCAATTTATAACATAAGAAAACAAAATAATGTAATCACGTCATAGCCCTGCGAGTATCTAGGAGAGGTATACATATAAAACATATCGCTTCACAAGGGTTTAAATAAGATGAACCTTGCCCATAGAACGAAGTCAGACTTGGATCCCAAACAACCATACACCAGCGAGCAGAAATTTTTCTTTTTGCATATAAGCAGATTCAATTCCAAGATTATGTTTTTTAGAAATCTGCCTTGCTTTAAAACTATTCCATCATGTCAACACATGATATTAGAGTAACACAAGGAGACCCTTATGCAGGGAATTTACAAAGTAAGCTTCAGGGCCCAAACCAATTCAATGCCCAGAGATCACCAAATCAGAATGAACATGTAAATGTTAAGATTCGAGCTTAATGAATTGCCATGAAAACATAAAGTCACTCACATTTCAAATCACTGAAAAATGTCAAGTTTATCAGTCGAGTATCAAGGGTCAAAAGAAGAAAGAAAAAAAAAAGAGGGGTTGAAAGCTACATCAAACTTGAACAACATGCAACCCAAAATTAAACAAGTCAAATAACCAAAATCCATTAAACCATGTTGCAGGACTGCTGTGTCAACGCCAGAACAGTAATCACGAGCATGAATATCAATAGCCATAGAAGATAAGCCTATAATGCCACATCAACCGAGACCCATGTGTTTCTCAAATTATTTTGTGAGGCTTTTACTAAGATTTCCCATTAATGTTCAAACTAAGCTAAAATTGGATTTCAACATAGAAGCATAATCAACAGCTTACAACTAAAACCAGATTTCCACATAAAAGTATAATTAATCAGATTATGGCAATGTATTACAATTGAAAATCATAGAAGAAAGCTAAACATGACTCAAAACCAGCTTTGAAATCAAATCTTGTGCCAAGCAGATAACATGTATCCAAGCAGTAATGAAAAATAGGTCCTGCCCTCATCACCCCTTTTACACACATTCATCGTAGAGGTATAAAACAGAATATTATGATCTAAAACTAAACCCCTTCAAACCCCTTTCTCCTCAATGTTAATCCGTTAAAATACATAACAACCAGACCTAGTCATTGGCTACGTTCAGATTGGAAAAGTCAACAAGATTAATTCAATCAAATGAATGTGGAGAGCGAGACAAGATCAGAAATGTGGCTTCCAGATTTCACAGCATGTACACTAAGTTCACAATACACAGGAACAATATCAAAATATTGAAATAATTTAAAAAATCTATAGATCAAGAACAATGTCCTACATACTGAAGTCCTACGTCTTTCTCCCTATGCCTTAATATATTATTATGGGAACAAGAAAAACTAGGGATTACCGAAATGGTTTTCTTCATAAGCATATAAGCTCAGGAACTTCTTAGCTCCTCTCCTTCCAATTCAAAAGAATTTTGAGCGCTGGTTCCTTTGCACCAACTTTCAAAAATAAACGCAGCTAAAAGGGGACTCAGCCTCTCCAATTTCCTCAATCTCAAAACACGGGTTCAGAAACCAATTCCCCCTCTTTAATTTTTCAATCTCAGAACTCTCTCCAAACAAGTCCCCCCAAAAAAAAACTCTCACACTCAGAACACGAATTCGGTAAAAATCCCCCTTCTGGCCGAAACCTATGGCTTATTTATACAAGAATTTAAACCAAAAAGAAAAAGAAAAAGAAAAGGAACCTAAATCACAGCCCTCTGATCTTCATCTAACCGTCCACGAAAATCGATTTCATTCTCTCTTCATCCGTTGGCGTGAGCACAGGGCTCAATAGACACATTCCTCTGGTACGAAATCGACCAAAAAGCAGAAAAGGGGAGACAACAGCGTGATTCACGGAGATCGTACCTGGGTGCTGCGTATGGGTACGAGGGGGATATATTGGGCAGGGGACCAAGCGAGAATCGTGGATGGTGGAGAGGCGCAGCAGGTGCTCTGCTGGTGTGGCTGGTGTAGGGGTGTGGTGCAGGTCATGGTGGTGCGAGGTGCAGCGGCCTGTGCAGAGGGTGAGCGAGAAATGTGGGGAGAGGGGGTTTGTGAGGTGCTCTGCGTGTGTGCTGGTGTTTGTGTATGGGAGTGAGGAACCGATGGAGGAAATGGGTGATGCTGCATCTGGGTTGGGGAAATGGTTCGGGTCAAATGAAGGGGAATGGGTCTTGGGCTAGGTTTGGGTTTGGATGATGATAGGCTTCTGGGTTTAAGTTTAGATGCGTAGGTGGATATTGGACTGATTTGGGCCTGGGTTTGGACCTTGGGTGTGGGTCTGACTCAATGGTTAGGGTATTTTTCATTATTTTGTATTTTTATAATTTTTTTTGAATTTTGTAATTTTATATTTTTCTTGCATTTTTGGTATTTTTTATATTTTTTGTATTTTTATAATTTTTTTTGAATTTTGTAATTTTATATTTTTCTTGCATTTTTGGTATTTTTTATATTTTTTGTATTTTTAGATTTTTTTTGTAATTTTGTAATTTTTTATTTTTTTGGATTTTGTAATTAATTAGTTAGCTAATTAATTAGAAGTTTTTTTTTTAAATGGCCCGGACAAAATACGATGTTCACAGCTATTATTCACTTCATGGACTGAAGCAAATCCTGGAAGAAGATTTTGGAGGTGCCCAAATTACAGAGTAAAAGATTTTTGAGATTCTTTTTCTTTATGTAGTGCTTCATGTTACTATCTCTTATTGAAAAACCTTTGTGGTTTTTTGTAGGAGGCTTGGTCTTGTGAATTCTTCCAATTAGTTTATCAATGATTAATCAATTTGAGACACTTATGTTAGCTTTGTATTAGGCTTTATTAGATATTTATTGTGCTCAATATTAGTATTTTAGCTGAGTTTAATGTTGTTGGGTCTCATTGGGCTTTAATGCAAATTGTGAATAATTCTTGGATTTTGATGCATTTTGACATTTCCTCCTTGGTTAGGCCATAACTTGGGACTCGGTAATCCAATTGAGGTGATCTTGGTGTCTTTGGAAAACTAAGACAAGGTTATACAAGTTTCATAAAGAACTCAAGAGCTGGATCGGACTTCTAATGGTCCAAAATAGCCTTACAATTCAGAGTGGGTTTGCTGTCATTGGAATCTGAGTAGTGTACACATATTGGACCATATCGTGGACTATAAGCCTCCTTTTGAGTTGAAACTCGGCCATTGGAAAGATCAGATCCATATCTCCAACTTCACTGAAGACTATTTAGTTAATAGATACCGTTTTCGGCATGATTATGAAGCTACAAGTTGATTTGAATTTGGAAACACGTTCTGCCAACCTGACTTGAGGTAGGTACAGTGTTTTTGGAATATTTGGAGTTGTAAAAGTCCAAATGGAATGAAACTAACGCCAAAAGTTCAAGGAGACAATTGTCTACAACTGTCATGAAGACCTCCAAGCCAAAATACATAGTCTAGGTCATGAAAATCAAACTGGAAGTCGGAGAAGAGTTGCTGACTAGAAGCCACCAACTATACATCAACCCACTTACCATGCATCAAGCTTCCATATTTGACAATTTCTATGTTTTTACAATTTGCATTCAGATTATTTTCAATAACAAATTGGCTTCTAGGATTAGTATAAATAAGGCCAACATCTTTGTATCAAGCATTTATTTCAATTTGAAGCAAGTTTGAGTATTTGTGAGAGTTTTATTTCTCTTCTTCTCCATTCTCTTTACAATTTCGTTTTTGTTCTTTATTTTATGAGTTCTTCCTTCCCATTCATGGAAGGCTAGGCTCTTATTATCAATCCAAGGGATTAGCCATCTTGATGTTTAATTTGGAGATCTTGTTTCGCTTGTTCATATTGCTTAATTGTTATTCAAGTTTTTCGTCTTCCTCTTTTGATTTTTATCTAGATTGAATTGCTTAATTTGATTTAGATTTTTATATGATAATAGTTTTATTATCATGTATTCAAATAAGGATCATAAAGAATAAACAATTTATTAAAGTTTTTTGATGGATTGTTTATCTTGGTTAAATTCTGGATCTTAAGTTAATATATGATTGGATAATGCTTACTTTATCTAACATTGGTTAATTAAATCATAGATGCTTATCTAGTAGAGGATTCTTGGATCATGTTGAGGCGTCTTGATGTGATCTAAGGCCAAGAACATGGTTAACAATTAAGTGAATTCCTTGTGATCAATGATAGATTAAACTCAAGATCGGTAAATTTCCTTGGATTAGTTAATTTGTTATTTGATTTTCTTTAAATTCAACCAGTGTATTTTCTTACAAATCATCAAAACCTTCAATTTAATTATCTTGATCTAATTGAATCTTTGTTTTTGGATCTTTGAGAGACGATTATGTTCATTCTCTATATTACAAATTAGTTTGTGAACCGGTAATTTTTATTATTTGACGGGTCACGACAACCTCTTGTCAATCAACCAATGCCTATGCGTGCAAGAGAAATTCTTCAAGGACAACACAAAATTGTTACAGCTTTGAATAGAAAAATTAGGACTTACAAGCAACTTATGATGATTTCCGAGGGAGTGACACTAATTGTATTTATGGTCTTGGTTGTTATTTTGAATGGAAATGGAGGGAGAAGCATGTGTCGGCTAGCTTGAATATATGGGGTGGTTGTAATGCTGCTTTTGATTATTACAGTAATAGGGTAAGCAGATGGTTAGGGACTAAATACATGTTTCGGGTGGGTTGATTCTCAATGACACTCCTATATAAGTGAAGTGTCAATGTTATAACATTTGACAAATTAATGGAAGTAACCTGTTTTCTAATTTTCTATTGTCTATGAGTATTATGATGAAAATTTAAATTCCAATAATGAACACACAACTAATTTGGACATTATTCAATTGAATAAACAACTGATGCATTAACAGAAAAAGTTTTACATATGATCAAATGACCTTTAAGACAATTACACATCCAACATGTCAAAACACAAAAAACCCACTATTAATATTCAAAAGACCAACAATGTACATCAGATCTTGTTGGTTGTTAAACACAACAATACAAAACAAAGTCTAGTGTGGTCCAGCTAGTCCTTTGTCATAATATTGGCCTACTTGAAATTGTTATGGGTTCTGTGCATTGACAGACTCTTAGGTCCTTACCTCATGTCCTTATCTTATCTCCATAGCCTTTTGCAGTTGTCCTCTAGTAACACATGGCCTCCCTCTCCAATTGAAAATTGCCCTCTTTATCCCCAATTTTGGCCTTCCTCCTCTCGTTGTGGTGGTAGATCCCCTTATCCCTCTCCCTGTGTTGCTGGTTGTTGAAGTTCTTTGGCTTCTCTCTTTTATACTAGTTGAAGCATATGCAACTGGTGCAGTAGCACCTGAAGATCCATTTGTAGCAGATGAGGTTGCAGCAACAGTAGTTCCCCTCTTGTGGACTCTCCTTACGTTGGCTGTTGTTGCTGATGATGCACCTGCAGTTGCTGTTGCAACCGATGCATTTGCAGGTGGTCTTCCCCTTCCCCTACTAGGCACTCCCTTGTAGTGTGCTGACTGAGATGCAGTTGGGGCAGGTAAGTTTTGATAAATTCTTTTGTTGTGACCATAATTTCCACACTTTGAACAGGTCAATAAAGTGTTACTTCTCTTAAGTTTATATTATTTTGCAAATTCATCTTTCTCTCTCTGTCTCAACTTCTTTGGTCTCCTAATGGGTGTCCTGTAGTTTGGAAGAATGATGGTAGGAAGATCAGTCATATGTGGCCATATATTCTCTCCATTAATAGGGTTCACAATAGGAGCATAACATTCTTCATACTTCTCAATCTTGTAACACTCATCTGTATAGTCTTGAGGATCTCCATTACGAGGAAATATTGCAACCACAACAAGGCTACAAGGTAAATCACTCATTTCCTAAAACCTACAACTACATGTTTTTGTATCCAAATCAACCATGAACTGTTGTGGAGAATTTTTCACTTCATATTTGGCCCCTCCAGCCCATATAGCAAACCATTTTCCAGACTCAACTACTTGTTTATCAAGTCATTTCCTTGGTTTGGGACAGATCTTCCCTTCTCCTTGATACTTCTCAACCATTAGCCTATTTTTTGCAAATCTGGTCATTAGGTAAACCCTAATCCATTCCATCATAGAGATCACTGGTTGTTTTCTTGCTTCCAAAATCCTCCCATTAAAAGCTTCTGAAATATTGTTCATAATCATATCACACTTTGAGAATTCAGAAAAGTGTGCCCTTGCCCATGTTGCAAGTAAGAACCCCATCAACCAATCATGGGCTTGATGTGGTAAATTAGAACGCAAGTATACGTTATCGCAAATCAAGTAATATAATAGTAAGAAAGTGTCGAACCCACAGGGATTAATTCTAAATTTAACTATCTATTAAAAGTTTACAAAACTCAATCTTATTTAAACAACTTAATAAGAGGAAGTGTTATGAAAGATTAAAAATTAAAGTATACAAGAAGAAGAATTTAATGATCAAATTAACCAAGCCTAGGATTGCAATTATCCCTCACACTTTACTTGATTCTTTTACTTCTATCTAAGATCAATTAATTATCTGAATTATTAACTAGAAATCCTTAACTTATCTATAAGCCTCTTTCGATGGTCAAATAGAAATATCCTTAATTAATGATAAACTATATGTCTATGTCTATCAAATAATCAAGAATTCATTAAGTTCCGATTTCATTAATGGTTACATATGTCATATAGGTATATGTCTATCCTATATGAACTCAAGGCTTTCGCACAAAGATCATATGTTATCTTACCTAGATCTAAAACCAAAATCCCTTTGTCAAGTTGCTTAAGGTTTATCAATTCAATTTAGTTAATGGCCAATTAATTAAAAGCATTAAGAACAAGTAAGATAAACAATTCAAGATAATCAACCTATTCTTGAATATGATAAACGAATCAAATTACGTGTGAGTTCAAATTGCAATCCTAGTATAGAAATTTAGCTACTCATTATATTAAAGGAAACAAAAGAATAAGTGAAAAGCATAATAGAAATGAAAGTGGTTGTTTGGTATTGACAAGAACACAACGGGCTAGAGTTTCGGGATTTACTTTAAACAAATTGGAAGATCTAACCTTGAAATCAAAGTATAAATCTCACAATTTATTAAAGCTTCACCCCTAACTCTAGGAAGAACCGTAACTAGACATCAAGATGAAGAAACTTGAATAAGATGAAGATTATATTATACAAACTACAAGAGCTTTGGGATTTCCTTTAAACAAATTGGAAGATCTAACCTTGAAATCAAAGTATAAATCTCACAATTTATCAAAGTATCACCCCTAACTCAAACTACAATGAGAGAATTCAGAAAATGGGATGCCCTTAAGTGTGGCAAATGCCTTCCTTTTATAGGCAAAGGCTAGAACTATTCAATTATAATTTTGTCAAATCTCTTTGCACATGGGTTGAAATTTCAGCTCCGAAGATTACCAATTTCGTCATTTCTCCTGTCATAATTTGAAAATCTTCTCTTCATGAAAGTTGTAGGTCATGCAGTCATGAAGAACATGTCAAAATTTCAGCCAGATCTAACGGTTGGATCTTGAGATCTGACCATTTTTCCGAAACTACTCAGATTATATCAAAAATGACAGCCACCAACTTGTTGCCTAATTTTGACCCACTTCCGGTGCTAATCTGGAAATCTTCATTTCTAGGAAAGTCATAGAGAATTATGTCATGCATGACATATCAAAATTTCAGCTATATCCAACGGTTAGATCTTGAGAAATCACCAAATAACCGAGTATAGGTTTGAGCAGAAATTTTCTGATTTGTCCTGAATTTGATGTAACCCAAAATTCACTGAGTTTAGGTCTTCATTTCTCTTCTATTTGAGCTATACTGATATCAACATCCAAGTTCATGATATTTTGGTTCAACAACTGCTTTGAATAGTCCTTCGGGTGTTCTGCTCAATTTGTAACAACATAACCAATATATGAGGAATTATGCAATTTTCACTTCATATATGCAATAATTTCATAAGAATAGACCAATGAGAGGTGCTAAATTATGCATATAAAATATGTTTATCAGGGCTCCTTTGCCAATCTACATGATAAGTTGCTTTGCATGCTGCCATCATCCTATCCCTAAGTACTCTTTATATTGGCATACAAATGCCTAACACATGTCCTCTGCTCAACTCTCTCTAGCAACATTTCAACAGCAGGTACCAATCCCTGCACATATAGAATTATACATAACGAAGTCTCTACAAAGATTTACAATGTAGATTTAATTGACAGTGAATTCATTAGAAATTTAGGTTGTTTACCTTTTGTTGGTCTAAGATGAACACCCATTTTTTGTCATAGATAATGTCATCTAGAAGCAAATTGATAAACCAAATCCATGAGTCCTTATTCTCACTCTTTACTGTAGCAACAACCAGAGGAAAATATTGGTCATTGGGGTCTCTTGCTATGGCCATCAATAATATCCCACCAAAAGGGCCCTTCAAAAAACAGCCATCCAAGCCAATAATTGGCCTATAAGCTGCCAAGAAATCACACTTCACCCCATTTAAGCACATATATAGCCTTATAAAATGTCTCTCACCAACTATGATTACAGGTTCAGTTTCCACCTTTATAGTGCTCCCAAGATTGGTCATCCTAATCTCTTCACAATAATCCCAAATCTTGCTATATTCCTATAAAAAAAACTCTCATATATATTTTCTTTGGTCAGTTTCCTTGCAAGATAGGCCTTGGAGATAGAAATTTCAGCACAATAATCTGCTTTAATGGCTTGGATAATTCATTTCAAACTGATTTGCTTGTTGCTATTCGTAGGCTTCAATAATTTATCAGCTATCGATGTGCTAGTAGCCATTTTTTCTTTGTAAGTCTTCCCACAAGTGTGCTTGTTTTTCAATGTTTTCAACTAATAAATCATTGAACCCCCCACTTTGCTTACAAAGCACTCCCATTCACACCCTTCCCTACAAACCACCCTACATCTCACCTTATCATTTTTCTTGAACTGAAGACCCCAACCATTTAGCAATGACCATTCCCTAATTGCCTCTTTAAATTGCTTAATTGATGTAAACTCTATTCCCAATTTAAATTAGAAATCTCTACACATCTAATTAGGATTGTATTGGTGATATCTAATAGCTCTTTGCCTATCCTCATCAGACCCACTATCATTATAATATAGCTCATCAAAATCATAATCGAATGACATGTCATGTATATCTTCAGATGGTTGTCGACGTACAAGTTGAATGGTCTGTAGAGGTGCAGGTTAAGTGGTCTATGCAGGTTTAGATGCCTGTCCTGGCATGTCATCTACATAATGACCAGAGAAGTCATCATCCGTCTCATCTTCTGAGTCATCAATGTGGATACCCTACAAACTATCATTACTGTCATCCTCTTAAGATTTTTTGTTAATATCTTCATCATGTTTTGGCTTATACTCTTTATCTTGAATGTCATGTACATCCTTACCATCATTTTTTAGGACAGACATCTCCTCAACATCACCATATTTCCTTTCCTCCTCAGATTCCTCCTCACCCTCATCATCTTGGACTTCCTTCTCAGACTCTTCCTCATCCTCGACAACAACCTCATCTTCCTCAATTGTTAATTGGATTCCATTACCATGATTACATCCATGTATGACATAGACACTAACCTCCCTTGACATTATACTCATAGTTGTTTTACCAATCTCCATAACATCAGCATCATTTGTCACTTGTACAAGTCCATTATCAATTGGAAAACTTGGCTTGCAGTAAAATATCTTCACAGTACCCTTATATCCTAGGCTTTTAAGGACTACAATCATTTCTTGAAGAGACCACATATCCATCTCACAATCATTAAAAGTGTCCAATAATCCCCCAACATATTTCTTATTCTTGCCAGGGAATATATGACCTCCATGGTACATGAACACTATAAACTTGTTAGGTAGTTCATCTGAGATAGAACCAAACACAAACAAATATGGTATCATACATGAACAAAACACTCATTCCATCAACAAAACTCATTTTACTCATACCCACATTACTTAATAACAGAACAACCCCATTTATCCACAAAAGCACACAATAATGGGAACCTAATCACTACATTATCATAATTTTGCAACACAATAAACAAGTATTTAACAAAACCATATTTTCAAGTTCCATTAAACCAAAAAAAAGAGTGAGTATTTTCCATAAACTTACAAGTATTTGGGTCATCTGGTTGTTGCTCCATTGCTCCCCTTCGTGCCTAGTTTTCTTTCCCATGACTTCAAAACTCAGACTCAGACTCAGATTGAGATGAAACACAGTCAACTATTCTCAGAATTTGGGGTTCAATTAAGGAAGAAGATGAAGGAGTTGATGAGTTTTTGGAGTAGGATGAGTCTTTGGAGGGAAATGGGATTAAGCTGAACATAAAAACATCGTTTAACCTCTCTCTCGTGCCACATAAGCTCCACATAGGATTCTGTTTTACACATAGGAAAAAAACAAATGTCGTTTGTGTGTGGGTTGATGGCAGGGACAAACTTCATAACGGAATGAAATTGTAGGGACTGATTTACAAAGAAAAAAACTATAGGGACCAAAATCAAAACGAGTGTAAATTATATGGACTAATCCTTTATTTTAACTAATAATTAATGAATATTTGACAACTCACCCTAAGTATTGATACCCAAAAAAAAGATAGGTACCAAAGTAATGCTCACTTAAATAAAATACATACGTAGTGAGCCCTAAGAAGATTTCAGGAAACAAAAGCTGAAATAGAACAACAAAACTTGCATATGAGATATCAATACATTGAAATCTATGAATATTTAAATGAGGAAGTACCTAAGAAATGCGTGAAATAACAAATAGAAAATCACTATTAATATACAATTGAGAATTATTTATATAAAGATAGAGCAAAACTAGAATCTTCCACATGCTAATATTGCAAAAATTTCTTTTACTAAATGTACTAATGTTGCACGAATAAATAAAGCAGTAAAAAAGATAAAATTGTCATTAAACCAAAGTTCTAAAAATCAGACCGGTTTGACTTGGAATTGGCCATAGTCCCGATCCGATCAACTTATAAAAATTGTATAGCCAAAAAACTGGTTAAGAATTGATTAATCGAAACTGAATCGGATGTACTTTATGGACTGTTCACTGTTTGAAATGGTCTAAACAACACATATTGCATGCTACTGTCGGTTGCTCCACTATCAGGTACCCATTGCAAAGCTTTGTTTTAAAAAAAACCAACAAACCTCTCAAAATCTTGCAGAAATCAAATATTCTATTATGAAGAAAACCCAATCTTTTTGCACAACATAAAAGTAACAGAGATTTAGTCTCAAAGTAAGAGAACAAAAATAAAATAAAAATTCATTACTGCTAAGCCAAACCAAGAGAAAGGAGAATGACAGAGACTAGGAGAGTTTAGGACTTGGGTCAAACATGAATGCTAATGGGATTTGAGTGGAGGATAAGATAAAGATAAAGATAAGGTGACATAGAGCAGAATCAGAAGCTTAGATATATTCAATGTATTTGATTATTTATGGGGGTGAGAAGTCGGGTAGTTTGAGTTGTTTAGTAAAACACTTTAACCCATGCCCTGTTGTATTTCGTAGGCTAATGGGCAATAGCCACTAAAGCTCAACTTTTATTTTTTGTGTATAAAAGAAAAAAAAAATTAGTCCAAGAAAATGCCAAACTTATATTAAATATATAATAAAATTAAATATAAGTAATAAAATTTTAATATATATATATATATATTCCGGTTCAACCACAGTTGAACTATTAAACCGTGAATCAGTCATTTCACCGGTTTAATGACTGGTCCGATTTTTTTAAACCTTGCATTAAACATTGCTGTAACGAAATTATATTTATAACAGGTTGAAGACAGTCCAAAGCCTATGGAACTTTAATTGCCCTATAAGATTCCCCAGGGCATACAGAAGCAGCATCCCCTTTTGAGCATATAACTATCAGGCGACCTTTGCGAGCATGAAGTTGCTAAATAACAAACTGTTGTTTGCTGTCAAAGATAGAAGATGTCATTATCAAATTCCTAGTTTCAAATAATATAGCTCTCAACGCCACTAACCTGAAGCAAGCATCATGTGCAGCTATAACAACAATGGGAAGATTTTCATCCACTGGTGCCAAAGGGCTATGGGGAATTTTATATTAAAACATACTTTATAATTAAAAGTATGTAAATTAAAGTCCATCATGCTTTGTTTTTCATTATTTTAGCCGTACATATAATTTTTATCCTGCTAGTGTAAACATTTTCCATACACTTGCGGTGTATAACTCTAATTTTAATGACATTATCAGCATTGATAGTCCTGTAATTAGAATGATTAATATTGAAAGATTGCTTTGAATCCTATTGACCAACCAAGCATAGCAATATGTTATGATCCAATTTTGTAAGGTATGTGACTTAAGTTTCACATTAGAAGTATGAGATTTTGATGTATGGTTTATATGGTTCCGGGCTTTCCAACCCTAATGACTAACTTTTGGAGTGTGATTTTCTCAAGGTTTGTATCAATTGGTATCACAACCTTCCACCATGTCTCAAGTGGTGCTAGTGGTGACACTGACATTATAATGTTCGCCTAGGACCCAATTATAAGGTATGAGACTTAAGTCTCACATCGAAAGTATGAGATTCTGATGTGGTGTTTATATGACATTGGGCTCTCCATCCTTAACGACTAACTTTTGAGGTGTAGTTCTCCCATATTCCATGTCACAATCACATTCACCGGAATACATATGTACACAATTTCAATAAGATGCTCAGCCAACAGAAACACACTTGGCAGGTCAAATTAATAGACCATCCATAATAGCTTCTGTTCTTGCTTGGTTGGAAATTGTATCACCTATTGCAAGAGCCAACATAGCCATCACTACTATTTGACTTGTCCATGCCTATAATAAGACACTATACCATAAACCTTCGGTGGATAGTAACTGAAAAGGATATTGAAGAATTAGAAAATAGGAAAGTTATCTAGTTTCAAGCTAACAAGGATGGTCACACAGGTTAATTTTGACAAATACATCTTGCTGGGGATTGACTACAGATATGCATGATGTGAATTAAGAAATGTACTTCATACATGAGTCCAAATAATGTATTAAAAAAGACAAATAACTAGATTCTAGTCATGACTCTATCCACAAAATAAATTCTGACATAACATCATATAACTATATATAGGCAAATTACTAATTTACGATGCTTGGACAAAATTCTGCTTGGGAACAAATAATAGTAATAGAAAGCAAAAGGAAAGAAAAGAGAGAACAAGGCATGGAGAGATAGAATAGTGATAATGCAACAAATAAGAAAGGTGTAATGAAATGTTAGTGATACCTCATAATTAGTCTTGGCGGAAGACAAGGAGAGGAGGAGGAGGAGTGGTGGAGCATTGAGGAGTGCTTGGATCGGAAGAAAGAGAGAGTTGAAGTGAAGAAGAATCGATGTTGGCGATGTGATCAATCAATTTGAGACACTTATGTTAGCTTTGTATTAGGCTTTATTAGATGTTTATTGTGCCCAATATTAGTATTTTAGATGAGTTTAATGTTGTTGGGCTTCATTGGGCTTTAATGCAAATATTGAATAATTTTCGGATTTTGATGCATTTTGACCTTTCTTCCTTGGTTAGGCCATAACTTGGGACTCGGTGATCCATTTGAGGTGATCTTGGTGTCTTTGGAAAGTTAAGACAATGCTCTACAACTCAAGAGCTGGATCGGACTTCTAAGGGTCCAAAATATCCCTACAATGCAGAGTGGTTTGCTGTCACGAAAATCTAGGCAGTGTGCACATATTGGACTACATAGTGAGCTATAGGCCTCATCTTGGGCTGGAACTTGGCCATTGGAAAGATAAGACCCATATCTCCAACTTCACTGAAGACCATTTAGTCAATAGATGTCGTTTTAAGCATGATAATGAAGCTACAAGTTGGTTTGAATTTGGAAACACGTTCTGTCAACCTAACTTAAGGTAGGTTCAGTGTTTTTGGCATATCTGGAGTTCTAAACGTCCAAATGGCATGATTCCAATTGCAAAATTTCAAGGAGACAACTGGCTACAACTTTCATGAAGACCTCAAGCCAAAATTTACTGTCTAGATCATGAAAATCAGGCCAGAAGTTGGACAAGAGTTGCTAACTAAAAGCTACCAACCATACACCAACCTACCTACCATGCACCAACCCACCAATCATGCATCAAGCTTCCATATTTGACAATTTCCATATTTTTATAGCTTGTATTCAGATTATGTACATGTACAAATTGGCTTCTAGGATTAGTATAAATAGAGCCAATCTCTTTGTATTATAATTAATTCAATTTTAAGTAAGTTTGAAGAAAGTTTGAGTATTTGTGAGAGTTTTCTTTCTCTTCTTCTCCATTCTCTTTAGAATTTCATTTTTGTTCTTTTATTTATGAGTTCTTCCTTCCCATCCATGGAAGGCTAGGCTCTTATAATCAATCCTAGGGATTAGCCATCTTGATGTTTAATTTGGAGATCTTGTTTCGCTTGTTCATATTGCTTAATTGTTATTCAAGTTTCTCTTCTTCCTCTTTTGATTTTAATCTAGATTAAATTGCTTAATTTGATTTAGATGTTGATGTGATAATAGCTTTATTATCATGTATTCAAAGAAGATCACATAGAATAAACAATTTATTAAAGCTTTTTGATGGATTGTTTAGCTTGGTTAAATTCTTGATCTTAAGTTAATCTATGTTTGAATGGTGCTTACTTTATCTAACCTTGGTTAATTAAATCCTAAATGCTTATCTAGTAGAGGATTCTTGGATCATGTTGAGGCATCTTGATATGATCTAAGGCCAAGAACATAGTTAGCAATTAAGTGAATTCCTTGTGATCAATGATGAGTTAAACTCAAGATCGGTAAATTTCCTTGGATTGGTTAATTTGTTAATTACTTTCCTTTAATTCAACTAGTGTATTATCTTTTCAAATCATCAAAACTCCCATTTTATTATCTTGATCTGATTAAATCTTTGTTCTTTTTTGATCCTTGAGAGACGATTCGGTTCATTCTCTATATTACAAATTATTTTTTGAACCGATAATTTTTATTATTTGACAGGTCTTGACAGCCTTTTGTCACGATCCCAGCAGAATCGTATACTGAGGCCATTGAAGAGGACGTGCAGGATATATCTATCTCCTTTCTCTGTTCGTGTCCACCTTGCAATTCATATAAGCAAATATCCCGCACATTTCTTCTCTGCCTGTCACTTTCTTTCGTATGTTGTGTCCCCCTAGTCCTACCAATTACCAAATCAGAAAGAAAAGAAACTTCTTGTGTTGAATGGAGTTTACATGTGTGCCCAAAAGGACTATATTCACCATGCAGAGGCAAGAAGCAATAATGTGGGCGCTGTCAAAAGGAAAGTGATTATGGAAACTGACTCTAAAGCTGCCATCTCCCTTATCACCATCACTGGGCATGCTAAATCTCCCCATAATTCTCTTGCCCAGCGTATATTCAGGTGGAAAAGGCTTTTTTTTTTTTAATATCACTTTTGTGTAAATGGAAGCCAAAATTACCAACGGCCCAAAATTAGATTATATCCGTTCTGATAGACTATAAGTCTTCACTTATTCAAATTTGTAAAACAGTATGACAAATACTGATATTTAAAATAGGGAAATGATAAATCTCAGCAAAGTTATTTAGTAGAATGACTATAAATGAGTTAAGTAGTTAAGAGATTTTTTTTTAAAATTTTTTTGGTTGTTATATTTTATTTATTTATTTTACATAACATCTGCATAGACTATTAGTAGTGTGAAACTAATCTCTCTTAAACACAATCACAACTAAGAATCCCTCTCAACAGACATATCAAACTTATGTATTTATTTTTTATTTTTAAGAAAGTCTTATTAGATATTAAATAAAAAATAAAAAATAAAAAAGTGAGAGACTAACGTCATCACATAACCATAATATTTTTGTCTTTTTTTGTCTCTTAGGATATCCTCTCGCTCGAAACGCGAGAGATTAATCATTCGGAGTACTGTCAGGTGCCAGAAGCAAGGATCTCTTTCAATAGTATTTTTTCCATATACATCATCCTAAAAATCAAACTCAGGACAAAATGTTTAAGAAGCTCAAGCCCTTGCCACTTGAACCAATGCTAGTTGGTTAACCATAATGCTCTAATAAAAATAAAGAAAAATACTAATTTAATTATTGTATTTTAATTATAACAAAAAGTGGAATACCGAGTTCGTATGGAATGCCTACCTCTTCATTTGTGGGATATTTTACAAATGTATTTTGTGATATATAATAGTGTTGTTAAATGTATTTATTATTTATACATACAAAATTTGAAAATGATATATTTTTTAAAAAATTGAAAGTTAAATATCTAAAATTGTTAAATGCAAGCAAATAAGAAAATTACATAAAAATGTAATAAATAAATATAAAAATATTCTTCCGTCTAAAAACTTTAGTTGTTTAAGGTTTTGACACATAGATTAAGAAATAATTAATTAAGATAAATTCAAATTAAAATATTCTTTGATAGTTGGTTTCACTTTAATGTAAGTATCACTTTTTAATGCAAATTTTATTATAGCTATCTAATAAACATAAAATATAATTAATGTATGTTTTTAATTAATCTAAGTGGAAAAAAATGTTTAATTATTCATTAAATTTTTAAAATAACTAAAGTTTTAGGGAAAAAATCAAATGTTAAAACTATGAGAGGAAGAGAGTACATATCTAAACATCTTATAAATATATATATATATATATATATATATGTGTGTGTGAAAATATGTTTGCCCCAATGGTTTATTGTATTATGTTTCAATGATGACAAATACATTACAAAAAGGATTACAAATATGCTACATATGTGCGTGATGAGCTATATTGGATAATGCATGGTTATATATTATCTTGTTGTTCATATTATAAGAATCATGCATTAAGTTTTGTGTAGCATCATTGATAGGATATATCCAATGTACTTGATAAGTGATATAATTAATTATTGGATATGTGTCTATATGTGAATCATATATGCATGAAGAACTTTATAAAGTTATATACATGTGAATCATGCATATTTAGTTATTGAGTTATGGATTTGGACTAACCATAGTTTTCAAGTAAGTTATGCTTTGTAGGATAGTCCAAATACCAAGAGTGAGCATTGGAATAAGAAAGTGAAATATCATATTTATACTCAACTCAAGAAGAAGGAGAATGAAGAGATGAACCAAGCATTTAGAATATTTGAAGAGAAGAATTCTTGGAAGCTTGGATTGCATCAAGAAGCCTAAGGACTCATTTTGGTATATATTATCTTATAGGCTATTCTCCTTTGTAAGGATAGAGGTTTTACATGAAGAGAGCTCAAATATCTTTATTCAATCTTGACAAATGTTTTTAACATGGTAAAATGCCCAACAAACAAGTTTTGAGAAGTTAGTCATGGTGGTATTTCAAAACTATGAAAAATAGTCAAATCTGAGTTTTGAAAGCTAACCTATGGTCACCATTTTTATCATAACTCTCAAAATACTTTGAGTTTTGATCTGAAACTTATCTCATATGAAAGTAGACTCAAAGAGCTTTCCAACGCATGGTCATTTGCTTAATTTGGATAAGAAACGAAGAAGTTATGACATTTTAAAGAAGACTACTTTCCGGATAGGAATTGTAGTCGACTACAAGACCTTAAAAACTGACATATGGTCACTATTTTTATCATAACTTTTAAAATACTTTGAGTTTTGATCTGAAACTTGTTTCATATGAAAGTACACTCAAAGAGCTTTCCAACGCATGGTCATTTGCTTAAATTGGTTAAGAAACGAAGAAGTTATGATCATTTCAAAACGACTACTTTCCCGAGTGAAATTGTAGTCGACTACACAAGACTTGTAGTCGACTATAAGACCACCAGAAATGGATTGTAGTCGACTACAAGGTTGTGTAGTCGACTACAAAGTGTCAGAAATCAAATATATTTTCCAGAGATGAATGGTAGTCGATTACAAGGTATCTTTAGTCGACTACAAAGTGTTAAAACTCGAAAACTATATTCCAGAAATGGATTGTAGTCGACTACAAGACCTTGTAGTCGACTACAAGACCTTGTAGTCGACTACAAAGTGTTAGATTTCGAAAATTACTTTCCAGAGAAGACTGGTAGTCGACTACAATGTATCTGTAGTCGACTACAACGTGCCAGAAATGCCTATAACGACTATAAACGGCTAGATTTCGAAATTAATCATTCCTAACCACCACCAACAGCTATTTTATTACTTGGGCTATTAATATATGCTAAGATTGAAGTATTAACAAGTTGATGAACACCCATTTGCAAATCATTATGAGGATTTGATCATTTTCTATCAAAATCAACATTTGAGCTCTTCATTTTCATAATCCCTCTATCCATTAGTTCTTCAAGTTGTATTATCTACTCTTTGAGAGAGTTTATCATTTTCTATCAATCATATATACTTGTAAGAGGGTGGATAATCCCTCAAGAGAGTTTAAGGGTAGACTTCCCTTGAAGAGAAAAGAAAGAGGCTCAAGCATAAGGGTGGAGGATCCCAAAGTGTGAAGAGTGCTCTGTTTTTGTAAAGGTTTCTCAAGCACCTAAGTTACAAGCTTGAAGAATAGTGGAAACCTCAAGTAGATGATCTTGGGGCTGGATGTAGATCACAAGAAGTGATTGAACCAGTAAAATATTGTTTGCACTCTCTCTTATCCCTTACTCTCTTGACATTACAGCACTTTCACTTGATATTCTTGCTATCTATACATGTTCTGCAGCTATAATTATAAATTTACTGCATAATCTTGTGAGCTTGTTGTCTTGATCATTAGAACTTAATGTTTAGCTTGTTTGCTTGTTTTTACACTCATTAAAGTTGCATTTTAGCAATCTAGAATATTTGTATCAATGATATTGATTGTTCTTGACTAATCACATTATGATTAATATTATTATATAACTTTAATGTGATTAGCATAATGTTTTGAATGTGAAGTTAATGTTCTTGATTGTCTCCAAGCATGATATGTGTTTAATGTATTTATTCCGCTGCATATATTGATTGAGTGCATTAAAATGCACAATTGCTTAAGTTTGAATTAAAATTTGTCATCACTCAATTCACCCCCCTCTTGTGTAATGGTTGCCCTTGGCTAACAATATATATATATAGGGGGCATATTTAGTGAGAGCACTATCTTATTAAGAGAGATGAGAGAAGCCAATCTTTACCATTAAATCTTACATGGATGGTCAAGATTAGAATTTACTTAAAGGTCACATGACCACTTAAAAAAGTCACATGACTTCATATTTTAATCTTGACCATACATGGATAATCTAATGATTAAGATTTGCTCATTAATAAACTATTCTTCTCACTAGATATGCTCCCTATGTATATATATATCGTGCATGTGTATCATTATATAATTCCTCATTTCAGGTTACGATGACTAATGAATGCAGTGCCGTATTTCACATCCTTGTTGCTGTTTTCGTACTTGGTCGTGAAGTGATTGAGCATTAAAATTGATTAAAACTCCTTGATCTAAATAAACATTTCCAGCTGAGAGAAGAAATTGATGGTGATGGAAAAAGCTATCAACTTGCGGAGGAACCATTCATCTACGCTCCATCTCTTGATTTTCACTAGATAAATTGAGTTAATTTTCAGGATTTTTGTCTAACATACATTACTTAATTAGCTTCTTATTATGTGCGATGGTTAGATAGGGACGGAGAATACAAGGGACACCAAACGGGGACCGGTGATGTCTCATTGAATCGAAATAGAAAGTATAATATACATATATAAACATAACTCTAAAATGAAAAATTTTATTTTATTAAAATAAGAGATTATCATGTAATATTTTAATTATTTATTTTATAAATATTTTAATTTAAAAATAAAAATTAATTTTTCCTTATTTTTTTAAAAACTTTTTCATGTGAAACATAAATTAACTTACACGTATTATGTACAAATTTTTTAATAAATTTAATTTTTATTCATTATCAATATGAAATTATTTTATACTGTCATTCAATAATATTTTAATACATCATTAAAAAATTAAAATTTTTAAATAATTATTATAACAGTTAATTACTTTTAATAATATAACAATACTTAATTAAATGATAATATAAAATTTCTTTACATTTATACCGAGAGTAAATCAAAATTAAACTCTTTCACTAATTATGATAACTAATGTTTTGCTTACAAGTCATAGAAGGAGCAAAGTACATTAATTTGTTTTCTTTGTAAGAAAAATTAATTATTATTTAGATGTAACTTGATTAATTGATTAAGATAAGTAGAATGAAGATAGAAGATGAAGTTCAAGTAACGTAGCTACGTAAGGATTCTTTCATATATTAAAAAACAAAGAAGAGAAGAAGAAAATAATAGATGGGAAATGCTGGGTGGCATCCATAACCATAACCATAACCATAACCATAAATTGAATTGGAATTTGGATACATGAAAGAAACTTGGGAAGCAAAGGAGACCCAGAGCCAAAAGAGAGAAAGAAATGCAAATAATAGAGCCGTACTATTTTTGTAAACGATGTACAAGACGTATCGTTTGCCATTGAAATCGCAAAATTCCCTCTCTCTCTCTCTGTTACTGTTACCTAATTGCCTCTCTTTGTTTGTTTGTTTGGTTCCCCATTCTCTTTCTTTCTTTTTGATTTGAACTGGGTCGGCAATGGATTTTTATCCCCAAAAAATGAAGAGTATGGTGAATAAATATTTGAATCGAGTTTGAGTTCTATTGGATTTGTTCGATCTGTTTTATATTATTATTATTATTATTTCTTTCACTTGAAGCTACTCGAATTGATGGATCTGAGAGGTTTAGTGTTTTCGGGGATACTAGTACTAGTTGTGGAATTTTGTTGGGTTGCGAATGGAAATTTGGTGTTCCCGGTGCAGCGCAAATTCAGAGGTCGGGAAAGGAGTTTAAGTGCAATGAAAGCTCATGATGCCCGTCGTGGAGGTAGATTTCTTTCTTCGGTGGATCTGAACCTTGGCGGCAATGGCCACCCTACTGAAACTGGGTTCGTTTGCTTCCTTTTCTTCTTTTTAATAACGATTATTATTATGATTTCAATTCACTGAGTCTGAGACGTAGATGAGTGGTCATTTCAAGTACAACACTAAGACAAACTGAAAATCTTTCTTTTCTTTTTTTCTTCCCCTCCCCTGAATATAATTCGTTCTAATCTGCTACTGCTAATTTACTCTCTGAAACAATGCTATCATCATATATTTTGATGTGGTGATTATGTTGTTTATTTGGTTTAGGCTGTATTTTACAAAACTTGGCCTCGGCTCTCCTCCAAAGGACTACTATGTGCAAGTTGATACAGGAAGTGACATTCTATGGGTAAATTGTGTTGACTGCTCAAGATGTCCCAAGAAAAGTGATCTCGGTGTATGTATCTATCCTAGACTTTACACCTACAACTTCATCTCTTTAAGTACATATTTAAGTACATCACATGATATTATTTAACGCATACTGGTTCAGGCTTCAGAGTGACATATACTGAAACTTATATTGCTTTCCAAAGTTATGTTGATCCCCTTATTGGACTAGTTTTTGCTATATTATTATTATTATATTACAGATAGACTTGACTCTCTATGACCCAAAGGACTCCAAAACTTCAGATTTGGTTTCTTGTGAGGAAGATTTTTGCTCTTCCACATATGATGGTCCAATTCCTGGTTGCAAGTCTGAAATTCCCTGCCCATACAGCATAACCTATGGAGATGGAAGTGCAACTTCTGGATACTATGTCAAGGATTATTTTACATTTAACCATGTCAATGGCAATCGCCATACTGCACCAGAAAATAGCAGCGTGATTTTTGGGTGAGAATAATTTCTAATACTTCGCTTTATAGTCATATATTGTTGACTTCTGACAACAGTTTTCTGGCCAATAAGGTCTGCTGCCCATGTTGTTGAATTGGTTCATAGGTTCTAATTCTTGCTTCTCATAAGAGAATTATCTTGGTTGTAAACAAAATTTTCATCCTCCTTTGAGTTAATTGTTTTGTGTTATGTGAATACTTTCCATTCAAATAGGGAGTTTCAGTGCGTTATTATTATTTTTATTTTTTATGTTCAGAGATATTTAGCTTCCCATGTTGATAAAGAATTAAAGAAAAAGGTTGCCATTGGATTTTTTTTTTGGGGGTTTATATATCTTCCTGGGTATTCTCTTTCTGACAGGTGTGGTGCTAAACAATCTGGGACATTAGGTTCGTCTACTGAAGAAGCCCTTGATGGAATAATTGGTTTTGGACAAGCAAATTCGTCTGTGCTTTCACAGCTTGCTGCATCTGGAAAGGTGAAAAAAATATTTTCACACTGCCTTGACAATATTCGTGGTGGTGGAATATTTGCCATAGGGGAAGTGGTGGAACCAAAAGTCAATACAACTCCATTGGTACCAAGAATGTATGTGCAGTATCTTAGCTTTTTGTTCCCATGCCATGATATTGGTTATAATATAAATCCGAGTGTAGACTCAGCAGTCTTGCAATACTAAAATTATCGGTTAATGAAAATATCCTCATATAACCTCATTTCAAGTTCTCAAGCTTTTGGTTGGCTGGATTGTTCTGCAACTGACAGAGAGCAGTACATAATATTAGTTGAAGACAGGAAACTTGCTTGAGTACTGGGTCTGCATGCTTTTTTTTTTCTTTCATTTGGACAAGTTTACAAGATTCAAGCATTTAATGAAATAAGTTTATCTTATTATTTAAATGTTATAGAAAATGAAGTAATCAAGCTTATTTTTTTAATGAAAATATTGTAAGTTTGATATATAAGAGGAATAAAACATTCACACAAATCATCTCTGATGGATTTTCATTTGTATATTTCCATCTAATATATTACTTTACTTACATCAATGTCATTATTGTAGATGTGTTAAGCTTATCAACCATTTCAGGTTTCTTCTTTTCTTTTTTCGCCCCTATAGGATCTTGTTGGGATTATTTTATATTTTAAAATTGTAAAAAGAATTTGGTATATGTGGCATTTCATCTCTCTCTCTCTCTCTAGTATTTATTTGTATGATTAGTCCTTATGCTTTCTGTGGTCCACTAGAAGGGCAAACGAGTCCCATAGGTAACAGAATGAAGTCCTTGTACATTTTTTAAGACCTTCGTTTTTATGAAGGTATATTCATCTGAGGCTTCTGGTATAAGCTAAGCTGCAAAAACTTTCAATCAAACGTTCCTTTCAGATTCTTATAATGTATTTTATATCCAGTTCAGGTATTGGGATTGGAATTATGCCATAACTGTAGTCTATTGACTATTATAGGGCACACTACAATGTGGTTTTGAAGGATATTGAGGTGGATAGGGATGTTCTACAGCTTCCCACAGATATATTTGATTCTGGAAATGGGAGGGGAACAGTAATAGATAGTGGAACAACCTTGGCTTATCTTCCAGGCATGGTTTATGACCAACTAATTAGGAAGGTATGTGTATCTTTAAAGGTTAATTGAATCAATATTTCCACTTGAATACTTATGATTGTTCTTTATGATAGGTTTTGGATCGGCAGCCTGGACTGAAATTATATCTTGTTGAGCAACAATTTACTTGTTTTCAGTATACTGGGAAGTACGATACTCATCTTCATGACTTTCTTTTACTTCATATAGAGGAAATGTTACATTTCTCTGTTATATTGAAATTAGTATTGTTTTCTCATATTAAGGTGTGATGTTCTCTTTGTTTGATTCATCATTGTTGTTTACTTGAATAAGGATATCACATAATTTATTGGAGTACTAAGGTTTATTTTCTTGGTTGTTTAGCCCATAGGGTATGGTGACATCAGTGTCATTTAAATATATCTTCTCAAATATCCTAGCTATCGCTGTTTTGATAATATTAGTAATCCAATATTCTGAAACCTGCAGGGGAAAAAGACTATGACAAAACAAAGCAGATATGACAGTAGTAAGTAGGATTCACTTAAGATAACAGAGGCTGCGTAATAGTCTTAATTTGTGCACTTGAGCAGGGATGGAGCTTTGACATAAATCAATTTGTTGACTTTAAGTTTAAAATTATTGATTAGCTTCTTGACGAATTGAAAGTATCTGGACTTATCTGGATTCTGTTAACAGACAAAAAGTAGCCGATCCCCTGTCTCAGTCCTTTTCACTTTCTTTTTTGGCTTTTGTATTATATTGTCCTTTTTCCTTTGTTTGTGAAGGGAGCTGTTGAGTGGGTTGGATGATTATCAACAAATAATTTTATATATTATTATTTTAACTAGACTAGAAGTATATAAATTTGTTGCCACATATACAAAGAATTTTATATTACAAGAGAATCATTTGTTCAAGTCTCAAGATGGTCTCCTTTTAAAATAGTAACTGGGTATGAATTGCTCAAATGATATTCTGGTAATGAAAATGTATTTTTCTTTTGGAGAGTTAAATTTCATCAGTTCAGGTAGGCAACAAGTGCACTTTTAATTGTCTGGCATATGCAGCCCTTAACTTGTTGACCATTGTAATCTTGCAGTGTTGATGATGGATTTCCGGTTGTCAAGTTTCATTTTGAGGAATCTCTTTCTCTGACAGTTTACCCTCACGACTACCTGTTCCAGTTTAAAGTGAGTAGGAACTTTGTTATTCATTGTATATGTACCCAGCTTCTGATTTGATAAGCTTTGTGGCCGCTAGATACTCAGATAGTCAAATGACAAATATGTATTTTTTTTAAAGCTATGGTATTAAGTTTAACCTGTCGTCTGAATTTATTTCTCCCTGTCAGAAATGTACCTGGGTTTTCTGTACACTTTATCATACATGCTTATTAATTATTTAATGCCATATATAGTCTCTGTAGTAACATTGTGTAATTGTAAATTAAAGGGTCTGATTATCTATCTTCTGTTCACTGTTGACTATAATAATGGTTTAAATTTCCATCTGGAGAATTTTACAGTTATATTATATATTTTTAATTTATACAATTTTTTATATTTAGAATACATTAATTTGATGAATTTGTTACTGTTATTCAATCGTGGTGTTTCTTGATATTATTTTGTCCTCAACTGTACCCCAGGATGATATCTGGTGTATTGGTTGGCAGAGAAGTGTGGCACAAACTAAGAATGGAAAGGACATGACCCTTCTTGGAGGTACAATTTAGAATTAAACGTCACTTATAAATTAATCTAGTGACTTCTTACTTAGTATAAGTTGTAGAAGGCACAATTTGTGCATTAAGTCCCCAATTGAATCTGTTTCTGATATATGTTCATCTTATAGCCTTTAAGCTAATCAGCTATTTGTGTTGAATTAAGAACTTTCGTATACTTATGTTTGGACCTTGTGCCTTTTCTTCTCTGTGTGTTAAAATATGTTGAGCTTAATATATACGTGGCCTGACTGATTCTAGTTTTATTCATTTTGGAATTCAGTGCTAACTTATGTTGGATGTCAACATCATTTATTAACATCGAATTATTTCCAATGGCAGATTTGGTGCTATCAAACAAACTAGTCTTATATGATCTTGAAAATATGGCTATTGGATGGACTGACTTCAATTGTGAGTACCAAGTAGCCTTTCATAATTTTTTTTATTTCCAATATGGTTTAATCTAACCCCACTTATATATTAATTTGCTGAATGTTTAATCCAAGGTTGTGTCAAGTTCATATCACCTTAGATAGTTTCTTTTTAGTCCTCTTTAATGTGAATCAATTTTTATCCTTCCATAGCCCACATCTACTCCTGCTTTTTATGTCAGTGATGTCACTTATTGATTATATCTGCCAGCATTATACTCATTTTCCGCCACCTGAAGGAAATTTGTATTTTACTAGAGATTATTGTGTCAGAATATGTAAACTAACTAGGCCAGTTCCTTTTTGGCATACCAATAATCACTCGTGTCAATCTGGTTTTTATTTTTGAAAAAAATAAAAGAAATTTCAAATAATTACTTATTAACCATAATTTTTATTTTATTCATTTAGATAATAGAGAGATATTTGCAGCTTTAAAATAACTACTTACTAACTATAACTTGCTATTTTTAATGTTTAAAATTATATATTTTGGAGAGACTATGAGACCATGACCTTACTGAGCATACATGTTAGTCTAGATTAGAATCTAGCATGACTAGACTATTTCAGTAACTTGATTATTGCTTCCCAAACAAATGGCTGAAGTTGGGCTCAAGTGGTAAAGGTGGGATGGGTTGGGTAGAGGTTTTAGGTTAGATTTCCGTGTAAACTAAAAGAAAGACTGAGATAACAGGAGATAATCCTCAGTCCTGATTTCACAATGCAACTAAGGGTGATTCACTAGCATGATCAACTTATAGTTGGAGACTAAGTTTGCAAACACAAATATTTCAGAATTATTTGAAATGTTTATTAGATTTATGAATTAGAAAAAGAAAGAAAGGTTAGTTAATTTAAGAGAGCTTAGCCAAAACAGGGTTCATTTGTCCTAGCTACCTTATCCATATAACTCTTATGGTTGAAATTTCTTTTGGCTTTTAGGGTTAAATTTGTTGATATTGATGTATACTAGAATGACCTTCTTAGCATTGTGTTGTTGTTTCTTTAGGCTCTTCCAGCATTAAAGTAAAGGATGAAACGACTGGAATAGTATATACAGTGGGAGCACACAATATTTCTTCAGCTTCCACCTTGTTAATTGGAAGAATATTGACATTCTTTTTGTTGTTAACTACCATGCTAAACAGTTTAGTTAACTAGTTTTTTATATATGAGGGATGGCATTCATTTGATTTTGTTGTAACATAATTCCTTGAATGATAAGCTGTGCTTGATACGGTATAATTTAACCATTTCTCGTATAGATAGAGTTGAGAAAGGGGCGAATTTTTCAAGTTCTTTTCAATAACTTTTTTTTTTTGGTGTTATTTTGTTAAATGAGGAAGGTATATGATTGATTTTGATGCAATGTCATGCCTTGACTTTTTATGATGATGAATATTGCTATTCATACAAAAGTTAGTTAAAAAATATATTCTCTTGTAGCAATGTCATATACAAATGTGAGTTCCACTAATGTTAGCTTAGTATATCACTATCGGCCTCTAAAAGTAAAAGATGCATTTACTATTTGTAATCGCATTTTAAAATAGAATAATCATAATTTGTTGACATTGAGGAAGTGAGTGGCATCAGTAGCATAGGATGAAACAATTACTTGTGCGGAGATTTAGTATTTTCTTTCTTTCTTTCTTTCTTTCTTTCTTTCTTTGATATGTTAAACATTTATTAATTACTAATTATATTTAATAAATTTTCAAACATTTATTATAAAATTAACAGGTAATAAATATTTATCAACTCACCTTTAATCCTATTTGTAAAAGTACCATTGCAACTCCAAACTTCAAATGCTCTGCGATCCCTTTTATAGATCCTGTCCATACGAGCTGAGTTAAAAAGTGTGTGTAGGCGTGCCATTTGGGCGGGCTGACATTCAGTCGTGAAACGAATTCATCTCTTCGTATACTTCAGTTATAGCGGGACATTAGTCACTGATGCAAGCTTCATAATCATGTTCTTTTGTTTTGTTTTGTTTTCACTTTCAATTGTCGTCATGTCTAGAGAGGCTGATTTGAGCTGGCTCTGCTGCTCTTATTTTTTTTGTAGGGAAAATGACCATAGGTTAGCTTGGTTAAAAGTAATTTCCATTTAATTTGTTTTACAAATTAATTATTTATTTAATAATTCATATACAGTTAATCACATATTAAGTATGAAAATAAATTATTAATTAACTGTATATAAATTATTAGTTAAATTAATTAAATATTTAATTAATTTTTAAAATGAATTAAATAAAATTACTGTTCACTAAACTTATCCTATACGTCATTTTTCCTTTCTTATATTCTCTTTCTCGGCTTGTCTCGAGTTTGAACATGTATAAAACTATCTATCTCTTGTTGAAAAGAATATCAAACACCCAATTATTCCGTGCTTGGGTGGGTCAAAACTAAAACGTTACGTGGACCGCTTTTCTTCAAACGTATTTCCTCGGCTTCGCACCTGACCGTAGCAGAGATTTGCTTCAATTAACTTAAATTCAGGCCCAAGTCGGATTAAAATAGAGTGGGGTTGGTGAACCGATTCCAAAACTGAAAGGAGAATTGTCATCTTCTTTATTCAAACTGAAAATGGAATTGGATTTGTTTGGGGGGCTCGTCTACGTCTTCGAATAGAATTGGAAGTATGAGATTACCACCGATGATGCATGGATTGGACTATCAAAAGCTGTCTCTGGTCCGTTCCATAAAACCGAATTGAATATAAATTCTCAAGCTTTGATTTGTTGCTCCTAAATGCTTTCAAAAGACTTGCCTATGAAGAATCAATTGTGTTTCTTCCCCACCTCTAAATCTTTTTGAGTGTGTTTCAAATTATAAAAAAAATAGAATTTGATTTGATTTGTAAATAAAACCTTGTATTTAAAATGTTAAAAAATATGAATTGATTTAATTTTAAAATTTTTTTAATTTGTGTATTTAAAAATTCAAATAAATTTAATTGAATTTGAATAGATTGATTTGATTTTAAATTTAATTATTTAAATTGATTATTTTACTTTTAATCTTTTTTTATTTTAACTTACTAACATAATAATATCATTCATGATGATATAAGTTTAAATAATCAAATCAAATTTTTTTAATAAGTTCCAAATATAAAAATTAATTTCTATATCAATTCAAATTTAATTTATTTTATATTAAATTCTAAACATAATTTAATTTTTAAATTAAATCAAATTCATTTTTAATTAATTCTAAACATAACTTTTCATTTCTGCGTTGAATAGCTTTCCCCCTCCAACCATTTCTGCGTTGAATAGCTTACCAACCCCCCCCCCCCCCCGGGCCCTGATGCTCCTAGTAACCAAGGGCAAAAATAATGTCCGAGGGGAATAAATAAATAAGAAAAACCACAATCAAAGTAATAAACATTTTCCCCTCTTATAATAAGTGGATATGAATGATGAACCATGAGTTTTTAGCACATATAGACCAACCATCCATTGGCCAGCGCTGGTTAGTTCACAGTTCACCATATCGCCATATTTCCCTTCCATGAATTTAATTATCTTGTTGCTTATAGAAAAGGGAAATGATGGTTATCATGAAAGCATTTCGTAAACATGACTAAGAATGAGTGGAGATGTGGAGTGAGTTCAGAACTTTTTTAAAAAAAATTTAATTTATTATATATTGGATGAAAAAAAATAGTGAAATAGGTGTGTGATAGGTCATTGGCGAGACATTTCACGAAATCTCTTCGTGTAATATAGCAATGCTCTATAAAGAAATTAGTAATATAAGATAATTAGTCTCTAAGGAAAAAATAAACCCGATAATTTAACAGGGACTTACGTTTAACATACTTTCGACTTATTTTAATTTAATTTATTTATTAAGTAAGTCGACCTTATACTTTTTAAAAAGGTTTATCTAAATTTTTAAAAATATTTATTTAGCCTATTTATATTATATATATATATAATTAAACTTTTATATAATTTTATAATATTTATATAATTTATTTGTTATATATTAATATATTATATATTTTATATATAATACAATAAATTTATTTTGTCATTACACAATAATTTTGTTAAATGTTAAGTATATTTAAAACTTATAAAATTTGAGCCTATGACCTATTTGAATGCTTTTATACAATATAAACTTTTAAATTAAACTTTTATGTTTTTACAACTTTGTCAGGATAAATAAAAAAAATTTATGATAAATAATAACTCAAGTAAGGTCAATATTTTGCAAAACAAATTAAATTCATTTAAGGTAAAGTTTAACCTATCTTATTTCCATTCCTATTCTCCGATCTCCTTACCCGAAAAAACATAAGGGAGCAAAGATAAACTTCTCTATCTCTCTGTCTTATCCACGCTAATGGAAAATTCAAACAGGTTAGCTCACCTCATTAATTTCTTTCCCTTTTTTTTAACCTTAGCGGGATCAAGTAAACATTACTACTGGGGGTGAATGGAATGTATGCTTTCTAGTTTCTACGAAAAGGGGAGAAAATTTGAAAAGAAAATGACTAAGTTGTTGAACAGAACCCACAAAGTTACATAATTCAGTATATCTAAATCAGGCGCCTCTTTAATTAACGAGTTTCTTAATTTGAATCAAATTAAGTTTTTTTATTAATTAATTAATTGCTAGACGACAAGGATCAAGAAGAGATAGGCCATTTCTATAATACATTATAAATTTATAGTATAAAGATACATCCTTAAATATTTCAAATTAATTTTTATATGGACACGTGTATGGTTAAAATTATTTTAATCTAGTAAATAAAATTAATTTTAAATTTTATCTATTTATTTTTTAAAATTATATTATACCCCTAAAATAAGAATAAAAACTTAAATCTGTCTCATCAACCATTATTAATGTTAATGGATCATCTTCCCGCATTTTTCGTCGTCATCCCATGTGGCCCCTCTTATTCATTCCCTTGGTGATGTAGAAATGGATTAACAAAGCGGCAGTCTAACTCAAGATAAGCTCAACAAATGTGATGTAAAATCTCATTTCTTTTTTCTTTTTCCTTCAATTTTCTTGACAAACTCCAATAGCCAAAAAAGCGCTAATTTTGTGTTCATCGATTACATAATGATTAAAAAAAATATCAAAACAAATAAACTTACTTTCAGCTATTTGATCATGCTCCATAATAAAGTGAAGATTATGATATGAGTATTAAGCATGGATTCATTCAAAATTAAAATTTGTGGTTGTAAATTAAGTTCTCAATCATTGGTGAATGGCTTGTGTGGGCTAAGAGCTTTAGGTAAGGTCTTAAAGAATGGTGTTCCAATCATTGGCGGCGAAAGAGAGTTTCCCGACGGGGGAGAAGCATAGAGCTCAATGAGCTTGGTGCGGGAATGGTGAAATTGGAATTGATGAGTAGTGATCATGAGATGGGTTTAAAGCTGCTTGTTGTGAATGAGACAGTTGCATGCATTTATGTAACATGAAATTCAACTAGAGTCCATTCCATGGTAAGACGATGAACAAAGCGGAAGACGACAATGATATTGATAAGCTTTGATGAGGCATTTTAATTTTTTATTCTTATATTAGGGACACACTATGATTGAACAAAAATAAGGAGACAAAATGCAAAATAACTGTAAATAATATCAACCGTATACATGTTTATACAAAAAATCAAATAATAGATATTTAATGGTGTATCTATAACTTATATTGTAGAGATTGCAGACATATATTGAAACACTGCTATATAGTATAGAAGTAGAATTTGACACTCGGAGTAGGATATGTGTGTAATCGGGATAGGACGAGGGTAAATGATTGTAGATAAGGTTTCGTGAAACCGCTACTGCGGCGTGAGTGTGTGAAGTTTGAAGTTGGAGGAATTGTGGTAGTGGACTCGACTGATCACTGGTGTTCCACACCTAAGGTTCTCAAAATTTAACCAGTATTCACTGGTGAAGGAATTGATGCAGGTTTAATGGTACAAATGTGATTTAACATAATATATATATATATATATATATTATGTTAAACCACATTTGTACCATTAAACCTGAATCAATTCCTTGACCATATATATATATATATTAAATAAAAAAAAATTAAAAATAAATTATAAATTATAAATCCAAAAAAATTACTCAAATGAGAGTCTTTAGTATCTGTTTATTGTCGTGGGATTTCTCTTCCTCAATTTTGTATTTAAATGAAACTGGACAATTGATTTGATTCAAAAAGAATTAGATTTCCAATTTCATATATTAGAAAGATAAACTCCCATTTCCTACTATAAATGTCTTAATAAACTTTTTACTGAACAACCCAAAAACAAAACATCACCGTGGAAAGAAAAATCATAGCAAAGGAAATAAATATAACGGCAAAGGAAAATTGCGAAAAAATAATAGCAAAAGTTGTAGGCTTGCAGCAATGGAAAGAAACATCACTCACAATGGAGACGAAGGCAAAGCGTTGGCGACGAGGCACAGGTGCAGGTAACAGCGTGGAACGAAAAGGCAAAGAGTAGTGGCGAAGGAGGAGGTTGATTAGGTTTTCATCCTCCAATTAGTTAGGTTATTTTTAATTAAAAACAAGAACATGCCGTTTTTGCGTAACCTGAAATTTAAAATAAAAAAAAGGTAGGTCGTCCAACCTTTTGGACCAATCACGGGATAATCGATTCTACCTGTTTGAAGCTAATTTTTAAGCTGAGCGATTCACATACACGGACTAAATCGGTAAAGTAACCAAACCAGATCAATGGAATGACCGGTTCTCAACCAATTTTCAGGACACACACCTCACCACGTTAGGCAGACATTAGCTACCAAACATGCACTATATATCAAGTTATCGACCCCAGCTCAACTGCCTCCCTCCAATTGAAAGAAAAATGAAACAACTTCTGTCCCTTTTTAAATATTATTATCTTTAATGAATTGATTTTATATAAAAAGTAGAGGAGGCAGAGGGAGGGCCACCAACGCGCAATTCATTGGTATCAACGCCTCATTATTTCACACTAATTGCATTGGCGTCATGCCACTATTTTTGCAGTTAACAAAGTGCCCTTTTGTCTCACAAGCCATAAGCACCAGTGCACCACTAAGCAGATTGCATTAGAGATGACGGGACGGGATGGGAGGCGGAGGAAGACTGGGGTGAAGACAAAAACGCAGACATCTTTGCCAGAATAGCAAAAATTGATTGACATGGTGCGCCAGCGACAAATTCCAATCCATGAAGGAAACCATATATAGCGTAACCGGTCCCCTAGTCGGACCCCCACTGACCACTAGTAACTACTGGGCTGAATTTACAATCACATATCATTGGCCATGACACCACAAATTTTAAATTAATAAAAGATGCTCTCCCTATCCTAGTCCTTCTTCTCCTCCCAACCTTGTCTTTGTAATTGTAAGAGTAAATTATTAAATTGATTATTTAAAGGTATATGTGATATCAGTTTAATTTTTTTAATAATTTTTATATTAAATTAATCATTAAGTATTAATTTTTTCACATCAAATTAATCTTTTAAAATAAATTTTTAACATCAAATTAATTCACAAAAAAGACTAATTTAATATAAAAAATTATTTAAGAACTAATGTGACGTACTTAAAATCTTTCAAGAACAAAAATAGGGATTTACTCCAATTGTAATTAATTTTCCAATATGTACCTTTTTGACCCAAATTTTGTTTTATTTTGCCTTCTTTGCTTATTGCCTTTCTTCCAATTCCATCCTCTCTTCCTCACCTTTCTTATCTATAAATTTTAATTAAATGCTTGACTACTACTCAATAATTAAACTTCTTCTAAATCTTACACTGACACAGACACACACACACTCATAATATATATATCTATGTCTTGCCCATTGCGTTCTTTTGTCAATTATCTTGTGACACTCGCACCCACGGAGACGAAGAGGTCATTGGATGAGAAATTAGTCGAGTAGTGGACGTAGTAAGAGGGGAATGGGGATGGCCAACCACAAGTTACTACTGCGCTGCGCTATATCACTCTGCATGGTTTTGGGTCCTTGGATCTTTATTGAAGCTGCCCCTCCAGGCTCTCTTATCACACAACTCCCAGGCTTTGACGGCACTTTCCCATCCAAGCACTACTCCGGGTAAGCAATACATTTTTAAAATAACAAAATTAATTCATGATTATGAAATTCATCATAAGTTGTCAATCTTTTTTTTTTTAAAGGTTCATTCTTAAATTATAAAGAATAAAGAATTAATGATAATGCACTTCTTTGCTATGAGATTCATCTTAATTTGTCAAAGTACCCAAATGATAATGCACTTCTTTTTTTATTCCACCCTCTTTAATAGTATAAATCTATATTTAATTCATCAATATAATGAACCCATATGGTTATGATCCCACAACAAATTAAGAGATTAATTTTTGTTGGGATTAATTATTGAGCTCAGATATATAAGCATTGATGGAAATGGTGAGAGTGGGGAGAACCTGTTCTACTACTTTGTAAGTTCCGAAAGAAATCCGGGGAAGGATCCAGTTGTTCTATGGCTGAATGGGGGACCTGGGTGCTCCAGCTTCGATGGCTTCGTTTATGAGCATGGTACGCTATGCTACTCTATAATCTATTTATGCCGCTCTCATCAATTTAATCTAGTTCCGGCATGGGCATGGACATGGGCATGTCATATGTTATAATTTGTCCCTAATTAGCCATGCCAGTCTCACTACACCACTCGCCTTATTGCTCATATTTCTTTATCCCGAGTACGTAGGCAACATGTCAATAATTTCAACATGTTACTCACTTTGTTTTTCCTTTTTTAACGGGTGCCATCTCTATTATAAACCAATTTAGAAAAGTTGTTGCTACTTGATTTAATTAATTTTCCACCTATTTTTCCTTACGTATAGATAAACCGATAATACATTAGGCAAGAAGGGTGAGTCTTATATATATATAAGGGATGGATCAATTTATACTTGTATAAGACTTTATCATTTTTACACTACTCAAAACATTTTATTAGATAATTTTCTTACAAAATTTACTATTAGATTGAAAATTTTTATCATATAAATCATACTTATAAAATTTCACATTAATTCGAAATTATTTTATAACTTATTAATATACATCAAAATTAACGTAATATAAATTATTGAAATATATGAAAATATGAACTATTTGATTGTATTCTTATTGATATTCATTTTTTTTTCAAAATTTAACACAGATAATCAACATAATGGATAATTATAATTTAACGGTTAGATCGATAAAAAATATACTCAATACAAAGTTTATTAAGTGGTGTAAGTGAATTAAGTCTTACATCGGTATAAGTTGATTATATATATATATATATGTATATATATATATATATATGTATATATATATATATATGTATATATATATATATATGTATGTATATATATATATAAAAGAGGCTTAGATTGTTCACTCGATCAGTTGCTTCCTCACTTTGAATAAATTCAATTATTTCTGCGCTTATGTGGATGTGAAACGGGAATACATGCAGGGCCATTCAACTTTGAGGCTGCTAAAACGAAAGGGAATCTGCCCACTTTGCATATCAATCCGTACAGCTGGTCTAAGGTTATCATCCACTCCCGCAAATCATCAATATTAATTAAGATTAATGCTACACTTTCCTAAATAATTAACCTAAAATTTTCACAATTATTAACAAAAAGTATTCAATGAAAACGTAAATATTTAATATATTATTCTTGCTAACTAATGCCCTAATGACACTATTTAAGGAACATTTAATATCTCTCAATAAATTCTTTAAATTATTATATAAAGAAAGTATAAAATAATTTATGATTTCCCAAGATATTAATAATAAATACTCTAGTTTTATATTTAATATTATTTATTTTGGTATCTTGTGTTCTAAGGTATTCGTTAGCAAATGTCTTAATATATTTAAGGCATTTACTAACAAGTAATTCTAGTGCATTGGTTAAGGAATTAAAACAAAAAATATTAAATGTAAAAATAAAGTATTTAATATATTAAAAACTTAAAAAATAATTAATAATTTCTTCATTAAATAATTAAAAATACTTATTGAGGAATATTAAATGCATATTAAAATGTCTTAGGGTATTGGTTAGTAAGATCCTTCATATGAGGATTTATAATTTTTCAATAATTAATGACTTCTGTTATTTTTACACCTAATTACATATAATTAATAATAATTCTATATCTGTTTTTATTATTTGATTACATTGAGATCAATCTGAAGACATTTTTATGTCATTATTTATAGAGAATATCATATATGTGTTTAGACTTTGTCTTAATTAATCTACCTCTCTTAGTAATTTTAATTTTAGCATTATGTATAGTGTCCGCGCAGTTTAGATATATCTTATTTTGGGTCACAATTTTACTGTGATTTTTTTTTTTTGGTGGATTTCTGTGTTTGGAGTAAATGAATGACTATATGATGACTTGCCGACTTACATCATACATTCCTTACTTTCATGATATGCTTTAATGTCAGCCATTAATGCTGTTACCTGCTCGTGCTCATTTATTCCATTATAAATTATCGAGTCCTCAGTACTTTAAGAGTATTGTTTAAAAATTACTTAATAATTTTTTTAATTATTTAATGAATAAAATATTAATTTTTTTAAAATTTTAAAATATTAAATATTTTATTTTTACATTTAATATTTTTAATTTTAATATTTTAACTAATGTCTTAAGAGTATTCCTTTAACAAATGTTATGAATATATATATATACCCTCATAATTAATTAACATAATAATATTTATAATTACTAAAAGAAAAAAATTAAATTTTTTTTAATTTTAAAAATATTAAATTTTTTTATTTTTTATTTTAATTTCAATTTTAAATAATTAAAAAAATTAAGAGGATTTATTAAGAAAATATAATACATGTTAGTCACGTTTGACGATCTTTCTCTTTTATTCTCCTCCTCCGCCTCTTAAATCTTCCTGGACTCTGATAGTTTTCTTAACTCACCCATCAACGAAACACATAAAAAAGAACTGAAGAGCGATCTATTTTATCCTTAGTCATTTATAATTTATGTAATGGACAATTAATGCTTTGATTATATAATAAATACATTCATTTTTGTAATTTTATAATTTTAAAATATAATGGATCTTGCTAACCAATGTCATAAGGACATTGTTTAATAAACATTTAATATCTCTTAATAAATTTTTCTAATTACAAAAAGTATTAAATATATTTTAAGTTTTTAATATATTAAATGCTTTACTTTTACATCTAATATTTTTTTTTTATTTCTTAACCAATGCTTTAAGGGCACTCGTTAGCCAATGCCAATATACATTTTCAACAAATATATATTTAAAGAGTCAATACTTGTCAATAAAAGTTCTCCTAATTACTTAATGAAAAAAAATTAAATACTTTTTAAGTTTTTAAGATATTAAATGTTCTATTTTTCATTTAATACATTATATTTTAATTCATTAACCAATGCTCTAAGAACACTTGTTAGCAAATGTTATATTTAAATTATTTAGCATTAATTTACTTTTGCATTGACTTACCCAAAAAAAATTTCACATTGATTTTAAATTACATTTAGTTCAATTTTAAAAATGTACATTTTATTTTAAGGATTTAATTTTAATCCATTATTAGTGTAAAAAGAATTTACATTGTCATCTAATTATGTGCTAACACATCATTAAAAGAATTAGACTTTTAAGAAAATTATTATAATAGTCAAAATCTTTCAATGATTTTGCAATACATAATTAGATTACAGTGTAAAGAAATTTTATACAAATAATTGATCAAAATTAAACTCTTATTTTAAAATAAATACATTTAATGTTCTTAAAATGTGTATTTATGGTACATGCTAACATGACCTTTATATTCATTATCTTTATGAATGGTGCTACATAGCCCGGGGATTTATTGACCAATTCATCCCCCAATAAGTTGAAAAAATAGTAAGTCTCACTTCACGAGTGGATTTACCAAACAAAAGTCTACATATCCGGTACATTTCCGATATATATTATCCAGGCTCTTAATCATTTTCCTATCTTTATTGATATTTTTTTAGTTTTTTACAACAAACAAAAGGGAATGAGAAAACCAACCATTTTTTCTTAATCCAACCTACATTTCTTAGGTGATGTTCTTATATACTCTTAAGAGTATTATGCTTAATTTATATAATATGTGACATATAATGGTATATAGTTAGATATAAATTATTAAATAATTTTAAAAATTAATCTGAAAAAGTTTTATTGGATATAATATAACCGAAGTACATAAGAATTATATTACATTAAGTGTGCGATCTGGTGATTGTAAGGCAATATGTTTATCAATCTTAATTTCAGGTTTCCAACATTATTTATTTGGATTCTCCCGTGGGAGTTGGCCTCTCTTACTCCAAGAACTCAAGCAAATACGTTACGGGGGACCTACAAACTGCGTCTGATACCCATGCTTTCCTCGTAAAGGTAATTCCAATATCATATGAATTTTCATTTGAAATGGAAGGAATAATAGGATCAAATTAACCCCAAGAGATCACAAGACTAGCTATTACGTACCATTCCATTGGAGATGTTTATAGGTCAATCTTCATTGTCGCGATGATAAATATACAAGAGAAAGCATCGTGTGATTAAATTAATAGTGAATAATATACATTTTTTGTTTTTTTTTTTGTTTTTCTTGGCAGTGGTTTGAGCAATTCCCTGAATTCCTTGCTAATCCATTTTATATTTCTGGGGAGTCTTATGCTGGAATATATGTGCCCACTCTAGCTTATGAGGTAGTTAAAGGTATCAATATTAATATAATATTATCAATCATATGTAGGGGCTTTAATTTCTCCAACTTGCTCTATATTTTATTTATATATAAGATCACTGGTTCGGGATGAAATTATAACTTAAAATTATTTGTATACCATGCCAGGAATCAGGGGAGTTACAAAGCCTGTCATCAATTTTAAGGTATATAAAAGCTAGTAAATTTACTTTATATTAATTTGGAAATTTATTATTTACTACGAATATAAAATTATATTTGGACTTTTCTTGGTGTGTAGGGTTACATGGTTGGAAATGGAGTCACGGACGGAACATTTGACGGCGATGCTCTTATCCCATTTGTGCATGGGATGGGCCTCATATCCGACAATATCTATGAGGTACTATACATAAATATTGTTAATTTGCTAATTAAGTACAACTTTAGCTAATTTTGTAGTCAACAATTTTCAATATATATATATATATATATAAGTGTGTGTGTGTGTGTGTATTAGCAAGCTCTTAATTAATTCTTAGTGTACTTATTTTGATAAATAAAAAAATGCCATGGTATTGACCTCGTAAAACCAGAAAATGGAAAACCGGCAACTGATGAGCAATATTATTATTATTATTTGCATGCACTTTATAATAATTAATTAATTTGCAGGACGTAGAAGCTTCTTGCAAAGGAAAATACTATACTTCTGATTCTGAGGATGATGATAATAATATGTGCTCCAATAACCTCCAAAAAGTTTACAGGGTGAGATGGATGGCAGCATGCATCATGCATGGGTTTCTTTTTCTTTTCTTTTCTTTACAAACAAGTGATATATATATATATTAATATGAAATATTGATTAATTAATAATACTGTGTGTATATGAATATGATGGATGGTACGTATCAGGCTATTGATGGGCTTAACGTGTACGATATACTAGAGCCCTGCTACCATGACCCTGCAGCTGCAGCTGCCAAAGGAAACGGAAGCTTGCCATTGAGTTTCCAGCAATTAGGGGCTACCGATAAGCCTCTCCCTGTGAGAAAGAGGATGTTTGGTCGAGCTTGGCCCTTTCGAGCACCAGTTAAAGATGGCCTCGTTCCATTATGGCCCCAACTGGCTGAAAATATGCATATCGCCTGTGTTGTAAGTTACTGATCGACTCTGCATGTGTATATCCGACAATGCTTGTGATTAGTGTCCTCAGAGAAATGACTAGTCCAAGAATTCGTTATCGTAAAAAAAAAAAATTCTTGCTAATTTTAGATGTGGATGACATGATGAACTGAGCTAGTAATTAATAGATGATAAAATGAAATGATATAATTCAAGATGTTTGATTTGGCAAAGAGCAGAGTGATGAAGTAGCAAGTTCATGGCTAAACAACGAAGCAGTCAGGAAAGCCATTCATGCTGAGCAGGTAAGTAATTGTTATTATCATTATTATTAAGATTTAATTAAGGTTATAATGATTCTGTTTATTAATTAAGCACAGGAAAGTGTGGCGGGTCCGTGGGAATTATGCACTGTAAGGATTGATTACAGTCACAATGCTGGAAGCATGATTCCTTACCACGAGAAACTAACCATGCTGGGTTATCGAGCACTTATTTTCAGGTGTCAACCACAAGCAGCTGCCTTTTTGAATTTCAATAATGTTGATCTTACTTTTGTTGAAGGAATATGAATCTTGTTTAATTTCTTCTTCATTCATTCATGTATGATCATGGGTCATGGCAGTGGCGACCATGATATGTGCGTGCCATTTACGGGAAGTGAGGCGTGGACTCGATCTCTGGGATATAAGATTGTGGATGAATGGAGGTCCTGGAGCTCTAATAACCAAGTTGCTGGGTATGTTAATGCTCTCTCTATATTCCTACGACCTACCATTTTATTTTTCTTTTTTTATGACTAAGATGATAGTAAGAATAAGTTACTCTAATTCGACCGAATTAGGCTGCAAGTGACATGCCTGAGATCTCGAAAAATAAGCAAAAATCCACCCAAAGGATCACTTCTAGGAACCTTTTCTAAAACCTTTTCAACTAATTGAGCCAACCTGTCTTTACCTATTCCTACCTAACTAATGGTAAATATATATTATGGTCTATATGGACATAACATAACAATTTGTGCTCAATTGAACTGGCTTTGCTCTTTCATTTGCTGCAGGTACTTGCAAGCATACGATAACAACCTCATCTTCCTCACTGTTAAGGTGATTCATAAAATACACTACACTAACATATCCCATTCAACTTAATCATCACATAAAGTCAACCTTGAGGAATTAAATTATGTTAATGTCATATTTCTCACTGATATTGAGTTGGTACTTGGTACCTATCGGAATGGTGCAGGGAGCTGGACACACCGTCCCTGAATATAAGCCGCGGGAGGCACTGGATTTTTACAGCCGATGGTTGGAAGGAAAACCAATATAAGTGCATGAATTATTTTGTAGTGTATACAATGAATAAACATGAATGGAAGTTACAGCAATGAATTATGTTGGGAGATTTAATAATGTGTTTACACGAGATACTCCTTCAAAAGCAGACCACTCTTTTTCTTACCTTGGAGACTTCCTAATTGCTTTCTGCCCGGCAAGTTCCTGACCTTTTCGGAACATTAGGCCCAGAAAGATCTCCCCCATCACCAGTGTTACGTTGACTTGAGAATCCCTGAAGTAAGTTGGTCTTTGGGCTTGGGATGGGAAGCACTAGATATTTTATGCAAGTCTGAGTCCAGGAAGAGGCAAACCACAGCACAATCATCCACTTTAGAAGTTGGATGTTTATATCTGCAAGCTCGAACTGCTGACTCAACCAGTGCTCCAGCTGCAGAGGAACGCCCTGGCGCCGCTGCTACAATGTCTACCACTTCTTTGTTTGAGAGCGCATCCCTAATCTGCCATAATTAAGCAAATATCAGCAAACATGAGATGAAAGTAAAATAGGTAAAGAAAGGCAAAACAGAATAGATATGTATATATATAGAAGATATATCTAGTGAGAGCAGTGGTTTATTATGAAAGTGAGATGAGTAAATCTTGACCATTAGATCATCTATATATGGTTAAGATTAAAATATAAAGTCATGTGACTTTTTTAAGTGGTCATGTGACATTTAAGTAACATCTAATCTTGACTGTACATGGATGATCCAATAGTCAAAATTTGCTCTTCTCACTCTCACAATAAACTACTCATCTGATTAGATATGTCTCATATATATATATATATATATATATATATATATATATATATATATATATATATATATATATATATATAATAGTTAACTCAAGTCCTCAACTGCAATTACAAGTCAGGTCTCCTACCTCGTCTATTGCCAAGACAACAAATTCATCCTTCTTAGTGAGGCGACGGTATATCAGACCAAAATTGTTTAGACAAAAACCTCCAAATGCCCGTACCATGGCTAGACTAGGGGAATCATTATTTAGCAACCAGACTCGGGCAACCTCAAGTTCATCCTGAAGAGCAAAAACGCGCCCTTTACATTTGCGAATTCTCTCTGCTTCCGCTGTATACAGGATGAAAGGAAATAAGGGAAGATTTCCAGACAATATGCACATATTACTCACCATGAAGGCATGAACAATAGCAGTAGAGAAATTGATCCTGTTAACTTAACTTGCACAGTTGCACCTATGCGCTCTAGATGGGCTAAAATCTTTTCCTCAGATTACTTCAAACAGAAACCAAAAAATAACTTGATTAGTATGGGAAATTGAATGTGCCAAAAGAAAACAAGAAAATGAGAAACCCGATTTAATGTGACTCGACATACACAATACATTTAGTGACTCACAAAACAAAACCTTGAGCTCCTTCCGTGGAGAAACTCTCAACAATTTTTTAACCATCAAATTTGATTTAAATTTTATTAATTTTTTTAATTTAATTCAACACTATGTATGGTCATGCAGTGTCACGTGTTACATTTTAAATGGAATAATGTAGTACTCTGAGAGTACCTAAAAATCTCTCACTTCTATGGGGGGGTCCAGCCATAAATATGATGGGATCCACAATGAAAGAAATTTAAAAGAACAAAGTCAAAGGAGTTGTTGAAGGTTGGCACCAAATGAAGAAATTAGACACAAAAAAAAAAAGAAGATAAATTCTCTTCTTGAATGTCTGGAGCAAATGCACGCGGATGGAAAATAAAAGCAATCGCAGTTTGATACAGTGTATTCACACTATATGAATTTCTTATAAATAGAGGTTGAAGTTTTTCATTTGGAGTGAGGGATCAAGGGAAAGCCGAGAAAGAGAGTGAGTGAGGAAGAGCTCCATACAATAGGGTGGGAGCATAGATATAGTTCCACAACCATTGGGGGGAGATTTAACTCCACAAGTGGGTTGTGGTGAGATACATGTTGTAGAAGGAAAGAAAAAATACAGAGTAACATTATAAGTCATTGTAATTGAGAGTGTATGAGACTTTTTCCTAGGCAAGGTATATTTTTTAGTGTTGATAATTCTGTGAAAAATACTTTGAGTTGTACAAATTTTCCCATAGTGAAATCTTTGATTGTCATTAGACAGCAGTCATGGATGTAGGCCAATTTTGGGCTGAACCACTTTATATTCTTGTGTATTTGTGTGATTGGTGTGTTCATCCAAACTTGTTTCCGCACTAAGGTTTTGCTGGGGGTAATCATTTGTTGTTTTCATAGCAACTGGTGTAGATTTCCCAACAAGCGATATCAGAGCTCGGTAGTCCTAAAGTTAGTTGGGAGATCGAGTTATCTGATAAGGATTTTCTTGAGGCCACAATAACATCATAATAATGACATTATTATTCGCGCAATATCATAGTTTGTTTCTCTACACTAAGTATGAGCACTTGATAAGAAAGTGTAAGATCACCTTCATGGACTTCGATAGGACTTTAGGATTATTTTCTCCTTTATGGTTGGAGGGGGTGAATTGTGGGGGGGTCTAGCCATAAATATGGTGGGACTCACAATGAAATAAATTATAAAAAAAAGTCAAATGAGTTGTTGAAGGTTGGCACCGAATGAAGGAATTAGCCAAAAAGAAAGAAGATAAATTCTCTTCTTGAATGTCTGGAGAAAATGCATGCGGATGAAAATAGAAGTAGTCGTAGTTTGATACAATGTGTTCACACTGTATGAATTTCTTATAAATAGAGGCTGAAGTTTTTCATTTGGAGTGAGGGATCAAAGGAGAACCGAGAAAGAGAACGAGTGGGGAAGAGCTCCATACTATAGGGTGGGAGTAGAGATGTAGCTCCACGAGTAGTGGGAGGAGATTTAACTTCACAAGCGGGTTGAGATGATGAGATACCTTTTGTAAAAGGAGGGAAAAAATACATAATAACATTCTTACTCCTTGTAATTGAGAAAGTGTGTGAGACTCTTTTCTGGACATGGTGTATTTATAAGTATTGATAACTTTATGAAAGATACTTTGAGTTGTACAAATTTTCTTATAGTGAAATATTGGGTTGTCATTAAACAGTGGTTGTGGATGTAGGCTAATTTTGAGCCAAACCACGTTATACTCCTGTGTATTTGTGTGATTGGTGTGTTCTTCCTGTATGTTTATCCAAAATTGTTTCCGCACTAAGGTTCTATTGGGGGTAATCCTTTTCATAGCAAGTGGTATGGATTTCCCAACAGTTTCAGGATTATGTACAATTTGAGGTGATCCCTTACTCAAACAGCCACAACAACAACTCAACAGATGTAAAATATTGTTAATCCCAATAGCCAATATTTAAGCATTCAGTATCCTCTATGGCTCTACCTGAACAAACGTCATTCCCTTTCATGGCCCACTTCAATATTATTTCTAGCAAATATGTTGATTAGATATTCAAAATTATATAGCATGCATTGCAGAGCTCACAACTAAATTTAATATGTAAACGAATTTTTTTGTGTCCACTAATATGCCTATTAATTGTCTCACATCTCATGTTGTTGTCAATTACAACATAGACCATTTATAATTTCCATCAAGTGCATTATTTATAAATTGCCACATGATCAAGAACATGTCAAAATTATCATGAAAGTAATTTTCAATGCAGAAATAAATTCTAAAATTGGTTAGCTATAGTTCAGTGTTCTTTTTTGTTTTTGTTTTGGTGTGAATGATATTATATTACTGACAAGAGGTTGTCGAGACCTGTCAAAATAATAAAATTTATCAGTTCACAAACTAATTTGTAGTATAGAGAATGAACCGAATCGTCTCTCAATGATTCAAAAACAAAAATTCAATTAGATCAAGATAATTTAAAAGTGGGGTTAACCAATCCAAGGAAATTTACCGATCTTGAGTTTAATCTATCATTAATCATAAGGAATCCACTTAATTGCTAACCATGTTCTTGACCTTAGATCACATCAAGAAGCCTTAACATGATCCAAGAATCCTCTATTAGATAAACATTTAGGATTTAGTTAATCAATGTTTGATAAAGTAAGCATCATACAAACATAAATTAACTTAAGATCTGGAATTTAACCAAGCTAAACAATCCATCAAAAAGTTTTGATATATTGTTTAGTCTTTATAATCCTCTTTGAATACATGATAATAAAGCTATTATCACATAAACATCTAAATCAAGTTAAGCAATCCAATCTAGATTAAAATCAAAAGAGGAAGAAGAGAAACTTGAATAACAATTAAGTAATATGAACAAGCAAAACAAGATCTCCAAATTAAATATCAAGATGGTTAATCCCTTGGATTGATTATAAGAGCCTAGCCTTCCATGGATGGGAAAGAAGAACTCAGAAAATAAAGAGCATAAATGAAATTCTAAAGAGAATGGAAAAGAAGAGAAAGAAAACTCTCACAAATACTCAAACTTACTTCAAATTTCATTCATGCAATTACAAAAGAGGTTTGCCCTATTTATACTAATCCTAAAGACTACTTTACAGTTGATAAAAGCTGTAAACAACTGGAAATGCAAGATAAAGATGAATGTTTGTCAATAATGGTGGGTTGGTGCATGGTTGGTGGATTGGTGCATGATTGGTGGCTTCTCATCACAACTCTTCTTTGACTTCCAACTTAACTTTCATGACCAAAACAACGTATTTTGGCTTGGAAGTCTTCATAAGAGTTGTATTTTTATGTCTCATCTTTCTAATGGCACTGATTTCAGCTCAAAAGGACTTTTACAACACAAGATATTCTAAAAACATTGTACCAACCTCAGATCACGTTAGCAGAACATGTTTATAAATTCAAACCAACTTACAGCTTCATAATCATGTCGACAACGACTTCTATTGACTAAATGGTATCTTTCCAATGGCATCGGTTTTAGCTCAAAAGAAGGCCTATAGCTCACGATATTGTCCAATATGTGCACACAGCTCAGATTCTAGCGACAGCAAGCCCACTCTGATTTTCATACATACTTTGGACTATTAGAAGTCTGATCCAGCTCTTGAATTCCTTATGAAACTTGTAGATATTTATCTCAGCTTTCCACAGACACCAAGAACACCTCAAACAGATCACCAAAGCCCATGTTATGGCCTAAGCAATGAGAAAATGTCAAAATGCATCAAAATTTGAGAGTTAATCAAAATTTGCATTAAAGCCCAATGATGCCCAACAACACAAAACTCACTAATATACTAATATTGGGCACAATAAACATCTAATAATGCCAAGTACAAAGCTAACATAAGTGTCTCAAAAATGATTTATCAGTTACTTACGAACATGCTAAGGATATCTCGTATATATTGTAGACCAATTCCAATAATGACTGACAATATAAGTAAATCACAAAAAAGGAACTAAACATGACTTGTGATAGACCGAATAATTTCCAGAATTGCATCAGGAGGAATGGAAATATAACATAACTGTTTTAGAAACTAGAAGAGTAAAAACTACAAGTCTCACTATAATGTTTGATGCCTAAGCAGAAATTTTGAAAGATATGTAGACATCATTCAGAATAGCATCAAGGAAATGCATAATTGTCTGCTTGCATGTACATGATTCTGTGTGATAGATATTTCCAGGAAACCCAGCATGATAAAGATAACTTTATAACAAATTAAATGGGACATGTTTCAACCAAAATATGTTGTTGATGGTACTAATCTAGATCAAAGTTTTCCTTTTTACCCTTTTGTCATATACTTTTAGTAGGTTCACAATTAATGCATACGAGTATTTTACATGTATTTGAACTTAGAGGAGAAAATAATGACATTTTAATAACTTCCTTTGCTTGATATAAGACACTCAGTAATTTTATGCCACTGTTAAACAAAGGAATCCTAAACAAAGTAGGCAAGAACTTCTCAGAAGAGACAAGACATACCTGGAAGACTAGGTTTTAAATCCACATTTAACTGGACTACAACTAGAGAATCATCTTTGTCTCTTGTACCCAGCACATCTCTAGAGTCACCAACACTTCCAATAGCAAGATCTTGACCCTATGAAGGTAGCTTGATCTTTGATTGTCAAAAATAATTATCACAAGCATACAAATCAAAGAAAAAATATCATATATAAGAGAATGGACAATATTCCAAAGGTTACAAGATGACACCTACTTAACCAGAGTTATTGTTGTTGTCCCACTACAAAAGCAATCAATACTTAGGAGTCTTGAGAGTCTCTCACTCCTCATAGTCACAACTGCAACTCATTTCTTATTCAAAATGTGTTAAACCATTACTACAAATAGAAAGGTCTTCATCTTCAGATCGAGCTTAATTCAAATTTCAATTGATTACAAATGTAAATGGAAGAAAGAATAATCCAACAAGAAGAGTCGCATGTCCTGTAATGAAACAAAATATAGATGGAGAAAGAGAGAGTGTGTTCAAAAATGGAATCAGACAAGTTGAAGCTGAGAGACCATGGGAACCACCAACAAGCAAGAGCAAAAAGATCACCAGAAACCCGCTCTCGAGGGAGGACGTGACTTGGGAGTTGCTTGATACCGTTAGGGTATGAGAGGAGTTTGGAGGGGAAGAGATAGGAGGGGTAATTTTTCATTTCTAAATTGAGATAATTATAAAATGTTTATAAAAATGAATAAGGGATTATTAGAATGTTACATGATAACATTTCATTTTATTCTTCTCATTTTAAAAAATTCTCAAATAAAGAGAATGTTCACTTAAAATGAAAAATTACCTTTCATTTTCATTCACCTCTAAACTTCTTCATTCAAACATACCCTTAAAGTATGGTACTCAAGATGAATTATCAAAGATTTATTGTTATTGACGGTTGATTTCATAGACAAATCACCCTGGATACCTTATCCGACTATGTCTCTATCCCGTGTCTCTCTTATGTCTCATTCATTGTGCATCAATTATGTCTTCTCTTCCCGTGAGGAATCATAACTGCGGTGACTTTTCTACCCACTGAAAATCATACCGGTGGTAACGTTTCTTCCCACCGATGAATTTCTCGGTGGTAATTTCTCTTATCTCACCGATAAGTCATATCGGTGATTAATTTTCTATTAGCTTTGATTCACACCAGCCTTAGTTTCAATTTTCATATTGTTGGGTCTCTTGAATTTTCCTACTATTTGAAGTTTCCAAATGTTGTTCTTGATGAACTTGGAGAAGTTTGGGCTTTGCTGTACATCATGATTGCTTGCCAAGAAATTTCCACTGTGTGTTTTTCCAGTGATGTCTCTTCCTCCTTAGCCATGCAAATTTCTAACCAACTATTCTGGTTGTGCGTCACTCCAACCGTCTTGTTGAGTTATCTTTCTAATAGTGTTCATCTCATATATTATCTCTCCAACGTCTCCAACATCTCTGGGTTGTCTTTTGAGCTATCATTTATGGAGTCTGCATTATTTTTATGATAAGTTTCTTTTATCGCACTGCATCCAACAACCTTCTCGTGGCGGCGCTTCTTCCAGTCTTCAGATGTATTTCATGTGTTAGTGATCCCTCTTCGACCAGCCAACCCCTATTCATCCAAATCTAGCATTTTATATGTGTGCACTCTCTCAACACATGCTGCCCACTGCTCAATGGTGTCTGCCTCTGCTGTAACTCGATACTTGCAGCTTCTTCCTCTGTCATGCCACAATTCTGGTGAGTTCTTGCTGTCGTCACCATTCTCACGCACTGCAGTAATCAGTGATGCTCACATTCCAGTTATCAGAATCATGTTTCTTATTACAGTAGTGACATCTCTTCTCCAACTTTTAGATACAAAAACTTGTCGCCTATTGGATTTGGATGTGGACTTTGGACAAATATTTCACACCCAAACCAACAATAATCAATATATAAGATTACACTTTGTTTTAAACAACTCATTACTATAAATAATTAACGCTATCTTTCAAGTTTCAACTTTCAACAACACCTCAAAGCCATATTTATTTATCCATCTTATTTGAACAATGTTAGTTGGTGGAGTGGACTTTGGATATATATAATAGCACCCTCACCACACATTACACCATAATAATGATTATTTTTTTTGTTTATTCATGTTTTTTCTGGCTAAAGATACAACTTCTACATTTTATCTGTGGTGGTACGAGTGCTCATGTAGTCCGAATAGGGGTGTCCGAGCTTGAGGTCAAGTAAATGAGATGTTCGTTGTGATTTGTGAAGTCGAGTCCTTGCAACAGAGGAGATGAAGGGTTAAAAGCTGACTCCACCTCAATGCTCAATCATTAAGGGTACAAAGTATATAAGTGAGTCGAGAAAGAACCTAACTCCATTCCTGATGAATGAAAGTTCTTATTTGTAAGTGCTGGATGTCATAGATTATAACTAGTTGTAGTGACCTACCGTGGCCACTAGTATATATGCTCTTACATGAGTCAAGTGAAAACAAACTTTGTCTCGAGGTAGTTTGAACCTATCTGAAAAGCATAGGATATTGCATTTGGGTGTGTGCATGGATGCTTTGAACGTAATGGAATGGCAAGGCTTGAGATCCAGACACAACGCCAAAGCCAATGCCATTTGAAGAAGCAGACTCTAGTGACTCGCAAAAACATTTTATCCTTACTTGCGAGCCAGAAAAATACATTTTTCTTTAAAATTGTGATTATGAACAAGAAGATAGCCACCGATCGAATGGAAGAGAGATGCAATGCAAGGGTTTTCCCTATCAATCTCTCTCCTAATTTCCTAATTGTTTGTTTTTCTTTATAATATAATTTCCCAATTATTACCGTTAGCCTTAATGAGATACGTGATCTCTATCCATAACCATTAAGCGTATGTTTGGTTTACATTTTCCATGCCAGCAAACGGGTGTTCAGTGGAAGAAAAATTGAAGGAAAGTTTTTTCTTACAAACACTTGTTAAAAAGCGTGAAATGTACGTTTGCGGTGACAAGAATCTTAATCAAACAAAAGTTGTTAGTCAATGGCTTTTGTCAATCTTCATTTGTATGTAGAGTTGTGACTTTACTGACTTGTGATTCTAATTTCGCTATATACGTAAATATTATGTTTTCTTTGTGATCCTAATTTCGCTGTGTTAATATTATTTTTCCTTAAAATCAGACATTTCCTTGTAAAGAAATATCTTCACGGCATGTTTGTTTATAATTCCTCTCAACCCAATCGCTCAATCGCGAGAATAAAGACTTTTTTGCGACGAGTACAAATAGCTTAAAAGGTGTTCAAACCAGCATTTACGTTTAAAAAAATATCTGAAACAAACATACCCGGACTTAGGACTAGGTGAAAAATAATAACTTTTGGGTACATACTATGAAAAATAATCTAAAGTAATATCCAATATATTGGTAAGTGTGAGAATAACATTACACAAAGCACTTTCTAACTTACCGAAAAAAAAGTCACTTTCTAAACCCAAAACACTAAAAATTAAATGACTCTGATATCTTAATTGTCAACATTTACTTGTTATTATCTCATCATAGTCAAAATATAGATATTTGGAAATCAGCAGTACCAGGTAATGCCTCGTGAATAATGATAGGTCACCACCCAAAAAGGAAAATAATATAATAAACAACAAAATAAAAACAAGTACATCTTTTTCCCTGTACAACTACCACAGAATCACAACTTCACGTTAACACTTAGGCTTTCTTTGGTTATGAGAAAAATAAAGTGAAAAGAAATAGAGTTGAAAGAAATAAGGAGAAGAGAAATAGAATAAAAAAATGAATAAATTTTTAAGTTGTTTGAATTAAGAAAATTAAGAGAGAAATAAAAAAAAATTAAATTTTATTGTAAATACATATTTACCCTTATTTATTTATTTATAAAATAACAAAAGAATGATATATTAGTCAAATTTTCATCTCTACTTATTTCTTCACTATTTCTTTTCACTTTAAGAAAAAAATAAAAAAAATGTGAGACCCACCACTTCTTTTTTTCTTCTCTATTTCTCTTTTAACCAAACAAGAAAATTTTTCCATTTCTCTTTTATTTCTCTCTTCTTTAATTCTCTCTTCTCCATTTCTCTCATACCAAACAAAGGCTTAATCAGATAAAGCTAATAAAAAATCAATAATATTTGTCAAACAGCTAATTCCAATAAATTCAACGTCCAATGGCTGCGTTAAAAGTTTGAAGAAACGAAAGCATATCACCAAGAATATTGAGTAAACCCATTATTGAAGTGAATACTCAAACTACAGTAATATGATGGAGGACATGATGGAGAGAACAGAGTCAAATGCAAAGTAAAATAGACTCTGTGCCAGGCAAACCAAACTTGGGAGAACACGAGTCAATCTCAGAAAGTGGATAGGTAGTGAGACGAGCAAAAGACAGAACGCAATATCTCAGCCCTGAACCTCCGCCACACTTATTCCTCCTCTTCTGCCTCCTCCAGCCAATTGACAAAGGGTTCGAGTGCCTTCACAAAGGTTTGCCTGTAGCATTTCCAAATAAGCAACTTTAAGTAACAATCATAATGGCAAAAAAAATGGCACGCAGCAAGGAGGAAACTTCATAAGAAGACTTTTTCAAGAGTCAGTGAATGCCCACAATAATTGCATACCTGCCCTTGGTGTTTGTTCCTTTTCGGAACCAATGAAGAATGGTATCTTCAGCTAGCACATCCTGGTCATAAAGAGACCTGACAATCTCAGGGAACAGCTTCATCAGTTTAGCATCCTCATAGCATTGCATCTGTACTTTGTACATCAGTTCCAGCTCAAGTTTCCCACTGGTGCAGAATGTATTCAACAGTTCTGCCCAAGTTTTTACCTTTATAATAAACACAGCAATGTCATCAACTTTGGCAAGACAGAACGTGCATTACATATAACAAACCTAAGTGGTTTTCATGATAAGCAGTTACGTGTCAAACCCAATCTCTAGAAGTTTACGTATATAAAAGCAACCATTGAAACAAGTCAAAGTGAGCATGTGTCAACACCATATAAGAACACCTAATCCATGATTCAGAACTTATTACGCAGTATTCAGCTAGCATATGAATACACAATATCCATAAGCTCCACAGCTCTTCTTCATAGATTAAGGTCTAACAGTTGAAACTTCACATGCACAGACAAAGAACATGAAGAGATTCAAACCATTCTGAAAAGTTAAAAACCAATGAACTTGTTCCATTCATGGAATCAGAAAAAATTTTAAGTTGGTAAAACCTAAATTTCCAATACTGCCTACTTGAATCCCTTTTCCTGTTCAATAAGAAACTCAAGTACACAAGTTCGAAGATAACAAAGGTGATAAGTTTCTTAGCAAATACAAATAGGCATAGATGCAAAAAATCTAAAAGATACCTGGCGCAGGGCTGCATTTGCATTCTGTTGCTGATTTTTCCCTGACCAATGAACAGAATCCATTAAAACGTCCCACAAGACCCACACAACCTCTATGTCTGGCAATTTAGCATCTCTAACTCGCAGCTTCACAGTTTCTATGACTTCAGATATATCAACCTCCTCCGTTATCTGCGTCGTTAAAGCAGACTTCATTTCCTTAAGTTTCACATCAAATATTTTCTTCTCATTATACTCCACCAAGGCAACAGTCCTTCCTTGCTAAAAAGTTGACAATGAATACACATCTATAAGTTCCAAATTAGTTAACAAAACAATAGGAATGATAAACAATCAGATGCAGTCTACTAGAATATCCACCTATGAAACTGCAAAACAAGAAAAGCAATTGGATGAAAGTTGGACCAAATACCCCCTGGTAGTAAATAAATAAATAAGTAAAATCACTTCATATGATCAGTTAGCTAATGTCTAATTCAAGCCAAATGACAAAGCAGATTCAGATACAATAAAAGCCCATGCTTTGTACTCGCATTTTAAGGTATGATTCCAGGCTGCAGTTCAGGCCTCGTGCATCCCATTCAATTCCATCCCTTTGGCAGACAGCAAGAAACTGTGTGTGATGGTGCTAGAAAAATAGGGGAAGGGATATAAAGGGGAGCAAATTTGTTTTTAAAGGTATTTTGGACATTTTATCCTTAAGTTTTAAAAAAACAAAAAGATAGCATGACATTAAGGGAACTTTAAAGAACAGAGGAGAAAATTCATTTCTCCTGTCGTGTGGTGTTGAAGGAGAGAGAGAGAACTCTAAATCACCAAACCTGCTTGCACCCACTTGATTTTAAAGTTTGAGGTGAGTTTTTAATAAGCTTCTTCTTTTTTTATATCTTTTAATTATGAGAACTTTAAAATATAGTAGGTAGTTCTATTTTTACAAATGTAATAGGAACTAGATCAGAATTATAGAAAAAGAAATGAGTTTTATTTCTCTAATGTCTTCGTGAGGCTTGAACCGAAGTGGTTACAGATATCCAGAGGTAACAATTATAATGATTACAAGAATTGGGACTCAAGAACACTACACATGAAGTTCGAGAGTCCTGTGCTCTCCCTCACTAATTCTGTTTCACTCCAAAGTGTCCTTCTCTAATCAACCACCTTCCATTTATATTCTACTACAAATTGTATTTCTAACCGAATCAATCCTACTCTATGGGTGTGGATCCTCTGTCCCCCATTCTATTTCTCCTAATATTCACCTGTTTAATGGGGGTTTTGCTAATAAAATGATAACAAAATAAGAGTTGAGGATAATTTCTAAGGAGTGGTTAGAGACTTTGGAGTTAGATTAGAGTATAAATTTCATGTTTCTTAAAAGAATTTAAAAATCTTTGAGCCCTTGCTTAAGTTATATTAGGAAAAATGTTATCTTTTATGATTTCGACTTGGTATAGGTCCTTATGGCCTATCTAGATTTATTAAAGCATTTTTATTTGTGAGCAGATTCACAAGATGCTACTTCACTTGCCCCCACAAGAGCTGTTGGAAACAGTTGAATTAATTCTTCATTTCTGTGAATGGATAATTTACTTAGTGACATCTTTACTATTTTATTTGGAGAGACAAACCTTCTAAGAATATTTGAATTTTATTCAAATGAATTTTTATTACAAAAGGGACGATTAATTTATATTTATTTTCACTTTGTGTTTGGAAATATTAAATGTTATGAACATTATATTTTAACTATAGCTTTATTGGTTCTTTGAGTTATTTGAGTTGTCATTTATAATTATTAAAGTGAAAGTTTAGTTAGATATTTAGAAATGATTTCAGATTTTATTATTGAGAATCGTTAATTTTGAAGGATAATATTTGTATATTAGATTTTCAACATCCATTATGGGTTACGTGTTAGAACATAAGAGATATAACGGCTTATGTGCACATAGTTGATACAGAGATATAGACAGATATGGCAAGGCCAATTGATTCAGTTTGGCTATTGGGTGAGAGGACCTTTAGCCCTTTATGTGGTTGTAGGGTGAGCGGACCTTAGTCACAAGATTTGTGCCTGGTGAGATAAAGCCTCTGGCTTGAGATGAGCATGAGAATTGGTATGTTGGGTAGAGTTAACTCCCCAATTTGTATTATAGTTCTTTCAGTGTTACCCATATGGATTACATTATTGATGATTAGAATTTTTAAAGAAATTTATGTTTATGTATAATTTAGAGAAAAGATAATAGCTTCATTTATAAATTTTATTTTCATCAGTTAGTATATTCAGAGATTATTGGAAAGTCTAAATATTCGGGCGATTATTTGTTTCCCTTTCATTTCACTTAGTTTATTATTCTCTCACTGAGTCTGTGTGACTCACTCCATTTCACTCATTTTTTTAATTCAGATTTACAGACAGCTGAGTAGCTGGTTCCTGGGACTTGTTGTTCTCCCTAGGCTTATAGTCTTTTGGTATACCTCCATCATTGTTCCTGGATAGTGTTGTACTTTGACTCCAATATTTTGCAGCTATAAGGGATAGTGTGTTAAATTCTTTTGATTTGTATATAGTATAGTTAGTCTTGTTATACAACTTTCTATACAACTTATTTTGACAGTATATATATATGTATAGTTGATGCATGAGAGAGACTCATGCTTATTGAAATTTATGATATTTGTACTGTTTTTCAGGTTGAATCTATTCACTTTTTAGGAGAGACTCTGCCAAATTTTCAGGAACCCCTTTCTAAGTTTTTAAAGTGATTTTTTTTTTCAGCATTCTTAGCTAGGCTTGCCAGGCTAAGTAAGTGTTTTGAGTTAATTTAACCTGTGCATCGGTCATAGCATAACATCGGGTCATGACATTATGTCCTATTCTAAGCTTAAATATTGAACAAATCCCCAGGATAATAATTGAGACTTGCATTTCTACTTGTCCATTAGGTACTCCAAAAATTAAGAGATCAGTGAAAGGAAAATAGTGGTCTAAATTATGTGCATAACCAATACAATTAGTGTCTTAAATAATTAAAACTGTGAATGACAGTACAGTCACTTGCCAACCCGTCTCTCTTACTTTCTCTTTAATTTTGTATGCAATGTATTTTCCTAGCAGAAGAATAAGCTAGATGTCAAACATATATATTATATAATGACAACCCTGTCTCTCCTTCGTTACGTAATTGCCAGACACATCAGAACCCCTGTACTAATTTACAACTTTCAGGTGCAAGACCTTGACAACGATATTCTTAAGGACATAACACCATGATTTATCATTCTAAAGTTTAGCTTTTAAATTGATCCAACTACACCAAAGCCATGTTGGTAGACCACCTTTCCTAGAAAGACAAGCCAGAGAGAATTAAGTACCTAATCCAATACTGGAAAGACACAGAACACCTTCAACATATGCTCCCAAATATTACACTAGATATATCTTAAAAGGTATTAGTATTTTGCAAGCCTAAAACACTCCCAAAATAAGATCATCAAGGCTGTTAGAATTGCCGGGGGAAAAAAAAGATGAGCCAAATGGCGTCCATAAATAAAATCAACCATGCTAAAAAGCAAGCATGTTAAAACATTCTCTATAAAGATGTGTCTGTATGCTATTCGCTAATAAGTAAGACTTACTTGAAATGCTCAGAGAAAGACGCATTTGATCTTTTTGCAGGGGGGAAAGTCCAAAAAATTATCCTCCACTTTTCCCCGTTTCAGAATTGAAATAAGATCATCAAGGCTGTTGTCAATCAGATACTCCTTAAAGAAGTCAGTTACAAATGACAGAACTAGCCCTGTGGCAACAAGATTATCCTTAACAAGTGGCTGGAACACAGTCTCTGGTGGAAAACCAGATAGCTTCTGGGAGAATACAAGTGCTGTGAAGATTGCCAACTTTTTCCTCTCATTTTCCTCAAAAAGCTCCAAAGACTGTAGAAGTCTTCGCATGACATTTTCAAGGTTCTTGATGAGAAATGGCCTTCGCCGTAAAAATCTTTTGTATGTAGATTACAGATGGTAATATGACTTCACGCTTAGGCTCACACTCTATTATAGAGTAAGGATGGCGCCTCCCCCTCATCAAGCTTGGTAGTTCCAGGTTGTGTACGACCCCCAGTGAAAACAACCTTCAGTAATGCAACAAGCATATTTATCATACAACTATTTGCAAAAGGAAAAATTACAATGAAGGAACTAGGACTGTCACACTGATGCCAATTTGCAAGTCAGACACAAATCAACTGACAGTAAAAGATTGAAAGACATTGAGAACATTCAACTTAGATGACCTGATTAATGCTCTTGTAAATGGAATAAGTGAGGACATAAATTTTCTATTCACTGTCCAACCATTTTATACAAATGCTGCAACTATGATTAGTAGTTTATTTTTCAGTTAAAAACAAATCTATACAGTAATGAAGAATGTGAATCAAGTTTAGGGTGATGAATATAAATCAAAATTGTTGAACTAGGAAGATAAAGGCCGGTAATTGCTCCATAAAACACTGAATGGAAATATTTGAAGTTGCAAAAGAGATCACATCGATAAACAGAAAGAAAACACTACGCCACTTCACACACGCAATACCTCATAAACCAAGACGAAAAGGACTCGGAAGGTTGGTGAATCTGCGACTCTGCTTGCTTGGGAATGGGATCAACTAGAGAGAGAAACTAAAAGAGAGGAAGAAAGACAAAAAAATGAAACTTCGGACACCCATATTTATTTACTAAGATGTTAACTATGTTTAAATTGGTACTAACGATGGAATCGAATGCGACGTTAAGAGATATTATTGTTTGGATGTTTTAAAAGATGATGGAAAGGAATGATATGAGAGGGTTTTTATTTCATTCTATACTACTATATTTTTCTATTTTTCTTCCCCCCAAATTGGGAGAAATGGGATAGAATCAATTAATGTTTATAAAATATAATATCAAAATTATAAATTTATCCTAACTTAAAATAAATTTAAATAACTCTTTCAAATTTTTCATTTCACATTTCTATAAGAGTTTATAAAAAGGTACATGAAAATAAAATGTTGTTTAAAAAATTAAATTTTATAAAATAAATAATTAAGATTAATATGTATGAAGTAAGAGTAATATGGTAACTATAAATTTATAATTCTTATTATTTTATCTTATTTTATTAAAACTTTCAAACAATGGAATGAAAGTTTTTTTTTCCATTCCATCACTAAATATCCAAATAATGGTGTAGGAATTTTATTCCACTCCATCCCGTCTCATTCAATTTCATTCCATCTCATTCCATTTCATTCCATTTATCATAAAACTTCCAAACATAGCGAGAGGGTAATAGGTTCATGACAAGACAAAAAGACACAAATTATGCTTTATGATATTAATTTTAATTTTGTGACTTTCTTTCTTGTAATATTTATGTTAATGACTAAGGTAAGAATGAGATGATCTGATTAATTATTTAATATACTTTGAGGAAATTAACAAATTATAATAATAGTAATAAAATTACGAAATGGAAACTCATAAACTTGGTAATTCATTACACGAACAACCGTTTACTTCTGTTTTAATATTAACATGTTTAGGTTAGAGTTCGAAATATCCTAAACTATAATTTAAATAAAAATTTGTCTCTTGTTGTTTTTATCCAAACCATAATTTTAAAGCTTCAAACTCCAATCTAAACATACATTATGTCTGTTTTCAAGTTTTAAGTTTCAACTAACAAAATATTTGGATCGAAGAGGTTGGAGAGAGAAAAAAATGAAGGGATACTTTTTTATATTGAGTAAATATTTTTTTCTTAGAATTTTTTAAAATTAAAAGAATAAATGAGTGATTAATATAGGAATAATTTTTTATTTAAAATAAATACTTTTTTATTTGAAAATTTTTTAAAACAAGAGATTAACATATAACTTTTCAATCATCTCTTATTTATTTTTATAAAAATTTTATAATAATCGTAATTTATAAATAAAAATTTATCTATCTTCTCCCTTCTTCTTTAAACTCGTCCATTCCAATCATGCCTTAAAATTAATATATTATAGCTGACACCATTAAAACCATTTTACCATACACTAATTTGTAAATCATTGAAAATTAGTAAAATATACATTAGCATTCAGAAAGAAAGAGTGTGTTGGATTTGCTTTCTTTCTTTTCTATTGTTTTTTCCTTTTCTGATTCAACGAAGGTGCAAATATATAGGAAGGAGAGAGAGAATAAGTAGCTTAGTGAGATCAAGGTATCTAGTTACTGCCTCTGTTTGCAACCTTGGATAAATATAATGAAGTTTTATGTAAAATTTTATAATGAAAGAAAATTTTCTACAATATATACAAAATCTAATGGAGTATACAATAATTTACTTTATTGTAAAGTAAGGATTGTTGTGCTAATAAGAGATCAGGGTAAATAAGATTGTTGTGTTATGCCTCATGAGTGTCCAGTACTGATCAGGGCCTTTGATTTAGCGGGCCTCCTCGGTCTTGATTGTCACCATCAATGCCTATAATTATTATCCGATACTTAAAACCCAATAAGCCTTGTTTTTAAATGGACAAGAAACGATAACCTCTAACCTTCGAGTTTCAACTCAAGTAAACCATCGGTGTACATTTTTATTTCTTTGTTTCTTTCTTCTTCCATAGGAAGAAAATCAGTTGGATGAAATGCTTGGAAATAACATTTTAAAATTTCTTATGTACGAACAGAAGCTTTTATTTGCTTCATGATATCATTCCACAGGTGGCTTCAGAAAACCTCTCTCGCTATTGAGCCACTGAAAAATTGTTTGCACCACTATTTCAGGAAGTGTGTAAAACAATGACTGAAAATTGCTACATTGCCAAAAAAAAAAAATGCTAGGAAAGGGCCGCAACGACTCAAGACCAGAGATGTGTTCAAAGATCTTTGAAAAACCTAAATTCTAAGGACAATAATCAAGGAATCTGTGAAACAACTATGGATGCTAACAAATCTGAAAAAGGCGTCAAATCCCGGCCCAGCTAAACTGATGTCAATTGGGGCTTCTGTAAATTCTCATCTCTATACAACAACCGCCGCTTCTTTGAACCATATCCTTGGTACTGGTAGATGATGCTGTAGAGGCACTGCCTCAGGCATAAGATGTCAAACGTTTCTATAAATCTTAAATCTGTTATCCTGGATTTAGCACCAGCAAATCGCTGGTACTCCTCAAACACAGAAGACAAACACCAATTCTGCAATTTTCTCAAGCAACCAACAAGGCAACCGGTTCGATGCTGCATAAAAGAAGAAAATATATTAGAAAAGTTTAGAAGAAAATAAAAACCAACGAGAAGTAATAAATTGACAAGTCAATTTATACCTTTCCTCGATTGCAATGGATCAAAACTGGGTGATTTCTCACATCTGAAACCGCAAAAAATGAAGTCATTTAAATATCTGATAAACAAGTGAAGCACCAGCAACAAGGGTATACTATACATAAAAACTTCATCTCAAAGTTGAATGGGAGTGTTATAATTCAGTACCAATTAAAACTTCCAGAGCCTCCATGATGGTATCCTTGATAATAGATACAGAAAGGTCCTGCAAATACAAAGAATCATTAGCTCAAATTGACAAGGACACAAAATAATCCATACGCATCAGATGTCATGAGCAGCCATCATCAGTTTTCCGTAATAAAAGCTTCTTTTGCAATAGTGTCGTAAAAAAATATTCATTCGACACAAAATATTATTGTCTGAAAATTCAGATTTCCTGTTTCCTAAAGAGATGACTACATTTAATGGTTAAAACTAAGACTTGATGAGTGACAACAGACAAGACAATCACAGAAGTCCGGTGTTACAAATAGACATCATCTTTGCTGATGCCTTGTTTGTTCAATGTGGATGCTTTTTTTGGTACAGTTCAATGCGGATGCTGTGTGCGTTTCTCAGTAAAATCAGTGTCCAAAATTTGAAATTAAGAGAACAAAATTTCCTAAATATTTGTGTGCCAATAATAACACTACTAATATGGACTGGGGAAAAAATGGTATCAAGGAGTGACCACAGCTTTGAGCTTTGAGCTTTGAGCCCAGCTATCACACACACAATCCAGATTTCAAACAATTATTACCTTTTGATATCAGCAAGCAGTTCGGAATAGATAGTAAATATTTTACGATTCATCGTGATAAAGTTTTTCAATATTCTAAGTCCCTAATTAACCACGTGAACACATATCAAGGAGTGGGACAAAAGGAAATTACCGTCTTCCCCTCAATTCCGAATTGAAAAAGCCGAATATTCTGTGATTGAAGAAACTCTAAATTTTGTTGTGGATAGGGTTCGGGACACAAGTATCTGCGCAACCTCATACATGAGTTTCATGCCATTCATAAAAACAACACAACATAGTCTATGGAAAATCACATTTGACTTGTATTTGTAATTTGAGTCTTTCAAAAGAAAGAATTTTCTTTTATATAGAAAATCAAAAACAACTTGATGAAGTATCATGAATCTTTGAATAAGGAATTCTATAATAATTTTGAAAAAAGAAAGAATTGATTCTTGGATGCTGTTGATGTTGATGTTGATGTTGCTGTTGCTGTTGCTGGCTAAGAAAATTTCATTATGGATCTCTAACTCTAAACTAAAGGGAAAGGAATGAAATTTTTTGTTATGTTGCACATTGTGAAACAATGAGAGAAGAGTAAATTACAAGTTTTGAATATTGTTGATTATTTGTTTGTGAATGTGAAGCAATGGAAAAAAAAAAAAAAAAAACTGACATGATGGATCGAAGATTTAGGGTTTGGAGGAAGGCGAAATTGGAAGGTTGAGGGAAGCTGGAGCGGAAAATGCGGTCGTCAACCATTGAGAAGTTGGATGGCAGAAGCAGAACGGCGGCGTCTTCTCCGGTTTCTAGTTCTACCTCCTCCACTGCCACTGTCATCAAACCCATTGCTCGATATTGCTAGCTCTTGTTATTGCTCCTTCTTTCTTTCTGGTGTGGACGTGGACGAGAAAAAGGCTTCTCCTTAAGGTTTAAACTTCAAATAAAAGCTGTTATCATATGTATGTTCCCTTCGGAATTGCCCAATCGGATTAGGATCCTAAAACTAATTCATAAACTACGGGATGTTACTCAATTATCCTATTTCTCTTATTAAAAAGATATGCATACATTATTTATCATTATTATATGTCATGTCATTGTGCACCAAAGCAAGTTGGAAACTTGGAAAACGAGAGGGCGGCACACATAAAAAAGCTCACGCTCATTTCCTATACTTGCTTCTTTTTTTAAATTAGCCTCCGTCAATATTTTTAAAAAAGAAAAGAAATTGGACTTGGACTTGTCTTCTACCACTCAAGAGCCATGTTCCACAATCTTTTTCTTAGAAATAGGGAAGTTTCGGCCCCTCTCTCTCTCCGGGTAAGTTTTTATTTTTTATAGAAACCTATGCTTCAAAGCGTTATAGTCAAAAGAATTCCATATTATGCACGGTCAACATAACGCGGCAGTCAAACTGTTGTTGTCACTAGATTTGTCTCTCTAATATATATCCGGTAAAACCATTGACCGTGCCTTAGAATTAGACGACCTTTATCATCAACGCTTTTGACTGTGGTCATTCAATATGTGCTTTTGTTATTTATTTTTTCTTTCTTTGCTTTTAGCTAGCAACTCATTCTTTGTGCTGTTAATTGTGGAATTGATTAACAAATGAAGTGCATGGCAGCTCAAGTCTAGGCCTAATAGCTTCACCTCCCCACCTCAGGGGCGACTAGGCCTCTCGTCACTCCCAAGCGCCTCTCGTCCTTCTCTCTAGGCGTGTTAATGGTTTGTGTTAGTTTAGATTTTAAGAGAAAAAATCTAAATTGATCAACTTTCGTCAGATTAGCTTAGTTTGATTTTTAAAAAAAAAATTCTGAGCACTTCCAAGTAAACTAATATGATTAAAGTTGGGTTAGTTTGATTCTTATCATCGGGTTTGTTTAGTCAAATTTTTTTCTTACAATAAAATAACAAATTTACTATTATTAAATACTTCAATTTTAATTAAACAATTACATATAAATTTTAAGTATTCAAATTTTCTAATTATTGTTATTCAGACCGGACCGGCTGGTCGGATTGTGAACTAATCCCTTATTTGTTTATGGTTCAATGCCAAACCGGATTCATAGTTGAACCGATCAAAATTAGTCAAAACCGGGCAAAATTGCTCAAAACTGGGTTGAATCGGCCATCTTTTTTTTTTAATTTTTTAATTTTTTTTTATTTCTCAATCACTTAATTACTCAACTGAGAGTGATATGAGACTTGATAATTAAAACTCCAAAACCTTATTATACATTTTATTATTGGTAATGTGTGTTATGAGTCATGTATATATATATATATATATATATATTTGTTTATTTAATATGTAATTATGACATCATCCGGTTCTACCAAACGGTGGAACCGGTTGAACTTGAACTGAAAACTTTTCCGATTCACTATCCGGTCCGGCTTTAACAACATTGCTTCTAATACAATACAAGTATTAATATAAAAATAAAATTAAGTTTGGGAAGAAATGTTTTAACGTCTCAAAATCATCATAAGTTTCATTTGTAATATGAATGTATGTCATTAAATATATCTTACTTTACAGAGAAAGTTATATATTTTTTTATATTATTTAACAGAGAAGACTTTAAATTGTAAAATAATGTGACACAAATGAGTAAGCTAATAATTGAAATGTTACTATCATAATATGCAACTAAAATCAAATAAAAATAATTGAATGATTGAGGCTTAAAAATAAAAATTAAATATATATCTTAGTTTTTTAAATAAATGAAAAGCCAAAAGATAAAGAAATAACGTTTAAAATTTTAATATTTTTTAGAGCATTTCATCAAGTCATAGAATCTTTAGTTTATAAAATACAAGAATCATGAACTAAACCATTCTTAGTCAATTTTGATCAAATTGAACCCAATAATTCAACATAAACTATTTTTTTATTTAATTTAAGTTAGTTTATCAAGTTAATCAAGTCAACTCAGACCAATTAATACCCTACTCTTCTCCACTGTCCCTGCCTTATACTTCTAGAAGAAGACACTTTAGTTTCACCGTCCAATATGAAAAGATAGGATCAATACGTCCTCCTATACTATACTGTACTATACATACATACATACATATATGTATGCCTAATTAATTAAATCTCTATATATAACACATCTATCTAAGCATTATATTATTATGCTTGATTTGTGACCGATAATATCCGTCACAATTTGTGACTCATTTTTGTGACAAAAAATTGAAGAAAACAAACAATAAGTATAAAATTGTCATGGATATACAATTGGTTAGAAATATTGAAGCCGTGAGGAGGGGAATGCATTTGTGATCGATTTTTTCGATTAGAAATTATTAAATTTTTGTTTTAATTATTTTATAAAAGTTGTGACCATTATTTCAGTCAGAAATATTTTCATATTTTAAAATATTTTTTTTGTGACTAATTTTTTAGGTAAAAAATTATTTTTTTTTTAAAAAATATTTTATAAACATTATGATTGATTTTCTGGTTAGAATTTTTTTATTTCAAAATTATTTTTTGTGACTGATAAATGATTTGATTTAAAATAAAAATAAAAATATTAATTTCTTTTCTTTTCTTTTAAAAATTAATTTCAAGAAGCTTAAATATTTTATTTCATTATAATTTTTATAAATGAAATTAAAATTTAATTTTATTCAAATTTTTAATAAAACATAATTATACATATATAATTAAATTTCATTTTTTTATATAATTTTTCTAAGACCCAAAATGTTGTCGTTTTTGGTGTTGCAACTTTAAAAGCCTAATCTGCTCTCATTGCAACCAAATAGAGAAAACCCAAGTGTTGCTCAGTTCGTTCGTTCCCATTCCCAGCTCCCTTCCCAAATCTTCCCAGTTCCATTGAACTAGGAGTAGGAACCCTTTCATACAATGCAACATTGAAGCTGCCATCAATAATCTTGCTCCAAATACTTGAACTCGGAGGCGAGTCTCTCACTCTTCTGAGGCCTACCAAAGCGGTGTATCGACAAAAAGCTCCCTCTGTGCTTATCCGGCGTGCGAAGTGGCAGAACCTCTGCCCTTGTTGGTCCTAGAAGGAGTCCTCTCAATGTTATGCAAAGAACCCGCATACAAGAGTGCGCACCTGAAGTTTCCTTTCAAATCGTATCGTTTTGGATCTGGTGCTGTATTTTAGAGAATGCGGATAAATTACGGAATATTTGTTCTTCTTTTGTATAGAGACATTTGTTCTTCCCTGCAGTTCTAAAAGTTTTGGAGTCAAATATTCCAATTCCAAATAAGGTAATTATCTCAAACATTCACATTTCCCCCATTGTCAAACATCTTGTTTCTTTCTTAACAATCATAGGCATATTTTATCTCTCTTGATTCTTTAAATAAACAAGATACTTTATCTTTAACATGTTTAGCAGGAAAGAAGCATTGCACCGCCAATATATGATCAAGACGAGAGCATTGGGAGTGACCACTATATCAATCACAGACGACCATATTTTAACCAGTAACACTCTTGTACTTCAGCAAAATGGCCTACCTCTTCTAGTCAGTGCATTGAAAGCCTAACTGAACAAAAATATTGCCAGTTTTCACTTCCCTAGACATAACAGGGGCATGCCGCTCCAGCTTCGTTGACTCGGCTCATTGGACGATGACAAGGATTATTGTTATTTTGTTATTAAGAATTGTGTATTTCGTATTGTTTATCACGATTATTAGATCATCATGGTACTTAATTATGTAAAATAATTTCAACTTCATAAAATATTGTATGTCATAGAGATTAATATCTATTTTGATTGAATGTAATATAGTAAGGTTTATAATAGGTTTGGTAATTTATTTTTAAAAAAATTATCAACTCATTAATTTATTATTTTGTGACTGAATTTGTGTTTGATTTTTTTTTAAAGTATCAAATTAATATGTGTTCCTTATTGAAAATCGGTCACATATTTTTCTGATCGTTATTTTGACTGTTAAAATCGATCACAAAATTTTCCAAAATAACTAATTTTTTCATACTTTTTTTGCAATTGATTTTGTAAGAAATCATCAATCATAAAACCGATCACAAATATTACTGGCCGATTATAATCGATCAGAAAAAAATTTCAACCTGCAAAGTTACAACCGACTAAAATCAATGACAAAATCGGTTTGAAAATTGATTTGTGATCGATTTTCGTGATTGGGCAGTCACAAATCAAGGAATTTCTTGAAGTGAGAGAAATAATGTGTTGGGTGTTGTATTTGAGGCTAACGTGTGTAAAACCTTCTACCTTGATTATGATTACAAAATAATAAATTTTCGTGAGTGCACAAATTGTTTTAAAGTGAGTAATTATGCACTTTAGTCAACCCATATAGATCAAGTTTTATCATTATTTTATCTCGTATTTTGATATATAATTTATGGGCATTACTTCAGTATTTATCTTTTTTTTAAGAGTACTGGTACACAGGGTGGGTTGTTAAGTATTCATTAGTTGTTATTTATATTTAATAGACTTTCAAGTATTTATTGTGAAACCAACAGTCAATAGATAATTGACAACTCATCCTGGGTACCAAACCTATCAAAGTACCATAGTAACTCCCATAATTCATGGTTAATTGAGATATTGTAATATGGGTGTTCATGGTTGGATTTTGCTTAACCCGATCTTGATTTGAGATTTTGATTGAGCCAATTTTTAGATTTGGACTTGATCTTAGATTTAGTCATGGTAGTACCTGTAATTAACTAAGTCGGGACCAGGCTGGCTAAAGTTTGACAAAAGTCTAAATAATAATGTTATATGTATGGTATGTTATATTATACTCATACGTATTTAAAAGTCCAAATTATATGTTAATAGTTTTATGACTATAAAACTCTTAATAAATATTGATAATTATATATATGTATTTAAAAGTAATGTTTAATCTATATGTCTTAAATTCTCAATTAAGATATATAGGTATTTATCTACCTCAGCCTAATAGATAACTCAATCCCAATTCGAAAAACACATTAAGCTAAAGTCATTTAGCCAAGTCTCCACTCAATTTTTTTTTATTAAAATCAAGACTAACCAGGCCCAAACAACTTGGGTGGGGCCTTGTGCACCCTTATATTGTATATTGTACTGCATGCCTATTTTATGATTACTTATATTTTTTAAAAAAATACTCATGATAACAACTATATGTGTGTGTCTCAATGTGTGTGTGTGTTTGTGTATGTGTCTATATATGTTAGAGACCGGAGGGAGAGTAGATGCGTGACCAGAGCCAATAATTTTATCTTGTGGGGACCAAGACTTAGTTTGGTTAGTTTTGTAGAGACAAAAAGAATATTACATAAAAACTTTATGAATTTTTTAAAAAAATAGTGAAAATCCAAAAAATAAACCTTGAGAGTTGGGGGTATGCCCTTCCCTCCGGTACTAGAATTAATTACAAACTGAGATAGTCATCTACTCATCTTGGTGTATACACTTAAATACAAATTTAATTATAATCATTACTATATATTATCATTATTGAAAATGCCAACACACCATATATATTTTATATCCTCTACAACAAAATCCTGCTTTTTCATGTTCCTAGTTTCATGTAATATATATATATATATATATATATATATATATATGTATGTATAAAATAAAAACTCTAATTAGGAGACGGCTTCACGGGAGAAGATGATTTTTCAGGTTTTGCTTCCAAATTAAAGAGCTCATACTGCTGTAAAGGGAGAGACGAAAGAGAGAGCAGCTCAGGAGGTATGAGATTCTCCCATCCCATTATGGGGTCAGAAGACCTTGCAGTTGCTGTTGCTGCAATGCCATCCCATCCAATGTGTGTCACATGCTGCACATCTGTTGGGCACCCTATTTCCATGTCCATTTCCAGTTCATCCAACTCCTCTTCTTTATCCACTACAAACATATATAACAAATTAACAAGTGATCCACACATCAAGCAAGTGACCATAAAATCAAATCATTATGTTGATCATTTTACGCACGCACCCAACAAGAATGAATGATTTAAGCAAATTAGCTACTGCTACTCACCAAACAACTGAGGCAAGTTCTTGAAACCCTTGAACAGCTTATTGAAGCCAGTGGATTTGTTAGATTTTGGAACAACGTCAAGGAACCTGAACGAGTTCTTCATGCTTTCACCAGACAGGCTCTCTGAATCCTCGTCGCATTTAGGTCCTTCTAAATTTACTATATATATATATATATATATATATATATATATAACTAATAACAGATCAGATTGAAATGAAGCAAATTACGTGTGTGTGTGTGTGTAGAGAGAGAGAGAGAGAGACTTATTGCAGCAGCTGGTGAGTTGGTGTCTGGTCTTGATCTTCTTGGATGCAGAATACCTACAGCAACGCTGGTCTCAGAGATACAACCAACAGAGGAAGGAAGAATGACAAGCCTTTCCATTCTGTCTCTCATTTCTTTCGTATCGATCGAGGGGGGTGGAGATCGATTGGAATTGGACCTTGAGCGAGCCAATATGCAACCTTGAGTTGAGAATTGACAAGTAGAATATATAGCTATAGGCTATATAGCTGGGAAGTTATTATAATATAATAAGGATAGGATACACAGCACAACACAACACAAGGGCACGGCCTTTGCCTTCCATTGAATTTGTTCTGAAGCGTGTTATTGTTATGTATAGAAAGTCAAGCTACATAATAATAATAAATCCGTTTGGTGGGTGAAAGTTGAAACTGGAAGGAGACAGAGATACACATATAATGGATCGGGAATGTATGTTTGGACGTGCTTAAAATATAAAACACGATCAAATCCATTCCCCTTATATATATCTCTAACGAACATCGCCTTAAACAAGTCGGTTGAGTAGTGAGTGACTAAAGCCAAACCGAAGTACCAAACCCTATGACCGAGACCAACTCACATCATCAGTTTTCCGTTCAAGTGCTCTCCATCTGCTTTAATTTCCTTTCCTTCACTTACCTCTCTTGTACAATAAGTCATCAACAATTTCTTCTTTTTTTCTTTCCGTATCTCTGTTTTAGTTGGGTTTTTTTTTTTTTTGTAAAATAAAATCCCTTATTTATGTTCATGGTTTTTTACTTTCTTTGGACTCTAACTAGAAGTAGTGCATCCCAAGCGAACTTTCCAGTGAATCTCCACCTCCTGGCGATGGAGACCAAATCCGATGTTTCTTGACTTCAAAGAAGCAATGCATCATTGATTGTAAGAATAGAAAATAGGTTTGTTGAAGACAGGCTTATTATATATGTGATGTGTTCTGATTAACTGAAGCTTAGCAAGTTAATTAAGCTTAATTTGGTTCTTACTCTTTTTTTCAAAATAAAATTGACAAGTCTAACAAATCGTTATTCATGATACTATCATACAATTATATGAAGGCCAAACTGTTACTGTATGTTACTTAAGCACTCTAGAAACTGGTAATCTCATCTTTATCTTAACCTACAATGTTGTGTCTGTATGACTTGTATCAAGAACGTACTAATAGTACAAAATCAAGTTGTCCTCTTCTATATTGCCTTCCTGACCAACCGAGCCAGTAAAATGTAATTTTAAGAATATAGATTGGCAGAAAAGTTTAAACGTGGAACGCAAAGCGATGAAAATAAATAACGCATACATTTATTTCTTGCCACCAAAATGCCAAAACATGCATGGGAGCGAAAATGAACACAAGGAGAAGGAATACACAAGCAAGTGCATCCCTGAGCAAAATTATGTAAAGAAAAAACATCAATAGTTTGGCCTAATGATAAAAAGGAGTATATCACGTGTAATTAGTACCATTCGAATCTTATATTTGTGAATTTTTTTTAGGTCTCACACAGAATTTTTGTTATTATAAATCTTCTAATTTCGACGTGAATGGCCTCTGAATAGTTTTAGATTGTTTGAAACGTTTTTATTAACTTTTCTTTAATATTACAAATTAAATAAATATTTTAAAGTAAATACTTATTTTGGTACTCCAAAGATACATGTAACATCAATTAAATCCTTCAACGATAAATACATCAAACTAGTCCTTCAATGTTATTTTTTTACATCAAATTAGTCTTCTAAAAAGACTAATTTTATGTCAAAAATTATTAGAAGACTAAACTAATGACACTTATATTTTTAGAGGACTAAAATAAGTGTTTACTTTAAAATTTATTTTAATATTAACCATATATAGGTCACAGTACCATTTTCTCTTCCTCTATTTCTCTCTTGAACTACTGCTTGCATTTTTATTTATTTTTTTGGGTATCAGTAGGGGCAGCACAGCCCATAAGAGGAGTAACGATCAACTACACGTGAGAGATAAACTGGCAGTGGTGGGAGGAAGCATGCTGCATCAAAGAGCAACCACACATCCAAGTTCTGACGCTTTCTACTAGGCTAGAAAGCAGATGAGATAACCCACACCCACATCCCTCCCTTCTAAACTAAATTCACTGCTAATGCCATCATAGAATTTGCCTCCACGGCAAGAAAATCCCATTGTTTGTCCCTTGCCCATCTAAGCCTGGTATATATAATTCACAACTCCGCCCAAAGAAAGCTGCCAGTGCCAAGTTTTCTTGAAAATCCTACAATCCAAGCTCCAGTGGAGTCTCTAAAACACACCTCCGCATTCTGTAGAGAAGCCATTGTTCCAATTGGAACCATCAACATTCAATTTAGTCCATCCATGAGAAGGAAACTGCCAAGCCGGAAAAAAGTCCCTTTTCTTATATCTGCATTACCCAGCACATTATGCCTCTCAGCATTTTGAAAATTCCCTGGCTTTAGACATAACCGTGAAGAATAGGTCCCTGATTGCATCAATATTTTCTCCTAAAAATACTACAACCTACCAAGGCCGTGGGGTTTGTATGGTTTGCACAAGCAATGGCCTCAACTTTCTGGCAAGCAAACTGGTAACGGCATACTTGTTTCAGGAAGGCTTGTCAGAAAAACAACCAGTTGACAAAAATAGAGCAAGAAAAAAAAAGTTTGACTTATCTTGGCATATATATAATTATCTCTTTTCTTTATTAGAGTACAAATTTTTTAGAAAATTAATATATATCATTTATAATAGTTTAAATTCTTTTCACAAGTCTCTAAATATTATGCCCTACATTGAGTAAAAAAAAAGTTCAATTTGGTACTTAACCCATGAAATCCTTCTTGAAGTTAGTATTTTGGGGTGGACTCTCTCATCATAGGCTTGAGTCATAACAATTAGTGTTTTTATTGAGATCCAGTCGACACAAAAGGGACGACCTAGGAATGAGTGAACCGAGAAACGGCTACCTGTACCAAAAAAGTCATAGTAAAAGCAACCCTAAGTGGGTAGCCAGAGTAGGCCACCTTGAGAGGGCAGCCAAAATAGGCCACCTTGAGCGGGCAGCCAAAGTGGGTCGTCACACGCCGTCTTTCAAAGAGGTATGCAATATAATGTCCCACATTGAGTAAAAAAGAAAGCTCAATGTGGTACTTAACTCATGAGACTCTCCCTCCTAATAGGCTAGTCTTTTGAAATGGGCTCTCATTATGAACTTGAGTCATAACATTGAATAATGTAAAAAGCTTTCCTTAGCATTACCCTAATCAAAATCCAAAATCCGGAAGTTAAAAGGATGCCCCTCAAACTCAGGCTTCAAGTTAATCCACCCACTAATAGGTCAATTGTCAACCAACCATGAAAAAGGGGGGTTATACTTTTTGCTTTCTGGCAATAATGATAAATAACCATAACTGTCTATCTGCAAGTGAAAAGAGATGAAAACGCAAAATATTTTACAAAAAAGAATGAGATGCATTGTCTCATGTTTCAGTTAGTGTCGAGATTTCTATGGAGGTAAGTATAACAAACTATATAATAAGGACAACTACGAGAAAAAGGCAAGGTCTATTAAAAATCAGATTATTCTGCACTTATCACTCATAGAGGAGGGTAGAAGTATGAAGACAAGGAAAAGCCGAGGAAGAGCAAGCCACCTACTGTGGCTACTGTGCGTTGCGAAATCTTAGATGCCAGCATGCTTCCTCCCACCACTGCCACTGAAGTACAAATGGTGTGTCCAACAGTGGCCCCAGCTGCCACTCCCAGTGCATTTTTATGCGTCGCCAGCTACAGAATGAAATTAGAAGCCATGAAAATTCAAAGCTAAATGAGGAATACGGCAGGAAAAAAAGTGACTACTAAAGTAGGCAAAAATCGAAGATTATAAGACATAAAATCTAGCATGAAAGCAGAAAATGAGCAAAGAACTGAAACTTAAAAAAATCAGGTTTCTTACTGCAATTGTTGCAATCTGGCTACGATCGCCCCATTCAGCAAGGAACGTTAAAATAAAAGACTGCCAAAAAGAGGATAGTATAATTACAGATGTGATTATTATCTTATACAATTAAACAACAGAAGCAAAGTATGCACTTGCCTCCAAAAATATTGGTGTACAAAATCTCGAAAAGAAGCGCCGAAATGTTGTTTTCCCCTGTCCACCTTCAAGTTTCTCTTCTACCTAATTAACAAGAGAAAATTCAGAGCAAGTTCCAAATTTGACCCCAAAAACGAGGGAGTTTTTTTTTTTTGGGGGAGGTGAGGGGTGGGAATTGAGTTAGGAAGCAAATTCTTTTTATGATTTAACCAAATTAAACTGAACCAACTAATAGATCAAATGCAGAACCCCGCCATATGCTCAGGTAACTAATAGAGCCCCTCACGGAAAAGTGACCAGGTGGAGGAACAGGGACAGTACAATAATAAAAGCAACAGCATAGCAACTTGCAGCTTTGTCAAGATACTAGCTCTTTGCATATATTAACATTCATAAACTACAATACCATGATCGGTATGTTGAATTTTAAACTGACAAGAATACAGCAACTGGCCATAGCAACAAATACACAGAATTATGAAGAGTATTTTACTGTAAAGAGTCAATAAAAACATACTTCTTCCATTTCTTTCTTCTGTGAAGATTTTGAATCTGATCTCCAAGCAATATACAGTAATCGTAACCCAAAGAAAGCATAAAGAACTGCATATGACAAAAAAGATAGGCTTAGCTTCACAAAAATTGAACTTATAAATGAAAGGAACACCCATCCATAATCACAAGAAAAATGAAAGGAAACAAGTAAATTACTAAGGGATAAATGGCAACCAAAAAAATAAAAAACTTTGCTCACAATTGGTTGAGTAATACATAAATTTGACTTATAAAACCGCACACACATTTTAATGTGCATGTTAATACCATTCATAGCCTCTGGCTTTCTATTTAATATTACTAATAAATATTCTCACGTTTATGATAAGTTATAACACAAACAACTATGACTCAAACATAGAATTGTAAATGGAATTAAACTGAATCTGTCAAGCATACTTGGTCATCTCTAATAAACATCTACAAAGTGGTAAAGGAAAAAAATATATTTATAACCTTTCAACATGTGAGTACACAATTAACTATTATCAAAACATAGAATAGTACATGGAATTGAACTGAATCTGCCAAGTGCATATTGTCATATCCAAAAAAATCCAAACAGTACTAATTATATAAGCTTCTATTATCTATAACAGGAGCAGAGTGCAGACTCAACTATTGTAATTCAGAACCAATATATATATATATATATATATATATATCTTGCACCCACTTTTTGGTGCTGATCACAAATTATAATATGCAAATCTGCTCAGTGGTAAGTATCAAACCCAGAAGTTTTACCTGTAGCAGCACTATTTGTATGCTTCCTTGAAATCAAATTCGGCACAATCCTACCTAGTCCTGTAGAAAGTACCTAATTGACATGTACAAATACAACAACTTTAATCTTGATAACATCAAGAATAAGAGTTAGAGCACTCAGACGCACTCTATAGTTGTTCAAACCATTCCATTACAACAACAACATGCAAAATGCATCCCATTAAAGATAAAATATGATAATGATTGCACTTACTGTCATTATAATCAGGGCAGAGAGTGCACCAGATAAGACAATTGACTTAGGGTGACGCATAGCCATAAGTGCTGCTATTATAAAAGTCTCATCCCCAATCTAGCATCAAGATTGTCAGTTAAAAGGCACAATCATTAGACCTCTAAGCAGGATATCCGAACATAGAATAGAGCTAACATATAAAAGCAACAAAAGCATTTTTAATCAAATGACTTGATTCATAGTTTACAACTTAAACTTTCTTCAAAGTTGATACAATGTGATAAAAAGAACCCATGTTCCATTGCAACAAGTTGGATCAAGTGAAAATCTTGGAGAACCCAGCAGTTATAGTATAGATAGTTAAAGTTTAGCGATCAATATAACAAGGGTAGTATGGACATGGTTAAACAAACCTCACTGACAAGAATCATTGATAGACTGGCAAAAAAAGCATCAAATACTCCAAGACCAGTGGAGTCCAAGGGAAGAGGAAGGCCAACATAATTTGCATCCCTCATGTCTGTGACTGCATCATTGTCTTGATTATTCAATGTAATCTGTCCACAAAAACTGGTATCTATCATGACACATCAAGTAAAAAATAACAAGATAGATTTATTTCTAGTCTCTAGAAAACTAAACTATATAGTGTAGAATGTAGATGAGACTTGAGAGGTTCCGCTGTATTTGATTGAGTTTTGTCACCAATCGCATCGAATAAATTATAAATTATATATATATATATATATATATATATATATATATATATATATAAGTGGCGATGCTCACTTTGCTACGGCGGCCCAGATCCATAGATCCAGCAGAGTCTTCCTTGACGGTCTCGGTCTCAGCCACAGCCACAGCCAGGGAATCCTAATAATTATAATAATCACACAAATTATTCAACTCAAAAACATAAAGAGCCAGAGAGAGAGAGAGAGAGAGCCTCACCTGAGCAAAGAACAAGCATAGCACAATGAAGAGAATGCTTCGCAGACCCATTGGGTTTGAGTTTGACTATCAATTACCTCCAAGTTCTGAACCTGTGACCGTGACCCCGATTCAGATTCAAAGTACCAAGGCGGAGAATAGTATATTCTCGGGAAAGTGAAAGAGGATATTGATTAAAAAAAGTAACCCAAGCAAAGCAAAGAGATCTTAATTAGCGGGATTTGCTCATTTCCTTCCTTTGCTGGGGTTGAACGCCAAACTCCCAATTCCAAATACCAAATAGAGATGAGAGATCCAGCAAAGAGCCAAGATCCCCAAACGCTGCTCTCACTCGCGTTTCGCATTTATACGATTTATCTTTTTCACAACCAACGACAAAAAAACCTCTTAACTCTCCCAACTCTTAATGGACGAACATCATACGACCCGGGAACATGTGTCGTTTTTGACTCAGAACTCACTTTCGGATGTGAATTGCTCTAACACCCTAAGCTTATAATTAGTGTAATTTATCTAAATAGTCAGCAATTTTGTGCTTAGATATCATCATCATCTAATCTCTAGCCTATCAAATATGGCGCATATGATATCAAAAAAAAAAAAGCGCCTGTGATTTTATCAAGGTATTTATTAGCTAGTATTCTCACAACTGATTAAAAATTAAAATACTAAGTATTAAATATAACGGTAAGGTATTTAATTTTTTAATTTAAATAATTAAAAAATATTGAATATTTCTTAAAGAGTGTACTAACCCTCTCTTCCATTCTTATTGGTCACAATCATTGATATGTTCATATGTAGGCTTATTTTTTTTTCGTTTTATTGTTTTCTTTTTCTTTACGAGTTTGTATAAAAGTCATTTTTTTCTGTTGTTTGTTGCTTTAATAGGAGCATGCTTTTATGGATTCTGGGTATTTTTTTTTAATTTCCTCTAGACTCACGATGATATTCTCATTGCTCTAGTGTGATATATTATGATTTGATGTCTTATCATCATGTTTTTCTATGAATTTGAATGATTCAGATAAATGTGCTTAAGCTATTTATTGGTTTGTTTTGCATTATTTATTTATTTTTGTTAGAAACGTGTTTAGGTTGTTTTTATTTTTATATTGTGTCTGGCATTTTTATTTTCTCTTAAAAATATTTGTAGGTTTTTATTCTTACATGTTTTGTCTTTTTTATTTTATTTTTTTAGTAGGAATTACACGTCTTACGTTGTGATTGTGCACGTTTGCCTTTTTGCAATTTAAACTTCAAATGTTTATGCCATAAGAATAGCGGTTCATGATTATTTGTATCCATTTTCATCTTTGAAAATTCTTTTTTTTTTTTTTGATAAAATAAGGGGGCAAAGCCCAGAAAACAAAGACAAACTAATTATAAATAAGGTAAATCGGGCCATAGACAAAGATGAGCAAGGATCAAGTCGGCGACTTCCCTTGGATAAGTAGTCATCTCGTGAAATTCATAAGCTTGAGAGATGTTCTATCTAGCCAGTGCATGATTTGTTTTCAAAAACTTATATTTTTCCCATTTTATTTTTAGAACCAATATTCAGATCTTCAACTCATAGCATGCATCCACTGATCACTTGCAAAGGTTTTGCAGACCTTATTAAAATCCTAAATTTGAAAATTTTGGTAAATAAGTAAAATTGGTTAATGAAAAGTTTCATGCATTTCATAAATGGTAATGTTACAGGAAGCTCTAGCAACCCCAATTAATCACAAAAAGCAAGAGAAAGTAAGGGAAATGACAACCTTCTGCCTTGACCCGTTCGGGTCGGGTAAGTTAACGGTTGACCGGGTATCGGGGCAGATTTGAGTTTTACCCGAATGCATTTTTTCGGGTATGGAACGGGGTCGGGTATTGGTTGTCCCGATCCGTTAACCGCCCCGAACCCGCCCCGAATATAATATAATATATTAAATATATAAATAATATTATATACCTCTTAATAAAAATTCAACCCTGATTTTTCCCCTCTCTCACAACTCAAACTCTCCCCTTTGCAGCAGCCAGCCGCACAAACCACCACCCTTGTGACCAGAGCATCTCCACCAGCACGGGGCCACTGAGCTTCTGCTCCTCCGCCGTCAAGTCTGCCATCACGATCCTGTCGACAGCATCGCCGTGGCCGCTGCCTTTGCTGCTGAAGCAGAACCATAAACAAGGCGTCATTGCTTAATCTGGTGCCTTTGCTGTCGAAGCAAGACCAGAAACTTGTTGCTGCCTTTGTGTTTGTTGTTTCACGGGGAAGACAGGTTGGGGTGAATGTTAGGTTGTCAGTGTTACATTTGGGTGGCCTGAAAGCATTCAATTTCTCTCCAGGCAAGATTATAATTTTTCAGTTCCTTTTTTCTTTTCTTGAATTGTTATCAGATGGGAGGAAGTTTTGCATGAAAGCCTATGCTGCTGATTTGTTTTCTGCTTAATTTGTTCTCAGAAATTTTTGCTTGACTATATTATAGCTTTCTTTTTCTTTTTCATTTACTTGAAATGTTAGTTTCTTGAAGATTACATAGGAAACGTGAAAAGACTGTAAATTTAGTTATCATATACTTCAAGGGGAACAACTACAAAAAGGCATAATCTTAAGGTGTCTAGTGTCTAGTGTCTACTTCATAATTTCATAATGAAAAATGTAATCTTACATTCTGTCTAGCAGAATTCAACATATTGCAAAAACCCCAGGGCAGCAAGACAGTAGAAGTGGATTTGGGCGTGAGATTTTAACTTCACCGCCTAAGCGGTGGAATCTCACCGCTTAAGCGGTGAGATGGCAGAGAAGATATCATTTTTATGTGATGCCACCGCCTAGGCGGTGGATTTGGGCGCCTAGGCGGTGGCTTTCCAGAGAAGACCAAATTGTGCGAGAAAGAGAGCGCCTAAGCGCTAGATTCCACCGCCTAGGCGGTGGCATGGCAGTGATGAAATGTCTTGAGCGCTCAAGCGCTGGTTTCTACCGCTTAAGCGGTGGATGTCCAGAGAGGAATTCTCAATCTTGGTACTTCATTTTCTTCCCAATGCTAACTTCCTTTATTCCAAACATAAGAATTAAAAAGATGCAAAGTAAAAATTAGACTTCTAAACAAGAAAACAAAACAAAATACTAAACAATGATGTAAATAAAAACACACAAAATTAAACTTAAAAACAATGGGAAAAACTCAATCAAATGTTACTTTTAGGAAGAATTTGTCACACAAACACAAAGATAGTCAGTTCATTTAACAAGAATATCAAGACCATTATCCAATTTATATCATTAGCATTGGATGGGAGTTAAGAAACAAGAGTGAAAAACTTTTTTCCTGATTTCACTGTATGCAACCATTAAATGTTTTCCACATGTCATTTAGTGCTAAATAAAGTAGTTTGCTTGATTATTGGGAACTTAAAAAAGATCAAGTGTCAAAGAATGTAATAATTTAGTAAAGATGATAATTGAAACAAAGGTGGGCACATGCCAAATATTGGGAAAAACAAGTAAATGACGATATTCGTATATAGGTAGTGAGTTGTTTTAATTGAAGATAAAATGGGGGATAATTTACCTATGATGGTTTGGGCATTTATAACACACTGACACAGTGTTGCAAAATAAAAGGTTAAGAAAATTAAAACAAATGCTTTAGCTTTTCATCTCTGTGTTTATTTTCTATTTGATGTGCAGGTTGGTGCTTCACCAATTTGAAGTTGACAAATTTCTACCACTATTAAATGGCTGCGGAAGGTAGTTCTCAAAAATCCTCATCAACTAGAGGTGGTAGCAATGATCCAAGTATTACAGGCATAATTGCAAGGGACAGTTGTGACACTTCTGCACCACCAACACGAGTGAGTGAATCAAGAGGAGAAACACAAGAAGAAGAAGAATATGTGGAAGAAGAAAGCTCAAAACTAAGAAGTTATATATGGCAGCATTTCAATAGGCTTCAAGTTAATGGAGAATGGAAAGCAAAATGTCATTATTGCTTTAAATTGCTAGGGGGAAATACAAGGAATGGAACTAAGCATTTGCATTGTCACTTGCAAAGATGTAAAAGAAAAGGAGTGACGGATTTGCGACAAACAATTCTTACCAACAACTTATCCAAAGAGAATGGAAAAGAGTTAAAAGTTGGCATGTTTGACCAAGAAAACTCAAGGACAGAACTTGCCAAAATGATCATCATGCATGAATATCCTCTTAGTATGGTTGAACACCTAGGATTTCGAAGGTTTGCAAATTCTCTCTAACCTTTATTCAAGGTGCCATCTTGCAACACCATCAAAAGTGACATCTTGAAGATTTATGATTTTGAAAAAGTGAAGACAATGAAATTGTTGGAGAAAAATGAAGGTAAAGTTGTAATAACAACTGACATGTGGACTTCCAACCAAAAGAGGGGATTCATGGCCATCACATCCCATTTTATTGATAGCTCTTGGACATTACAAAGTCGAATATTGAGGTACATTTCTTCATTTTATATACTAATATTTTATAAATTTAACTTAATCTATGTTGTTAGTGAGCATGGAGTTACACTACATTAATAATTCTTTGTTTTTATTATCCTGTAGGTTTGTTTATGTTCCTTGCCCCCACACAAGTGATGTGTTATGTGAAGCATTATTGGATTGTTTGTTGGATTGGAATGTCGATACAAAATTGTCTACAATCATTTTAGATAATTGTTCTACTAATGATGCTTTGGTTGACTTATTGTTAGGCAAGTTGCAGCTTGAGAAACTAATATGTTTGGGTCGTTTGTTTCATATGCGTTGTTGTGCACATATTTTAAATTTAATTGTAAAAGATGGGTTGGATGTGATTAAGGGAGGGATTGAAAAAATTCGTGATAGTGTGGTGTATTGGAGTGCAACACCTAAAAGAGAAGAAAAGTTTGAAGAGACAACTAAACAATTGTGTATTCCTTTTACCAAAAAACTTGTTTTTGATTGTCCAACAAGATGGAATTCAACATACTTAATGCTTGAAGTTGCCATAATGTATAAAGATATTTTTATTCGTTTGAAACAACGTGACTCCAAGTATAAGACATTGCCTACTGAAAGTGAATGGGAATTTGCAAGAGAAGTATGCAACCGATTGAAAGTTTTTTTCAATGTCACAGAGTTATTTTCAGGAACCATATATCCCCAGCCAATTTGTATTTTCCTCAAATTTGTGAGGTTAAACTATCATTGAATGAATGGTTGGGATCTCCTATTGATGTGATATGGAATATGGCATCATCTATGTTAGAAAAATTTGAAAAATATTGGAATGTGGTTCATGGCATAATGGGTGTTGCGGCTGTTTGGATCCTAGATATAAGATGACATTGCTTGAGTATTACTTCCCACAACTTTATGGGAATGATTCCTTAAATGAAGTTGATAAAATTCGTCAACTTTGTTATGATTTGGTTAGTGAGTACCAATTTAAGCTAAGTTCAACTGTAGGGGACGATGATTATTCGTTGAGACAATTAGAGATTGCACAGCTTGCAGAAGATAGATTAAATGGTTTCGATTTGTTTGTGAGGAAGAAGAAAAAGTCTAGAACTTCCTCTCTTAAAACAGAGTTGGATCATTACTTAGATGAAGAGGTTTTGCCACGAAATTCTGATTTTGATATTTTGCTTTGGTGGAAGTTAAATGGAGTTAAATATCCAACTCTCCAAGCAATTGCACGGGACTTGTTAGCCATTCCAGTGTCTACCGTTGCTTCTGAATCTACTTTTAGTACAAGTGGTAGGTTGGTGAGCCCTCATCGTAATAGGCTACACCCAAAAACTATAAAAGCTTTAATATGTGCTCAAAATTGGTTGTTGGCTATGGAAAGAAAAGGTAACATAACTCTACTTCTTTTTAATTTTTTAACCTACATTGGTATGTTTGCTTGTTTATTATATATTAATTTATTTGTAGATGAAGACGCATTGAGCAAAAATGACTATGCTACTATATATGATTACTTAGATACAGAAGATAGATCTTCAGATATAATTTAAACATTTGATTTTTTCCTCTTAAACTTGATTATTTTGAGAGTTAAATAATTTATTTCCTTTATCAATAAATGCAGATGCTATTCATGGTGACATTCGTGCTTCATTATTGGTTCAACCAAATTAGGGATGGATATTGACTGTTGATTTTTCTTTTTATGAGATTTCTATTGTATTTGATTTCTTATAAGAATTTGTTTCTTTATGTTTTTGCATAATTTTGTTTGTTATTTTGGGGCTTTGTTTCTTAATGAATATTATGATGTATTAAGAATAACTATGATGTAATAATCTTGAGTCTTTGTGCTAAATTAAACTTGTCATAAACGGGGCGGGGCAGGGCAGGGACGGGGCATAGAAATACCCACGGGTTCGGGTATGGGGAATTTTTTTAATCCCCAACGGAGAACGGGGCAGGGAATGGACCAGAATGTAAATAAACGGGATGGGGACGGGTAGTGAAAAATTCGCCCCGATCCACCCCATTGCCATCCCTATAAATGACAACCTTGTTAATCCTCGCCATTTATAATAGATATTGCTGTTGGAGAGAATGGGATGCCAAATAGATAACAGTAAAACCAATAAAAAAAAAGTATTTGGTTACACAGAAATTATTATTATATTTCAAAATAGATGACAACGTTGATGTAAAGCTGGCAATTACTATTATTATTTTATTTCTCTCATCTATTTACTCGTTGCTTCTGGGTCCATCCCCTCTTTGAGTCATTGTTGCAGATTTGCAGTCTTACAGCTGAGGACACTTTCATGGTTTAAGATTTTTTATTTATTTATTACTGTGATCATGATTTAAGAATTCATCTTAACAAATTGATATATATCTATACTACATATAAATTAGTAAAAAAATGAAAAATACAATATGTATCATCCTTACGCTGGCACTTGACTAATAATCTATATTTATGCATTATATCAAAAATACTCTTATACTTAATAATAATCATTATATTATATTTTTAATGATTAATATATATTTTATAATGTTAAAATTTATTATTGTAAGAAAATTTTATATTATTGTATATCAATAATTTTTTAAATTTTCTAAGAAATTTTTGTACATTAATTACTATATTGTTTACTAAAATAACTGCTATTTTATAAATTTTATTACAAAAGATTATTTTTTTCTAAATATTTTTAAAATATAAATTTGTTTATAACATACCATTTAACCTATTGTAAAAATTCTTTTATTAAAATAAAAAATCAAGTTTTAAGTCATTAATTTTTGAACAGTTATTCTACAAGTATTTCTTTAAAAAATTAAGATAATAATAATAATAATAGAAAAGTCATATAAGCAAAAAAATTAACTAAAAAGTAAATATAGTATGCACATATTAGCAAATATTCAACACTATTGTTAACATCATGAAGCTGGTATTATTGAACAATGATAGAAGGGTTGTGCAGAAAATACTATTTAACTATCAAGTTATCTTGTAAATAGTCAAAAGTTTTCCATTTGGTGATTAAAAGGCAACAATATAAAGAGATGAAGTTTGTTACTTTGGTTTCTTCTATGTTGTTGGGAATTAGGGCCTTCGTTTTGGGTTCTTGCAGGAGCTCTTGATATATTGCTTAAATGACAAGAATTAGCACCGTTCATGCGTTTTTTATTTGTCACATTTTCAAATAGTGCTGTTTTCCTATCTCTCTCTTGCCTTTGACATTATTTAGACTGCGTTTAACACATCGTATAAAGAAGACCTAATAGTATAAATAAATAATATTAAGTTTTAATAGGGTGCTTAGTAAATCAACTTGATAGTATAATGAAATATAGGTGTTTATCCCACTATAATTGTATATCACTATCTTTATCCTTACCACCTGATATAACCTAATAAGATATCTATTCCAAGATTGTTCCTTTACTTCCATCTCTCTCAAACTCTCATCTCTCACTCTGAAGAATCCCCATTACCATGGCACCATTTACCAACCATGCACACTATAGTTTAACTAAATCTAATACATGGAGAAGGGAAAATGAAATAGTAGATAAATAATAATAATAATAAATAAATAAATTGGTGCTTGGAAATGAAAGCTTAGTTACTGTGCATTTGACTGAATGAGGAGAAGAAGGTGAACACCTCTCGTTGGAGGAGTCAATGGTCCAAGGGCTATAAATACCCTCATAAACTATAGGATTGTTAAATGAACCTTGGCAGTTTTCTCCGACAATTTACACCATATTGACCTGATTCTAAAGGTTGATGTTCCAGAAGAAGGAATTTGACTGCCATAATATAACCTCGATGTGTCGCCGTATACTCTTAATCAAGGACTAAGAGGCCTCACCGCCATCGCCACCATCACTACCCGGGCATAGAGAAAAGTATCTCCTGTTGGGATTTGCCTCCATGGATGAAGGTTACTGGTTCTTCCATTGAAGGAATTGGAGGGTTTTTTCCTCTTTCATGGAAGAAGAATAGTTAGTTTTTTTTTTTTTTGTAAAGGACAATTTTGTCATGTTAAATATGTATTTATACAATCAGTTACCAATCACTTAATAGTATAATAACTTATAAGTTCTTTTATACTATCATATCTATATTTTATAACCTTATATTATTATGTCTTATACTATGTTGTTGGAAGCTAAAACGTTGAAGCACTCAAGCTTCTTGCAGCACTACCCTTTCATAAAAACCTTATATCTAAAAAGACAATCACCATTTTTTAATTTTTATTTTGCATTCTGAACTTGATCATGAATTTTAGACTTTCTTATAAACATAAGCTTTAGGGCATTCGAAGTCAAACCATGTGCACTTTGATACTTGGATTAGAGTAAGGTAGATGTGTTATATTTTCAATGTGACGTATTTTTACCAAGTATTATTGGTTTTTTTTTTATATATAATTATAAGACTCATATATATATCAACCTTATAGTTGAACAAGTTAAGATGCATAACCTATTTCTAATTCATAACTTTGTTTTTTAACGTAGTATAGTGGTGCCAGAGATTGGAGTCATCTATAATTTTGTTGTTTCTTATTTTAAAAAATGATTAGGTAACTATTAATGAAGAGAAATACAAGAAAGACAAGGTAATGTGTAGTTGAATTTGATCTAAAACGAAACCTTAAGTAAGAAATTAACCTAGTTATATCCTTTTGGGGGTGAATCCTCCCACCATGGTTAATAATGGATTTAAATTAGGTTTAACACAATAACTCAAAATTGACATTCCGTAACATGTTTACTTAATTAAATATGAAAGATCATTGATACCTGCTCACCTCAGACACACTTCTCCTTTTATATATATATATATATATATATATATGAGTGGGGATTCACTTATTTTAGAAATAAGTTTTGTAAACTTACATCATTGAATAACTTTTCATAAAATTATAATTTTATTAATCTAACTATTAAATCATATAATACTATTAAGAAGATTATGCATATCAAATTTAAGATAAATTAGACATCCATAAATATCTAATTTTATAGCTGACATTTACTTTTATTTTGAAAAATATATTATACGTTAAAATAAAATAGTTAAATAATGTATCAATTACTTTTTAAAGTTTATGAAATTTTATAAGCTTGATCTACTTAATAAGAACTTTCAACTTAATAGTTGGATTGATAAAATTTAAAATTTTTAAAAAGTTATTTAATAGAGTAAGTGTGCAAAAACTTACACTTAAGGTAAGTGGATCCCCACCCTCTATATATATATTTATATTTGCCTATATTTATAACGCATTTAATTTTTTTAGAGTTTACTTTAAAAATATAATATAAGCTCAAATTGATAATTTGACCTTGATATAAAAAGGCTAAATTTGTTGTACCCAAAAAAAAAAAAATCTAAACTTGCTAATAAAAACTAGTTTAATTAAAAGGATTGAGCTGTGTCAACATAAATAATCCATGGATGATAGAAATTTATTAAGTGCAGCGCATTGATTGTAGAATAATTTATTCACTTCTTAAATTTTAATTTATATTAAAAAAACCAAATCTTAGACATGAAATCACTTGCTTCCTCTCATTGTCTTAATATTGAGTTATGCTTATGTAAATGGGTTAAAAAGGTGATGTCAAATATGTAGAATTTGACTTATTTAATAAACAAAATAAGCGAGCAGTGTCAGAATTAAATTAATTCATATGTCAACCAACAAATGATTAATTGTTATTTTACACTAACGCCCCTATATATATATATTTTTAATCTACAGAAATCTCCCACCAATTTTTTTGTTGTTGGGCAAACCCCATCATTTTTTAAAAATTCGCTACGATACAGTTCACTTGACACTTGCAGCTAATAGAACTAATAACTCGGGCGTTAGAGCTTGGTCAAAGCAAGAATAGTGGGTCAAATATCATGTTTAGTCTTATAGACTGATTTAGATGCTGATTTATGAAATTGACATGGTGCACTAAGTGATATAGCATATGATTTGAAACCATCAAGTACTGGTTTTGCCCTCCAAGTAACATTCATCGTATCTGAAACCAACTAAAAAAATGTGACATTGAGAAGGGTCTTTAAATGTTCATTCTCAATTGTGACTCCCCTTAATTAGAAGGATACTTTTGTAAAGTCATCTATCCTTATTTTCTTTTGGTATATTTATAACATTAACCATAAAAAAAAATATTTAATTAAAAATGTGGACAAAAAAGTGTACGTTGGACGTTTTATAGGTTAACATTAATGTTAAATAAAATATTTATCATAGACCGTGTATATATAAATATATATATATATATATATATATATATTTTAAAAGAGGGGTCCACCTCTTTATTTTTATCCATGCGATTTTTGGATGAGTAATATTATATAACTAAAAAAATTTAACAGAATTTAATCAAACTTTTATTAAAATTTAATGATAATTATTGAATAATTCTAAGTAAAAATTTATAAGAATATAATATTTTCCTTTTCGAATACTTTTCTGGGAACAGTTTAGTTTTTTTATTATGAATATCTTTCCCGACGAGTGGCATTGCATGTCAACCAAATTGTTTGTGACTATTTAATATAATTTAAAGTAGTATTTGGTTAAAAATAAAATGATAAAGCAATTTAAGCAAAAATGAAAAGGAAAAGGCGTAAAGGGGAATCAATTTCATCGAACAGTCACGCGTGCTTTTTGTTTTGAAAATTTTATATTTGGGCGTTTTTTGTTGGCTGTCAACCTCCTCAAGCAAAAACAGCAGGGCGTCGTCTCCCACGAACTCTTCTTTCCCCATTCTAAACCAACGGTTTTAAATACGATTTTAAATTGCGATTGTGGTCGCGATCGAGGTTATGTTGCGATTATTGTAATTGTGGACATTGCGGCTACTGCAATGTAAGTTGCGGCTAATGCGGCCATAAATATTTTTCAAGTTTATAACTATGAACTTTTTTTTCTTTTGAACAAAAGCTACAACACTAAAGTCGATGTGGCTGCGATGCGGCCGATACGGTTGAGATACGGCTGATGCGGGTGCGATGCGGTTCTGTTACAAATGTGTTGTGATTTTTTTTGTGTGAATAAAAATCACCCCACAATTGTAAGGTGATGCAGTTGCGGATACTACCACAACCGCAATAACCGCAATATTACAACCGCATCATGTGATGCGGTTCGCATTTTGAAATACTAGTTCCAAATTTGATTATCCTTCTTTTTGTATTTTTTTCTTTGTGCCACATGATTATGAGTATCAAGTATCAACCCAACTCATTTAGTATTTTTTTTAAATAATAATAAAAAAGAACAATTTCAACATGGATAGAAAAAAATAAAAACGAGAGAAAGGGAAATAGAATGGGTGGTTGTTGTGGCATGGAAATAGGAGTTAAGATAAAGAGTAAAATTAGGTGGAAAGAGTAAAAGGCAGTGAATGCCTAAACTCCAAAAGGAGAGAGAAAGTGGGGGAGGAGGCGCGTTTGTGGTGGTTTGAGTTTACCGCCCCATGATACGTGGGAGTCCATTTTTAATTTTTGGTGAAGCCGGAAAAGTCAAAATTTATGGATTAAACAAAGAGAAATGAGAGCAAGTGTTAATTAGGCCAAAAAAGACATATAATAGTGGGGGTAGTGACTGGTACGTGTAGGTGCTGAAAGAAGAGGGCGAGTAGAGAATAGAGCCAAAGCGAAAACGCGGGTGAAAAGAAAAGTGTTAAGAGTTGTGGATATATGGTTGGTTTGTGGAGAGGAGAAGAGAACGCCTCTTGTCTTTCTTTCTCTGCGGATTTAGTTTAGGGAGACTAATAAGCCAAGTGAAGTGAGGGGTGAACTAATGGTTATGGGAATTGAAGCCGGCATCTCTTACAGTTACAGTTACAGTTACAGTTACACTGGAGAGACAGTGTGGTACGGGTAATATGGAGAACCTCCCTTACCCTTCCCTTCCTCCTCCTCCTCATGGAATTCCATGCCGCAACCAATTATCACCCCATGTCCCAATCTCAAGCTCAAGGTCCGATTCTTCTTCTTATTAATCGCTTTGCTTTTGTTCTTCTTGTTTAATCACTTGAATCAATCATTCAAGCTTAATCCTTACTTGCTATCCCATTCTCATTTCACTTCCACTTGTTATCTTCTCTCTTCATTTTTTTCCGATTCACTGGGTTGGTTTTGGAGATCGCTGAAAATTTCAAATCTTCCACTTCCCCTTTTCCACCCATTTCATTATTTTTATCTCACACAAGCCTTACACAATTCAATATCCCAATTTGCATGTAATTTCCCTTTTCCTTTGCTCCTTCCATTCCCCCTTTTTCGTCAATTATAGATTTGTCAAAGCACCTACACATCATCGCTCATAGCATTCCCAAATGGGGTTTGGACAGAAACATCAATCTGAAGACGGGAATGAATGTACTTGAAAGTTTTCATTTCATCCAGGAGGGGGCCACTAAGGACCCAGCCATGGTAGGAAGGCTATTTTAAGTGTACCATAATTTTCTGGGCATGCTTGTTTTGTAGCACTCTATTCTTCCTTTTGTTAGATAGACATTTATAAGCCGAGTTAGTATTTCTTTGGGGGAAATAAAATGACAAATAGAATCTCAGACATTGTTTAAATATAGACATTATTACACTTGTATTACTCCATTCACTCATTGATAGGTTTAGATTACCTTAGTTTGGATGATGCGTCTTTTGAAATATTGACTTATTCATATGATGTTTTTTCAGATGCAATGTGGCAAATGAAATTCAGGTCAAGTGAAACAATGGAATCTGGACCTTATCCGGATCGTCCAGGAGAACCAGATTGTTCATATTACATCAGAACAGGCCTTTGTAGATTTGGTGCAACATGTCGATTTAATCATCCTCCTAACAGGAAGCTGGTATATGCTGCAATGTATTTGGACAAATTGTAGTTATAAATTTATAATGTATGTGTTCAAATTAGATATTGTTGATACATAATTCTTCAGGTTCTTAGATATGGATTCATTCCAAAGCATTCCTATTATCACCATAGAATCTCCCTAGGTGATGGAAGCTATGGACGGTTGAAACTATTTTCTGTTGTCTTCTAATATTCTCTGTCCAACACGTGTTCTTTGCTTAGTTTATTCCTATTCAAAACACTTGCATTTTCTATTCATTCTACTGGATTATGACAGTAAATTAGCAGACAAACAAAGATGCACAGGGACAGCAGGGAGAATATCAAACTGTTTTTTTTTCCTTCCTTGATGCAGCACTCATAATTAGCTTTGAGCGCATAGCACACTTTTTTTTGGCCATGCAGGTGTATAGCACATTTCTTATGCATGTTCACATGTCAATCTACACATACATGCTCTTTTCACATGAATAAATTTCTTGTAGCTGTGCTATATAATGTTGAATCTACCATGCTGTACTGTTGGTGATTTTTATTTTGATCTCACACTATTATTTGGAGAATATAGATACCTGATAAGTTTTTTTTTTTTTTTGAATAAAATCAGGCTATTGCCACTGCAAGGATGAAAGGCGAGTTCCCAGAAAGAATAGGGCAACCAGAATGTCAGGCATGTAATTGTTTCTCAATGCATGCATAAGGTGCATATTAGTTGTTTATGTGTATGATCTGGGAATTTGCTCTCTTTAAGGCGGAATTTAGTAATTTCTCAAAATTGTAGCACTGTGTGGGGGTAATTGGATTTGGAGTCAACAATTTCTTGGGTCCTCATGACCAAGCTGTGTGAGGCAAGCCTACAATGTCAGTAAAATTGGTAGTTTTAAACACAGTGGTGAATGGAGGTAGGGGAAAAGAGAGCAAGCTGTCAACTTGTGTTGCATGCCATCTTTATTCTGTGCTCTTGTCTCTGGAATTATTTATTTGGATTTATCTGAAAAGTGGTATACTCTAGGTGGAAAGTTTATAGAATTGAAGTTGCTCTGTGCATACGAGTTTGCCTAAATTTTGAGGTAACTGCTTTAGGTCTTTCATCTGACTAAAAACCAGTTGAACTATTTACAAGTTAAGGTGCGTTAAAAAATAAAAATCCTATCCTTGTCATTGTTCTATATATTTATATGCTATACAACCCTTACTAGCTTGTAGCAATTCTTGATTTAAGCATTGATATCTCCATGAGCTCTAGGCAGCAAAAGAGCAGGAAATGACTATAAATGCATGTTTTGGTCAAATTTTCTTATTTGATTTTATAATTTATGATCTTTATGAGTAATATAGATGTTAACATCATCCTTGTACTGTTGAGCGCTAGTTTGTGTCTTGACATAGGAATTATGGGATAATATATATGTATTTGCGTATTTTAAACATTCACCATAACATAAGCTGATATCAATTTTCTGCTTTCCAGTACTATCTGAAGACAGGGACTTGCAAATTTGGAGCCACATGCAAGTTTCATCATCCTAGAGACCAGGCTGGGATTGCTGGAAGAGTTGCCTTAAATATTTTAGGCTATCCACTCCGCCCAGTTAGTTTTTAATATTTCCCTCTCATGCATTTATAAGTATGACTAAGATAGTAGTTGTTCATAAGACTCATGCTTGTATCTTTGCTCATTTGGTTTAACACCATTAACTTGTCTGGCACACTTTTTGACGTGCAAAGTTTTAATTCAGATATTGCTCCTTTATGTCCTGTTTTTATTTTCCAAAATTTTGTGGCCTTGCATGTAGCTATTTAATATCTGACACCTGAACCTTTTCTAGATATTTTGTCTATTTTCTGGGATTGTTGATATTAATGGTCTTATAACCTGTTATATATTTTCTTTGTTTCCTGCTTCTGCAGAATGCACCTGAATGCACTTATTATTTGAGAACTGGACAATGCAAATTTGGGAACACTTGCAAATTCCATCATCCGCAACAGAGTAATATGATGCGGGGTTCTCCTGTTTATCCTACTGTCCATTCTCCAACTACACCAGGTCAGGAGTCATATGCGGGAGGAATTACAAATTGGTCAAGAGCATCTTATATTCCTAGTCCACGCTGGCAAGGCCCTTCTAGTTATGCACCTTTAATCCTATCTCAGGGAGTGGTTTCAGTGCCTGGGTGGAGTGCATACAGTGTAAGCTCATCCGTTCTTTCTTAGAGGTCATAAGGAAGAAATAGAAAGAAGTGTTATTCTATGCTTGTGGGTTGTGTCTGATTATAAGGAATACATTTGTCAGGAGAGTTTGTATTATGTTGAACATGTGTAGAAGGTCATTCACTCATTTGTTTCCATCATTTATGTTTCCTTTGGATTTTGGTCAGTCTTTGTTGCATGGCTGTTTGAGTCTGGCTTTTTAAGTTTGTAGTGCCAGTAGGATGTATTCCCATCCCATGTACTTGTCTCTAGAGGTATTATTCCTCTGTATGATTTTATGGTGATCAGTCCTGTAACTTTTAGTATAATGCAACATGGCACATATGCACCCACCTGTTTTCCTAGAACTTGCCATTGCTGATGTTTGTCGACATCCTAAAGGAATATTTATTTTTGCAGGGTCAAATGGGATCAATCTCTACTTCAGGCAGTCCACAGCAAACAATGGGAAATGGTCAAACCTATGGAACTTCTCACCAAGGTGAACTAGCAAATGCAGGATCCCAAGGGGCATATTCTCAATTCCGTTCTGGCTCTGTTCCTGTAGGGTTTTATGCATTGCAGAGGGAGAACATATTTCCTGAGAGACCTGGTCAGCCTGAATGCCAATTCTACATGAAGACTGGGGATTGTAAGTTTGGTGAAGTCTGTCGGTTCCACCACCCACATGAGAGGCTGATTCCCACTCCTGACTGTGTCTTGAGTCCCATAGGCCTTCCTTTACGTCCTGTGAGTTGAATTATTGCCATGGAATTCTATCTACCAAGTTGATTTTTTATTGGCTTAGATTTTATTAATTCTGAATTTATACTTCATTATAGTTCTCATAGGTTTTGAGTTTGGTGAGGCTTTGTAAACGAACTAGTCTTCTTAATTTTGCTTGTGGTTTATTTGATTTGTTATTCTATTATTCTTACATTTGTCTCTTATTTGGATTTGGATCCTTTCATTCTTTTCTCCTAACATAACATTATCATTTTAGGAGAGGGATAGACACAACAGAGGGACTCTATGCATGGATGTAGGACCCTGTGCAGGAAATGTGGGTGCCTAGCTTAGAGTGTTGTGTGTATCTCTCTTCTAAAATGACACAATCACGTTATGAGCTAAAATGAGCAACAATGTTTACACCACTTTATGAAAGCTAGTAACTTAGGCTTCGCTTGCTAGGAATTTACTATTTTATGTCGACAATTTGTTTCCTGTGTCCACTGTTTAAAAGTTTGGCTACTAACATATTTCAAAACTTATCGCCACAGACATGTTACTAGCAAGCAAAGAATAAGTAACTAGGAACCATAAAATGGTGTAAGATTTACCTTTCTTTTGTGGTGTGCAAGTAGCGTTTTCATAAACTGAGGATCCAAATCACTCTTATTTTGGAGTAAACAATTTTTTTTATTAGGCAGTGACATGTCCTAGTTCTACAGATAACATTCTATAAATGGCTTAAATCACAATACATTGCAAAACCTATTATTGAACTATGCATGTGGTATTACACAGATGCTTGAATCCTTGAATTTGGACATAGAAGAATTGTAGTTTTAAGTGTAACCATAAGTTGATGCCAATTTAAGATGGAATGGTTTGAAGCAGTTATAAATTTGAAGACATGGGAGGTGATGAAGACAATGGTAACCAGTTTGAGTTGTTTGAAGTATGCTTTTTCCTTGTTATATTATCAAAATCAAAATATGATCTCTGACAGCATTAGAATTGCTCCCTATGGTTCTTGATTTATCATATCATTCACAAAATATGTACCTAGTGTAATTGTATTATTATTTCCTTTTTTCAAACATGTGTGAATGACGTAGAGTATCTTCATATATGCACTTCTTTTTCTTGGGTAAAGTGAATAAATGCATAAAGAATGATTTGTTTATATTAGTTGGAGAAAATGGGAAGATCTGCAAATATTTGTATCATTATTCTCTTCACATTAGTTTGGTCTTGTGATTGATTTGGAACATGCTGATAGAGGCAGTGTCCCATTTCCTACAGGGAGAGCCTTTGTGTGTCTTCTATTCACGTTATGGCATATGCAAATTTGGCCCAAGTTGCAAGTTTGACCACCCTATGGGAATCTTCACATATAATATATCTGCATCAGCTTCAGCTGATGCCCCAGGTCGGCATCTGTTAGGTTCTTCATCGGGAACTGCTCAATTAAATTTATCATCAGAAGGACTTGTTAAGTCAGGCTCCGCAAAGCCCAGGAGGCTTTCATTATCAGAGACGAGACAGATTCCTTCTGGTGATGATGACATTGATGATGAGGGATGATGTCTCTTGGAAATGGGTCATTTGCCTTTTACAATTTTTTTGGAAAAGGGGGGGCGGGGGACGAATAATCTGTAAATTGATTTTCTCATTGCTGGAGATGTACAGAGTTCATGTCAGGTTGATCTGTCAATCTGAAATTAAATGCAGTTGACAGGTTCAATTGTTCTGGATTTCATGTTGCCACATTGTATAAATTTAAGCAAATATTGTCACATTTGGTCAAACCCAATGTGAACATTTCTTCTGTCCTTAAGCCAGTCTTTCTAATTAACTTTTTCCCACTATGTAAAAAATCTGTTTGGAAATCTATAATGACCAAATTTTGCCTCCTCTGAATTTTTGTTGGGTGCAGGTTTGAAATTGATTGCATAGCCTTTACTTTCTCATAACAGTTTGGTTTATGCTATCTACTGTACATGCATAGAATTCCTTTTCAGCAGCCAGCCAGCCAGCAGTATCATCAATATCCATCTACTTTTCATATTCTTGTACATTCTTACCAGAATTTAGCGCAGTACAAGGAAGTCTACCTTAATTATTGTATATCTATATATTTTCCTCAAGTCAAAATAACAACTGCTGGAATAGAATTTTAATCTATATATGCTATCTGTAGTGATTGTCCTGGATAGAGTTCATTCTGCAGAAGTTGAAGAGTCTTGACTGTGAACGTTGGAGGCAGCCAAAGCAGAATCTTGTTGTTGATATGCTTTGCCACAGATATCAAGCCTGTTAATGGGACTTTTGTTCTGGTAGAAAGTGCTCTGGGGTTCAGGCTACAAATTGCATGGTCCAATTAAAGGTGGGTGGATATTCTTTTCTGCTTGGAGTTCGGTTTGCAGTTCACATGCAACTAATCATAATCTTGAATTTTAAATCTTTAATGGAGGCTTTAGGAAGTAGCATTTCCGTGGCTGAAGATAACATGTATTTGATGTGTTGCTCACTGATTCTAGTACATGTTATGACTAAACTTATGTAGGTACTAAGTCGATTCTTTCTTTGTTTTCTGATTTATAGATAACATTGTCTTGAGAGTTGTCACGGTTAGGGGTAATTATGTTCTGTGCATTCTTGTGTTGCCTGCTAAATCTTGAGAAGTGTGTTTCACTGTGCTAGTTTGCAGTATATCTGAAAAGCAGAATTTATTGGATTTGTCTCCCCAGTTTATTATTATCCTTGATGTACAGTCTTTGTTCATATTTCTCCTTGCTTGGATGTTGATATTTCTACCATTGCGCAGATTGGTGAGTGCTGTCTAATTGCATGTATTGCAACTTGGTTTGTCATGCCGAGCGAGTAGAAGATGGAATGGCTTCATTGGTTACGGCATTTCTTAATTTTATAAGCCCCCAGGATGGAAAGGGCTTGTTTCGTGGGGCAATCAAAATCTGCGAGAACCGAATGCGAAATATGTGAATCAGTTACTAGAGCTCAATCCATTGTGGGACTAGTGGGTTGTTTTGTTTGATGGGTTTTATGAGGAATGCGTTGGGGTTCTGCTTAGATTACTATTATTCGCCAAGTGTCAAGGTACGTGGTGGTGACTGGGGACTCAGACGTGGGTTCTTCACGTGAGATGTACAATACACCACTGTTCATTTGTCAAAGCAGGTGCAGACGAAAAATAGATAATTAGATTAAGTTGGGGTGAAGCACCAACAGGAAAAGAGGATAGAAACTTCTGTTCTGTATAGCATTATAGCCCACAATCGTCTATTTAAATATTTTTAAATGAAAACAACTCTCAAGCTTCATATTTTACGGTCTAGGCTATACAAATTTTTTTTTGGATTAATTTGTAAGTGTAAACTATTTTTAAACTGTGATCTAATTATGTATTGTCAAATTAGTAAAAGAGTTATTAAATAGTATAAAAAAATTTTATATTAATAAAAATTAATTAATTTTTATTGTTAACTTTTGACCTTAAGAAAAAATAGTAATTATTAGTTATTAGTCAATCATTTCATTTGTCACCAAAAAAAGTTAATCATTTCATTCATAAATCTCCGTGTCTTTTCCAACGTAAGCCTCATAGGCCTGACATCTTTTCAATGTATGAGAGAAGGAGCCGACACTCGTCCGGTAGATGAAGCGCTTCTCTTCACATAATAAAACCATCGCGAGGTCCGTGCCGTGCACCACACTAATTTTCTTTTCTGACTTATTTTGTTTTTGTTTTGTTTTTGTTTTTTTGAAGAGGACTTATTTTGTTGTAGTAGTATGATTAATATATTTTTTGTGTATAATTTTATATTATTGATAATTGAAAAATATTATTATAACGACTAATTATTAACGATATTATATGATTTATTTATAACATAAATTTTTTTAAGGTGAGAGTTTTTGTTGTTATTATTTGGTACATGCGAGTAACTTGTATTAGGTTTACAGAGAAAACAACGACACAAATAGGAGGAAAGTGAGAGGTTAGTGGCCTTGAATCCTTCGATACTTTTTTGACTTTGAGAGAGAGAGAGAGAGAAAGTTGATGATATTGTTTGCCAATGAAATCCGATCGTGTCCTTGTCTGTTCTCTTGCCTAAATTGTAATTGTAGAGAGAGTAGAGAGGAGAGGGGTCAGTCTCTTTCTGTGAGTGGTCTCTGATTTCAAAAGAAAAGAAACCCGTGTCCAGTGTCCAGTGCCCTCGTCCTTCCTCTTCTTTGCTAATGCTCTCAGACAGTCAGTCTCTTCCAAGTCAAAGAGTCAACACACACGACATAAGACACAAAGGCACAAACCAAACTCCTCTCTTACTCCTTCGTTTTCCAATCAATCCCTGCAATTTGCAAAGCTAGCTATTTAGTTTAGTTTCGATTCAAATAAAATAAATGATATAACATTTATGGTACACACACACACACACCAATTTGAAACTTGTCCCACGCGACGCCAGAAGAAGAGGTTAACAATAACAAGAGCACTGTGATGAATAGGATGCCTGCTCATGGCCTCATCATCTCTCTCATTTTTTTGTCCATTTTAGCCAACGAGGCCAGCTTCGTCCATGTCCCTGTGAGTCTTCTCTCCTCTTGGATCTCGCTATCAAGTGGGTACTAGGATCTAGTATCTAATTCTAATATTGTATTGACAAGAATACTACTTGTACTTGTACTTGTACTTGTTTCATGAATCATGATTCTTTAGCAGGAGGCAAATGGGTCCGTTGCGGCAGTTCCCATGGTGGAGGCGGGGAAGATGGAGTTGATTATGATGAATGAGAGTAGGAGGAAGTTGGGAAGCTTCCAAATATGTGCTCTTTGCACCTGCTGCGGTGGAGCCAAAGGGGTCTGCTTGCCCTCTCCCTGTTGCTATGCTATCAATTGCAACATTCCCAATAGACCTTTTGGCTTCTGTTCATTCACGCCTAAGACCTGTAATTGCTTTGGATGCCATCTTTAATTCCCTCTCCCTCTTCCTCCTCCTCCCTTCACTACTATAATTTATAATTTATAAGTGAAATTTGCCATTTTCTTCAATGAATTCTGTTTCTAGACTGAATGACAAGTGAAGACTATCTGTTCGTCAAATTTTTTTTTTTAAAACCAGTTCTTCTTGGATTTGTTACGAGTGCTTGAAGGTAGCACATTGTCTGATTGTCAGAATAGCAATATAGGATATATATATATATATATATATCTCATGTGAAGTACTTGACGAATCCGGACATATTGTCCCTTTTAGTGGAGATATTGGGGTTCATGATAATTTTTCACACTTGAATGAATATAGTAATGCAGGTGGCCAGGTGCTCAGTGTGGCCGTCGTTTGGCTAGGACTAAGATTGAACTTTACAAGTTATTCCCATTATGTGAAGACTTGTCAGTGGGTTACTTTCTTTACTTATTTCATATGTTTTATAATTTATACCAATGAATAATGATAAGATGTTCTTATTCAGATTGCACTATGGAGGAGGGTTTTCTTTTATTCAATATTATAGGGTGATTTATCGTGTCTACTGATATTTTGCAGCTTCCATTTCGACCTTCTCTTCCTCCTGCAATTTATGTTTACTTACCCCCAAGCATTTGTTTTCTTTTGTGGCACAAAGTAATCTGTTTTCAATGCATTCAAGGCATCTTTGGCTTAGGTTAGACTTGTTACCTAATTAGTAAAAAGCTCTCATCATGATGATCATAATATTCATGCTGGTAGTAAGTAACAATGGTCTTGAAAGCTCTTATTATCAATGGCTAATTCAAATTATAGCATATTGTTGGTCTTTGAATTTGTATCTTCACTCCTCTCGTTGAACGCAACAAATGAAAATTTCTGACCAAACTTGTAATCGAAGTAAAATGTTGGCATGTAGCCCTGGCAAGGGTGTAAGGAGTATATGAAGAGGGATAATTTTGGTGAAAAGCCCCTGTGTGGATGAGTTTTAAACGTTGGTGGATAAGATAGATGTGATGATATTAATGCATGTTGGTGCAGGTGCAGCCAGCCGTATATATTAAGGTGGTTGGGTGGGAGTAGGGCAGTTAAGCCTTACCTTCGAACCTGCTGCATTTGTAATGTGTTTTGATATTTGCTACATAATTAACCATGTATCAATGCAATAAGACTTGGTCTGTGTATTATTCTTTCCTTTCTGAAGTGTTTTATAATACTAATTCTAACGCTTCTGTAATGTTAAATTAATAAAGCATGAATATTGTATATCTGTATTGGAAAATTTGTGAGGCTGAGGCCTGTGGCTGTAGGTTTTCGAGAGTTGCATCTGAATTCTGAATCATTTATCTTGAGGAGTGTTTGGGAATCTTTCTCACCTCATTTCGGCAACAACCCATGTGCTGTTGTCAGGATATTTTAAGGATCAAATTGGATGGGTTGTGGTTGTTTCATCCTTTTGCCTTCAATTTTTGATAAGGAAGCTTGTTTGCTTCATCTATGTTGATTGATAAGTCAATGTGTGTTGGTTACTCTCTGCAGCACTTACCAAGTAACTCTTTACTATATTGATATTGCTATTTTGCTGCAAGACATTTTTTTAAGCTTCTGGAAACTTAAAAAAAGTCACTGTTTAGTAGTTAGTTTAGAGGCGGAATAAAAATTCACCAACCACTGCTGGTCGGTTGATTCTTTTGAATATTATATAGTGCACAAAATGCATATCATCTTAATGTCGTAGTCTTGTGTGTTGTGACCCAAAACTTGTGAATGTCATAAGACGGAAATAACAGAGGCAAGAGAGCAGAGCCAAACCAGGTTTATAGAGGGAAATGGATTGATGGATGAAGACAGACAACCCAATGTCTACACTCATACCTTGGACCTAGTGTGAACGAACCAGTTGCTGTGTAGAAATAAATCTACAATAGACCAAAGCCTTGACTTCATGTTGGGGAGAATGAGATGCACAAATATGACCAAAATGAAAAGAGGATTTTACACCAGTGGATGTTCCACTGGATCAATATACCACTTTTCGTTCTGATATTGGCTTTTTTTTTTTTTTTGTTATAATGGAGGCATAGCCAGGCTTGAAGAGGGAGATAATAGGTTAAATTGCAAACGTTTGATCCCGAGCAACAGTCAAATCTAAACTTAAAACACATTTTCAATGTTCATATTCAACTTTTCTTAGCTCGTAATGTGGATATCCAAATATGATGCCAAAATTTGTAACTTAATAATACAATGATTTGTTTTTGTTGTTGTTGTTATTATTAGAAATTGAATCTAAGATTTCTATTTAGATATTTGCCTATCACAACTATTTGAGTTATGCACAGCTGACTTGTTAATTTAATAGGAAAAAGATACTTTAGTGTGGCTTCAAAGAAAATTATTCTATTTTAGTTTGTGGATTAAATTAATTAAACTAATAATTTATATATAATTAATTAATAATTTATTTTTATTTTGATACTTGATATATGATTAATTCTAAGTAAATCAATGATTAAATTAATTTAATATTTAATTAATTCAATCTACGAACCAAAATAAAATATTTTTTTACAAGTCACACTAAAGTGTTTTTTTCCCTAATTTAATTTGCTAGCAGTCTTTTTTATTATTGATGAGTCATATGACATAAAATATTCATACAAATGCTGATATAATAGTTTTCATACAATACTTTAAACTACAGTATCAGCACATTGAATATTGATAATCTTTCATTAATAAAAACATTTTAAAATGGGTATAAAATAATGAATAATAAAACAAATATGGTAAACGTAAAATATTCACGTAAGATAAGATACCTAAATACTAGACGATGTCTTAAAAAAATATTTTGGTTCAAGGGGACCGCATTATAACAAGGGGCCACCCCACAACAATTCTAATTTTCTTCTCTTTTCGACACCCTTCCTATCCCCACAATTTTATTTTATTTTTCTTTTTTCACTTGATCACATCACATCGCCTCGAGGAAACCTTCCCAATTACTATTCCAACAACTAACCCTTTTGAATTGAAAATAATGAGATAAATGTGAAATTTTGTATAACGGTTCTCATATTATCAGGGGTGTTTAAATCAAAACCAAATCAAACAAAATTGAAAAATCGAACCGAAAAAATAAAAAATCGATTAAAACTGAACTGTTTTAATTTAGTTTAATTCTTTTTTTTAGAAACCGATCGATTTGGATTGGTTTTTGGTTTTAATTTTCAAAACCGAACCAATCCAAACCAAACGATTAGAATATCTTATATATATCTTGAAAGTTTTACTTTCTTATCTTATTAAAATTATTCATATTAATGATTTCAAAATAATATTTATCATTTAAGGTATATGCTCACTTGATAGTTGTTTTCTTTGATAATTACTATTAGAAATTTTGGCTTATGTAGCTGAAAATTAGTTTGAAATTTTAGATTTTTATTATATGATTGTACTTAACTATTACATTAGAAGTTTGATCGTGATTGTATTTGATTATTACACTAGAAGATTGTTAATTTTTGTTTAAATGAATTGTTGTTGTTTATTTTAAATGGGTAAATATGTTATTTATTATATAAATAGACTACATTATCTTTTGAGCTATGAAAAAGCAAAGAAATAAGATTATTTTTTTTTAATGGTCAAAAACTGAAAAATTGATTCAAACCAAACCGATTAATATCGGTTTGGTTTGGTTTAGTTTTTAAATTTGAACCAAACCGATTAGTTGTCTATATAAAAAAATCGATTGGTTTGATTCCAATGACTTTACCCCTCAAAACCGATCCAAACCAATCCGCGAACAACCCTAACTCATAACTACCGCATTTCCGTTTTATTTAGCTTCAAAAGTGATTGAAAAAAAAGGAGAAAAGAAAATAAACATTCCATAAGGAAAAGTTTAAGGATGCAGCCAGCTTATTTAAGATAAACTTTCTCCCCGGGAGTCATGTTGTTGCCTTTGAGATCCTCAACAGAAGCACATATAAGCTTTCTCAGTCTCACCCCATGATCAACGCTTGCTCTAGCTGCCAGTTGCATTTGCTTCTCTTTACATAAATGAAGTGCTTTTTTTTTTTTTTTTTACAAAATTTACACACAACTTTGGCTATCACTCGAATTCCTGCACTGGCTATTGAAACGGATCGACCCAACATTCATCTTCCTCAACTGCCTTTTGCCATCGTTTTCTAAAAATATCTAATTCGCGGTAAGAAAGTCTTCTCACCTGCACCGCCTCCAAAATAATATATTAGCAACAACACAAACAAAATTATTCAGATATAATTAAGATAATGGCAAGACACTAATTATTTTGCAGAAAATGTTCTCATACAAGAATCCATGCATGGAGAGTGTCCTCTGACAAATAGAAATTTACTTGAAAGAGGTGAACGAATGATCATCTGGAGCTAACTGGCAAAGCAATTAGCAAAGGTAGATACTAGATAATGACAAGACAGAGGGTGATTGTCATTGAAGGTGATAAGTAACTAGATGAAACTTGAAAGGTTTGAGTGCAAATGCAATATACTAAACCAGTCGTTTTCGAACTCTTAAGGGATTTGCGTTGACTATTGCACCAAACACCAGAAAATGCACCCAAAAATGTAAATTAAAAAGATTTGTTTTTCTTTTCTATCATACAAACAGAACCTAAGCATTAAGCACAAGTTATTCAAAGAGAATATGATCTGACTGGTACTGAACTAGGATTCTGAATCGAACTGGATGAGTAATTTTGCAACGACAAAATGCAACATGCTTTTAACAGAGGTAAATTTAATTTAGACAGTGGTTTCAATTGACAAATCATGACAAGACAGTAACTTACATCAACTCTATGATCCTTTTCCTGAGATGAAACCTGCAAGTCACAGATAAGTCTCAGTTTCAAGGCAGATAGAATGTGAGACACACATTCCAGATCCAGATAAGAAGTATGCTATGAAATTATAATCTTTCAAAACTTAAGAAGACAAGCATTTCTGCATAATTAAACTCTCTGACAAAGATGCCATATTTCTGACCGTAGTCTTATCTAAGCCACCAAGAGTAGGACGATTGTAGTGGACTATGTATTCAGAATCCACAACGCCAACATTTTTTGTTCGATCACCCTATCCACCAGATATAAGGTCAGATTGAACTAGAAGGTTAAAATAAAATAAAAATTAACAAAATTCCATCGGGGGAATATTCAAAATGTAGAAAAAAAGGAAATCATGAAATTGAACCAAATAATAATTAATGAGCTTAACTTGCCTGAGCACAGTAGCCAAGCTGCATATCTAGACCCCATGCATGGATCAAGTCATTCTGTAAAATAAACCACAAATGGTGAATAAATAGGTAACCTTTGTAGAGCAATGCTTACGGTAATGCTCAGCAGCAGCATTAACAGAACAGAATGGTGCACCTGGATCATATACCAAACACAACGCCATGCAGCTCTCGAGAAAACAGGGGCCATCATTTCAATCCACCTGAAACAAATAGTTCATCTTTCTTTAGCAGCAGTAAAATAAAGGGAGATCGACATTAAATTAGCTGTTACCGCAAGAAACTTTTACCCGGTGCAAGGAGGAGCAGTGCTGCTGGCATCACAGCCTTTACCACTATTACCAGCTTTATATGTCCTTCTGCAAGCACAACGACCAAAAGAATGCATGCACAACATAGATATGTATAAGGATCTGCTTTAAAGCACACTTATTTAATAATAACATCATTGGAAGGCAAAACTAAAGTAAAGCTTTTCTTCTCTCTTTTTCTTTTAGTTTTTTCAACAAATTTTCATTACCACAGATAGGGGGGATTTGAACTCAGGACCTCCTTTTCAGATTAGGTGTATGGTTACTATTAGGTAACTACCTTAACCACAAAAGCATAAGCAAACCTTGGTATCAGAAACAGGCGAGGGGAGATGGACTTCCAAGAAAGTGTATCATAATGGTTCGGTTGCATATAGTTCAGTCAACCTTCAGAGGATTTCGTAGCCATATAATAGCAGAGTCTGGCAGAGACGAAAGAAGTACTTTTGAAGAATGCAGACTGCTAATGGTAACCCATAGTCTAATTAATGATATGATGGGAACCAGCCATCCCTAATAAGTAATAAAGGTGAAACTATTTGAACAACCGAGGGTTGATCAAGCTGGTAAGCAGGCTCGCCCCCACGGGATAGGACACAAGTTTGAATCCTAGTGGGAGTTGCTCTAGTTTGGAGGAAGCAAAAACCTTTATTTTAAGCTGCTGACCGTGAATTAGTCTCATAGGTAGCCCAAATGACTTAACCCATGGAGATACAACAGGGTGTCACTCAGTCCATAAGACTAATTAGGGTGATTGATAAAAAAAAGGTGAAACTATTTGTGCGCTATAATTAAACTATAATGGTTGGGCTGAGACAAGAAAATTATGCTTCTTAAAATACAAATAATATCATTATTGACAACATAAAAAGGGTATACAGGAAACCTGTGCACTTTTGACCTCCTCCCACGCACGGTAATCTGATGATGCACTTCTGACCTTTTAGGATCCAGCGCTGGTTGTGATATCTCCAGCCCTTCATTTTTTATAATAGAAACATACCTAAAATCGTTTAAGCAGAAAATATCAAACACTAATCCTTAAGATTATGTCTAATATAGGAGTATTTTTTTTCTTCTAATAGTGTCTCCCCCTTAAAAACCATATATATGAGAGGATAATATATAATTGCTTGTTTTAATTTTACAACAATTAAATTTTCTGCGCATTGGCTCCACTCATAGTCCTTAAAATTTAAGGCCTTACCGTGGTTTTTGGTGTGTGTGTGTGTGTGGTGGGGAGGGGGAGAATAATGGTCCACTGTTTACAGAATAAACTATTATAAATTCCAGGTAAAGGTATTCAACATACTTATGTGGGTGGAAATGTTCTACTCCCAGGTCCTCATCCCAAAGGAAAATATAACCATATTCTGCAACTATGTCGGGGTGTAAGAAACGCTTGGCAAACCACCTAGTCATTGAAAACATGTCCAGGAAAAAACACATTTAGGATAACTGAAATTATTTAAAATATGGATGGGAATGAAATATGAGGTCACCTACCATTTAGTTTGATTGATTGCAGACACATGAATGACACGATCACTCCATTCAAAATCCTTCCATTCGTCAACAATACCATCATAGTGGAAGAGCATCACAATGAAATTACTTGCTAGAAACTACAATTTGGTTTAGAAAGAGGGTCATGACCCGTGGACCAAAATAGAGTATTAGTAATGAGCAATCTGTATAGAACTCATTAAAGGACCTTTTTGACCATTTTGTTCACAAGATCTTTCTGCTTTATCCCGACTGCCATTGCAAACAAATTGGTTGATGCATTTGCCTTAATCTGTTCAAATGTAGGCAAATCAGTACATACCAGAGGCAAAGAAAAATAACTAGGAGGAGAATAACGTCAAAGATTATGCAAACTGAGGCTGAACACAGGTGATGATTGTTCAATGGAGTGTCAATTGAAGAGACTACAGAGGCTACATCAATAACTTCAAACCAAAATAAAAGACATCTACAAGGAGAGTCGAAATTGTGAAAGATATTTGAAGGCTCATTAAATCAGAATATGTAATCTTCCCCTACTTAAACACAGCAGAATATCCAAACAGATTTTAAAAAGACAACTACTTTTAGTTACTGACTCTTGCCTGAGTAGATTAGCATTGAAAATTTGTAAATGAGGACATATCTTAGTTTTTTTTACATTATTACATTTGCAAACTGCAAAGTGAGAAGGATAGTAACATAAGTTCCTTGCAATAAGGAGTAACCCTAATAATTTTTTCTTCATAGGTCACATAACGGATAGAAAGTTGAGTAGTCATGATTGAATGAAACTTACATCTATTGTGTGATGACCCTTCTTAGTCATGGGAGGATCCCACAAAGGTCGCATTTCCAAACTGGAAGTATTGGAGACTATACCTTCAGGTAATGCCTCACTTCCGCTAGGCCTGCACTGGTTCTACTAAACAAGATAAACAAATATAAGCACCAAAGTTGAACATCTGAAATAGTAGATGATGAATGACTCATCCAGAAATATTATGTACGTGCATCCAGTCTGGTTTAGGAAAGCATGCACAGTAAGAGAATGAACCTTGCATTTATCAATTTCCACATTCTGAACGTCCACTCTCCAGCTTGATAGTTTCTGCAGTATGAGACCAAAAAGATCATTTCGAAATTTGGAAGAATATGAATCCTACTCAATCAAAATCAAATCCAATTGGTTACATGAACCACAAACAGACATCCTGAAATTTCAATATTAATTGAACTGTAAAACGCTGGTTGATTAGAAGATGGATAATAACTTTAAAAAAAAAAATGCACTAAGAGAAACCATTTGAGTGGTTTATGCTGAGATAAGTATACCTTTTTGTAGCCTTGTGCAAAGAATGAACTCGTGAAAAACAAAAGAACACAAAGTATAGAAGTTGCTGGGAAGATGCCATAAAGACAGGATTTTTTACTCTTTGAATCAGCAACCAAAAATGCCTGGTTCAAGATAAGGGGAGAAGGTTAGATAAAATGAACACAATATTGTAATTTAATTGAAGTATTGATGGGAGAACAAAAGTGCTGCATGAAGGTTTAAACAAGTAATTGCTAACACCTGTCCAGAAAATGATTCAATTGGGGCATATCGAATTATTTATTGTCAGTTTGTCACAATGCAAGAGGTATGCATAAATCCTAAAGTCGATTCAAAAGTTCTGATGAGTTGTTTTTTAATCCTTATTTGAGCCAAAATATAACACAGCAGAGGCAGAGGGAAAGAAAAAGAGGATTGCGTAAGGGGTTTTGTTTCAAAGTCTACAACTCTGCCAATTTCATGGGCACATTCATTAGCCCATATAAGTATAGCCCTGCAAAAAAATGAAAGGAAAAAGAAGAGCGTAGAGAAGAATGTACCGAAACGGGATAAATAAAAACAGAAGAAACAGTATGATTGCGTGAAAAAAAAGGCCCTTTTAGATAAAGGACAAAGAACGCAAACAAGGATTGAAGCAATAGTAATATATATATATATATATATATATATATATATATATATATATATGCGTGTGTGTGTGTGAATGAAAGAAAGAAAAAGAGAGAGAAGTTGCGTACACGAGCAGGAGACTTCATTTTTGGCATTCAAAAAAGCAGAGAAGAGTGGTGTGTTTGTGTTTGTGGGACTGGGAGCCAAAAGCAAAAGCCTTGCGATGAAGATGATTCGATGAAATAGAAAAGTAGTTAGTTAGCAACCGGAAAATGAATGGAGTTGAGGAGATGATCGTGATCGTAAGGTTTAAAATGAAAAAAGGATAAGTACCTTTCCTTTTTCCTTTAGTTTAGTTGACACTTGACGGCAGGGAAACACCTGTTTCCTATTGGCCTACAAGGCAGCGGGAACCGAACAACGCGGCTGCCACCAACCATCAACAAATATATATATATATATATATATATATATATATATATATATATATCTCCTCTCCGATGAAACAAAACATCCCCCCCCTCAGACAACCTAGCTTCTTGTTTTCTTTTTAAAAGCTAAGCTAAGGCTAAGATTGTTACATACTCAAACTCAAACCTTTTATCATCATCGTTTTTGTTTTGTGTCTATCCAATACAATCCTTCTTCTGATCATGTACTACTACCTGCCTCTATTGGTGGCACTGCCGTGTGTCGCAATAACAATTAACACGTGCTGAATTTTCAATCACACCGTAAATGATAAATTTATTATCATTGTCAACTTCCACTTATAAACTCTTGGTCCTTGGGCGCTCCCTCAACTCAAGAGTAGCTATTGACTATTGAGTAAAACCAACCAATAATATAACAAAAGATTAATAATGTTATTTTATTTTATTAATACATGATCCACAAATTCTAATGAGAAATAATCGCCCATTTCTTTACCCATGCCTCCATCCAGTATAAAAGTTTTTATTTAGGGTTGATTCACAATATAATTATGTATTGTAGGTAAGGGGGAAAAGGAACAAAAGGAAGGAAAAAATAATTTTAACTCTTCTTTGAATATTTTTAATGACGAAAGGAAGGAGAATTTGATGAAGTGTTTCTTTTCCCTCAAAGTTTAAAAAATATTTTTCTTTAAATTCGGTTATAAGGAAGCAAAAATATCTATTTTTTTATAAAAATATGTATTAAACTATACATATACTCTATATTTATGTTATAAAGTTAATAACATAAAGATTATATTAAAAAATTTATTCTAAAATTTATTTAGTTTTTCTACTTTAATTATAATTCTCAAATAAAAAGAAAAAAGTTACTCCCAAACAAGTGGAAGGGAATCCCCCTCCTTCACTTCACTTCCTTTTCTTTTTTACTCTTTTTCCTCTTTCAAACATAGCATTAGTCTCCGGAGTAGTTATTTTTTCTTCTCTTTTATAACAATAATAGTATATATATATATATATATATATATATATATATATATAAAGTATTAATGATAAAAAAATCTTCTCTCAAATCAATAATTAATCACTTTCGTAAATGCATGCGATTTTTTTTCCAACCATCAACTATGAGAATTCATTGTCACGTTTTATAAATTTTTATTTTTCTTTCCTATTGGTGAGAGCTGTAATTCAATTCATTCTTCATACTAAAAGGGCCCAGTTATGAAACCAAAGAGCATTTGATCTGATAGAAAGCGATGTCTCCAAAATGTTGTTGCTGAAAGATAAGCACAAAGGCCATACTTATTTTTCTCACCATTTGGTTATTGTTGTGCAGAGCTATTGCTTTCCAAGTTGGCCCAGTATGATCCATAAACGCATGAATGAAATGGCAAGGCAAATGAGTGTCAGCACTCAAGATCAAGACGCAATAGCTGAAGCTATAATAATGATTAAATCCATTCAATGATTCATCAATTTCTCATAAAACAATGGCTTCGTCAACGGGAATCATAATTCGCCAAACGTGAGTGGCTCACCAGTCTACTTCCACAACCAATATATATACTTAATAATTTATTTGTGGAATCAAGCGTGGGTGCATCTATGATTCTTGTTATATTTTATATTTTTTCTTCGCTTCTTGAGATTAATTTCTAGCTAATTATATATATATATATATAATTTAATTGAATAAAAAAATATTTTTAATTATTAATTAATTAGTATTTATTTTAATTATTAATATATTTTTTTAAAAAAATAATTTTTTTTAATGTGTGGTAGTTTTTAAATAGGTTTCTAAGTAATAGTATTTCTCTAATTGTTAAGATTGTTAGTTATAGAATTGAAATCAATTTTTTTTGAAAAATTTTATTTATAAAATGTATGAAAATAAAATTGATTTAAGAAAAAAGCGCGCTGCTCATACGTGTTAAAATTAATAAATAAATAAATAAGTAAAATGCTCATGTGGGCCAAGAAGAAAATAACTGATGTTTAAGTTTGGCCCAGAGATGGAGATAGGGGTGGGCTTGGTTTTTTAGGATCTATCATCATCCTTCTTCTCCAGTCCGTGGCTATTGGATTGGATTGAATGTGATAATCTTTTTCTTTTCTTTGTTATTATCTTCTCTTATTCTTTAATTTATTTTTTATCTAACAAATTGATAAAATAAAATATTTTAAAGATTTTAATAAATTTTCATTAATTATAATTTATTATTTTTAAAGTAGAATATGAATGAGAAGAAAACTATTCCCAACGCAGGAACAGAAATATTTATCCGCATAATAATAATAATAATAATATTATTATTAGTATGATTATTGCAAAAAAAGAGAAGAAGGAGAGTTGATAAATAATATTATCTGTGCATAGTAAACGTTTGAAATCACTGCTTAGAAAAACCAAAAAAGAAAAAAAGAAAAAAGAGGTTTGAATGTGGTGACGCTGACGCGGTGGTGCATAAACCCTTCATAACTGATAGTGAAGGGTAGCAGAACCGTAGAGGTAGAAGTAGAACTACGCAAAAGGAAAAGGTTAAGCTGAAGCCAGAAAAGAGATAGAGAGAGGAAAGGGCAGAACAGAACAGAAGAGAGAGGTACTCATTTCGCTGCCTATCTATCAGTATCAGTATCAATTCAATTCAATTCACCGCCTTTCATTTCGTTCCATATTTTCTTGTCTGTTCATTTTCGGATAAGAAATTCATTTTGAACGTTGTTTTGCGTTTTTATCAAATCTCATTGCCATATTTGATATAGAATTTCAATTTATTTTCCAACATTCTCAAACGTTTTATTTATTTTTCTATCTTGTCACCACACCTAGTCATAGGGCAGTTACAGTTAGTATCTATCTCTGGCTTGTTAGTTCGTTGAAGTTTTGGTTTTTTTTAAGTATTTGATTTCATAATATTTTATTTTTACCCACTCATTATTCATCAATATGAAATGATACATGGGATTGGCATCTCAAACTAAAAGAAACCATTTTGAATCTAAATAACACTTTTTACCACATCTGCAACATGTTTTACTAAATCCCTCTATGTCCTCAACAACTACTTTCTACTTTCTTTCTTCTTTGCGCTGTCCTTCCCCAATTAAATTTTGGTTATATCTTATCAAGAGATAAACCATTCCTGTGGCTCATAATTCAGATTTCATCATTTTGGATGTCTCTTATTAACTCTTTCCCCTTCTTCTTTGCAGCTTGTAGAACTTCCAATCATGTCTTGGTGCACGATTGAGTCAGATCCCGGTATGCTACCACCAACTTCCCTTCCACGGGATGTTTTCTTACAGAATTTAGAGGACTTAATGACACTGAAATGAACTAGTTTATCAGAATATGGCAAGAAACCTGTTTATGATTCGTCCATTGCTATATTTTATTATTCACTCTATGGAAATTAACAATATGCCAAGAACCATTCACCCAAAACCAGTTAAGTGGAGCTCAATGCATGGTTTTTGTCTCTGACATGCCCCCTTACATGAAAGCCTTTTTGGTTTGAAGGGTGGACAAAGCAGGGCCCATCACTATTTCATGCTGAAATTTAAATTTAATTATGAAGAGAATGGAAACTGTAAGTAACAAACTCCTGACCATTTCGTTATTAAGGATTTTCAGCCTAAAAAACTTAAATCTATTATATGAAGGGCCATGGATAATTTTCATCTCGAACTCTGTATATTAACTTTTTTAATGCTTTCTAAGACAGGAATCACCTGAAATTCATTTTGCTTTACAACTCAGCTTTCAATATGTATCCAGACATCATTCTGTTCATCGCTTGCTTTTTAAATATATTGTAGAGATGGTTAGAGGTGTGTCTAGGATTGAGGGCTCACAAAGTATCTTGTTTGTTCTCTATCATTTATATAGATTTTGTTGGGGACATTGCTTTAGAGTTTGCTGCTTTTTGCCTCAGGTGTATTTACTGAACTTATACAACAAATACAAGTGAAAGGCGTACAGGTATTTTTGTTGGATATATGTAAAAAAAATTATGTTCAAGGAACACATTACTTTCTCATGGTTTTAGCTTGGGGTGGGATGTTGATTTTTGTTTTTTCTTTAGGAACTTTTGCTTCCTTAAAAGGTATCCTGCTTTAATCTCCTTGACATGCTCAATGAGAACTTTTAACATGAACATTACATGGATATTAAACTTTTCCAAATAGCTTCATTTAAGTTAGAAGTCGATGATAATGCCAACACACAAGCTAATTTTGACAGCAATAACATTGGGCAGAATCAAATAAAAATAATAAGAGAGAAGTAGTAAAATTGAAGCATAGAACATTCAACATCTAGTTAGAGAGAACTAGGCCTGAAAGTATATGTATTAAGTAGTTTTATCCAAAAAATAATATATACACACACACACACATATATAACATTAACAACCTGATTTTTTTTAAGGTTTTTTATCCATCTGTTCCATTTTGGTTGTCTGAGGCTACGCTTCTATTTTAGATTCTCTGATGACTAATTAGCTTAATTTAAATCCTTTACAATGTAGAAAGGCGCTCTAATTTACAGAAGATATCAGCATCAAGTATGATGCCATTTGTGAATATTTCTATTTAAGCAGGGTTTTGTCAAATCTTCACAGAACTAATATTCCTTAAAAAGTAAATAATAGCTTAACGAATATGCTATAAGAAGGAGTTTATATATATATTTTCTATCAAAAACAATTTTTTTAGTTTGGATTCAATCTTTGTAAGATAGTTGCGTAAGTACATGAACAATTTTTTTAACAAAAAGAAACTTCATTGGAGAGAAAAGAGGGAAAATACAACAAGAGGGAGCATAAAGGATCCTTCAAAACAGAAAAGACAAGATACAACAGGGAATATGAAAAAATAAAGAATGCAGAAAGGTTGCCAAGTTTCTTTGCAGATGGTATCTCCCTTGAAACAGCCATGAGCTGAACACCATAAAGAAGCCATAAACACAACCTGACAACCTATCTCATAACAAGTTTAGTGGCAAAGAGACATGCTTAAAGATGCAAGCATTCTGGTCCAACCAAATTCACCAAAGAACTATATAAATTCCACACTGCCACAAAATTTTAGCCTCCTTGTTTTCTCGAAAACCTTTATAACAAACCATCAGAAGCCCCTCCAAAGTAAAAGGACACACTCTGTGCCACCAAGAATCCTAAAATGATTGTTCCATGGTACATGAACATAAAATAACAAGAAAAAGGGTGCAGGTCAGCATAATAGCACCAAAAAGTGAAGGTGTTAAAAAAAAAAATCCATACCACCTTATTTAAATTGAAGGGCTCGAGGAGGTGAAATACCTTTATCTGAGATGAGATTTCTAATAGCAATGCTATAAGCCGGGGGTTTCCCCTTCAGATGAGAAAGCAAGAACCACAGATAGAAAAAGAAAAATTAGAATGAGGAAGAGAAAAGGGCTTCCCTTTCCCTCTACATCCCCTCAGGAAAAGCTTGTACCTTGTGTCTAGGGATTCCTGGGCATGAGTTAAGCATATAGTTGATTGCTATTTCTTTCCGTTCCAGAACACTGCTCTTTGGATAAAATCTTGGTCTGTCATAACCAGACTGGAACACTATCAGGAAATGGTCAGTTTGAATTGTTCAACAATGACCAAAAAAATTGTTCAATTTAATGACCCAAAAAAATTGTTCAATTTGTGATCCAAAATAGTTCTGGCAAAATCCAGGGCTAGGCAAAATGAATTTGTTCTTTCCGATTCCAAGTAGAATGTGTTTTTGTATTATACACTTAGGCTATTTAATTTTAATTTCCCAGCTCTATTTTTGTTTAGGTTCTCTGTGTGCGCCTATGCTACCCTAATGCCTAGATATGTCTTGGCAGGTTGAGGAACTGTATTCATTGGACCTTGACTCTCTCAATAGCCTTAGGTCGGTGTACTACCTCAGCTAGTCTTGAACTTATAATGACATTCAAAGGTTATGATAATTAATTTGTCAACAATTACAGGCCTGTATATGGGTTGATTTTTCTTTTCAAATGGCGTCCAGGAGAAAAGGATGAACGTGTTGTAATTAAAGATCCAAACCCTAACTTGTTTTTTGCTAGTCAGGTGATTTTTTTTTTACTATATCATAATTGTTTTGTCATTTTACAGTTTTACTGATCTTAGTGATCCATATGTAGGTAATTAATAATGCTTGTGCAACCCAAGCGATCTTGTCTATTCTTATGAATTCACCAGATATTGACATGGGTCCAGAATTGATGAAATTGAAAGAATTTACCAAGAACTTTCCTCCTGAACTCAAAGGTTTGGCTATCAATAATAGTGAAGCCATACGTACAGCCCATAATAGCTTTGCAAGACCAGAACCTTTTGTCCCTGAAGAGCAAAAGGTTGCTGGCAAAGATGATGATGTTTACCATTTTATAAGCTATCTACCTGTTGATGGGGTACTGTATGAGCTTGATGGATTAAAGGATGGTCCTATCAGCCTTGGTCAGTGCTCTGGTGGGCAAGGTGATATGGAATGGCTGAAGATGGTGCAACCTGTGATCCAGGAACGCATTGATAGGTATTCCCAAAGTGAGATACGATTTAATCTCATGGCAATCATCAAGAACAGGAAAGAGATGTATACTGCCGAGCTCAAGGAGCTTCAGAAGAGGAGGGAGCGTATTTTGCAGCAGCTGGCTGCATCAAAGTCAGAGAGACTGGTGGACAATAGCAATTTTGAGGCACTGAACAATTCTCTCTCTGAAGTGAATGCTGGGATTGAAGCTGCTACCGAGAAGATCTTAATGGAGGAAGAAAAATTCAAAAAATGGAGAACAGAAAATATTCGTAGGAAACACAATTACATACCCTTTTTATTTAACTTTCTAAAGATTCTTGCTGAGAAGAAGCAGTTGAAGCCCCTCATTGAGAAGGCCAAGCAGAAAACAAGCAGCCCTCGGTGAAGAATGTAGTCCAGTCCCCTCAGATATTTATTAGTATGACCTTATGTATCATGTTGCGCTTACTAGTTACTGTTTTAGCAGTCCGTTCAGTAATGATGCACAAGCCACTCTAATCCAAGGTTACTCTACCCTGTTTAGTAAAGATTCATGAGTTCTCCTTACCAGTGAATCATTCGCCTGGATTTAATAATGTACTCTGTTGAGAGATGAATTTAAGGTTCAAAATTATCTTCACACCCCCACCTCCCCCTTTCTCTTCAGATGAAAGGATAAAGCCTCAGAGAAGCTGTGAGGGTGATGATTGTTGCATGAGATAGGCGGATAACTGTATCTGTTGGAAATGATGCAGTTTCTGTACCAACCATATAGTGTTACCTCTTGATTCAGATAACTGGAACAAAAACTAGTGATATTAAGTAGCTCTGTGCTTGTGTACACCTATAGTGTTACCTCTTGGTATTTTCTATCTTCACGATATCATCCGACAGTCCTATGATTTAAGTTGATATTCTCACCATAACTTTTTCATTACATTATTAATTTGATTAAGGGAATGTGACACTGTTAACAAAAGAAAGAGTAAATATACATAACGGACGAGGAGAAATGAAAAGGGGACAAATAGTTCGGTGCTTGCAAATAGAAAATCCATAATCACGAAGCAGATTTGTTGACATGAATGAAGTGTTTCGTGTTTACCACAGAAAATCTTGCACATTTAATACATGGGGTTCTACCTACTCTAGAAAATCTGTTATCGAGTTGTCCATGCAATATGCAACTTCTACTTCAAGAGCCAATGAGTTAGTCACACAATAACCATTTACCATATACTTATATAGATTGGAAGTTAATATAATATATTATGCAAGTTAATATAATACATTATACTACCAAAACCCTGGCAAAGGCCATCCTAGTTAGTTACTTATTATTTTTGTTTTGAGAAAATCACTTTTAAGTATTGTTAAACTAGCAAATGAAAAGATGGTATTCTTTCTTATACAATAAAATATCAAAAGAACAATTACATAATCGTGGTTGTTTCAAAAGAATTGATTCAAACTAATAAAAATTATTTAACTTCTGAATTAAATAAATAATTAAACATTTGGATTTTTTTTAATTTGGATAAATAAATAAAAGATTCCGTTGATCATGTGCATGAGAATGTGTAGGAGAACAGACAGTGGATGGAAGAAAATGTTGAAATTCTTGAAGGAGGTGGTGGGTGGATCTGGAACGGGCCTGAAAGATCTCCCATACAATATCGGCGAAGCTTATCCTTGTGCTTGGGGCTCTTGGACTCATTACCGCTGCACCTCCTCCAACTCCAAGGTACTACACGCACTTACACTTGACTTGCTTATTAGTTATTACCATCACCATCACCAACTTCACTAGTACTAGTACAAGTAGTTTATATTTTCATGAATCATGCATGATACAAAGACATTAATAATGGTCTTAAAATTGTTCTCCTATCATTTCACATCCATTATTCATGATTGATTTCATACATATCTGCATCTTGCTACACTTTAAGGATGATGGGTCTCTACTCTCTGGTGACTGTCAATCTTTTCTCAGGATGCACATTTTGCTGCCGCTCGTAATGGTGTCAACTGTCAAGCGTCTCCGGACTGTGACTGTGACTGTGACTGTGACTGCGAGTTATGAATGCCTATTATTTTTGGATTTTACTGGATACAGCTCAACTATTGACTGACTCATGCTTTCTTTTTGGAATCTAACGTTGTATTGTATTATATAGATCACTTTGTTTCTTCAATAATTTATTGACAATCAGTGTTTCATGGTTCACATCAAATTACTAGCACTATTTTAGAGTTAGAGACTTCCTTTTCCTTTTGAGTATAATGCAGTTTCACATTGAGATTCTTTTCATAATTACATGTCATAATATGAAGACATTTTTTAGCTTGTATTCCTTGTCACATATATAGCCCATCATTCTTGGCTGGATTTGGGGGTCGTTATTTGCTTGACCTGGTTAATTCTTGTGGTAGCAGATTCACTGGTACATATAATTATGGGTTTATGTGAATGCGTAACACATACGCATAAGTTGTAAAATTTCATAATTTGCTCTTTCAGTGTGTGCAGTGTGTTTATGCACCTGCTGTTTATCCTGTTTTGTGGTTGAGAGATTGGTAGATTTTTTCTGGTCTTCTCTCTTTTTATTTCACCTTTCTTTATGTTTGGGGGCACATTAGACAAGAAATTATGCCATGAAGTTCAAAGGCATTTAAACTCTTTCTGGTTGTGAGATTCTCCTAGCTTGAGTCTAGAGGTCTAACATGCCCCTTGTGCTCAGTCATAATGTTTAAGAATCAGAAATTGGAGTTGGATACTTGGATGTCAGTTGTTTAGCAAGGTATTTCTTTGACCATGAGAACTTTCTTCCCCCTCCCACCTTGTTTTCATTATAAAGGACCTTGTTTTATTGTTGAAGCATGCAACATATGATATTTTGTACTTTATGCATCCTTGACCTGTGGGACTATATGTAGGCCAGGATTTCAATTTGTGTATTGTCCTTATTGAATTTTTAATGGTGCTCATTCTCAGGTTAGGCATCCAAATATTTTGTCATTTCTTCACAGTACCGAGATTGAAACTTACGATGGTGGTTCTTCCAAGGTTACAATTTATATTGTAACAGAACCTGTAATGCCACTATCAGACAAGATTAAGGAGTTAGGTCTTGAAGGTACACAAAGGTATGACCTGCTCGATATATTTCAGTAAGTCAGATAAGTTCTGACCATCAGACAATAAGTGCTAAACATTCTTTGTTATTCCACTGAATTATTTGACTCGTAAATTTGGACTTCGTTGGAAATTTGTGACTGTTTTCATTGCACATAATCTGAAGTGTAATGCCTTTTTTTTTCCTATAAGTAATATTATATGTAAATTAGAGAGCACAGACTTTGATTTTACTGTCAAGTATCAATTGGTTTATGAATTGGGTTAGTATTCACTTGTTATTTTATTCCTTATTGGAGGTGTAGGGATGAATATTATGCTTGGGGCCTGCATCAAGTAGCTTAAGCTGTGAGCTTCTTAAATAATGATTGTAAACTTGTGAGTATCATGAGCCAAATATGGTTTTTGTTTGCTCATTAGTTACTTTTTCAGTTTTTCTTGACAAGCTTTGTCTGTTGAAGGTTCATGGTAATGTTTGCTTGGCTAGTGTTGTTGTCACACAAACTTTGGACTGGAAACTCCATGCTTTGATGTTCTATCAGAGTTTGGTGGGAGTAATGAAACTGCCTCTGGGCAAATGCTGGTAATTTTGTGTTTGGTTGCAATACCGTGTTTTCTTGTTAGCTTTAGCATTTCACTTTGAATTTTTATTGTTACTTTTTCTTGAAGTTCAAACATTGGCAACTCATCCTAGTATGAGGTTAAAAGGTCATGGCCTTTTTAACTCTTCAGCAGAATGAAGTCCGCCATTTAAGACTTGTTCTCAAGTTTCAGCCACATATTGCTTCACTTTGCTGGTCATTTTTAGCATTTCAGCATCTATCTTTGTAACCTTTATGACAAAATTGACTGACATTATGGATGCTCCCTTGCAAGGATTTGATCAGGCCTTTTTTTTAAAAAAAAAAAGAATATCAATTAGTGAAACCTAATATATATTCCTCACATGTTTTCCTGTTTCCCATTCAGCAATACGCATGGCTTATTGGATCACAATACAAACCGATGGAGGAGGTAAAATCTGACTGGGCTGTAATTAAAAAGTCTCCTCCATGGGCCATTGATTCTTGGGGCATGGGTATGTTATTTTTTGTTCCTTTTGATTATAATGCGTTGTGATAGCAATTTTGGTATATAAGGTGCAATGGAACAGTTCGGTATTTTTGCATTTTACTTGCTTGCTGATGGTGACATTTCACTTCCTCTTGCCTAGCCTAGTCAATATGGTGTATCACATGGCCACAGCATATCTTCTGGAATTTGTTCCTCATTTAGAACTGGCTGCTTTCATAAAGAGGAATAAATAAATTTGATTTTTAGTTTGTGAAATTACACTAATTTTCTTGCTTACATAATGCAGTGCAATTAGTGAAACTCCTTGGCCCACTTTTTCTTTGGGCTTGGGTATGTTTCTACTTGCTCCTTTTGTTGAGATGGGATCATAATATCAATTTGGTTCTTAAGGACGAAGGAGAGAATTAGAAATATCTTATATCTGCATTTGCATAATTGTTGCTGATAATGGCTAATCCTGTTCTTTCCAAACTTGATAAATTGGATGTATTTCCAAATGTAATGTTTACATATTTTGTAAAACCTTTTCTCTCACATAAAACTTCTTTAAGAATGTGTTCATATATTAGAAGAACTTTGCTACCTTTTCTCTAGGAGAGTTGGTAATTTTAGTTTAAATTATGTGAACTTGTACAGATGTTGTAGGGTCACAGAATATTTTTTATCCATTTTCTTTTTTTCTTTTTTCTTCGCCCTTTCCAAATAGACCTCTCCAAGTCATTAAAAAATTCTAATTTTATAGGTTGTCTAATCTATGAGCTATTCTCTGGTGTGAGGTTGGGCAAAACGGACGAAACACTGTCTCCATTCCCAAGGTCAGCCTGTTTAGGAATTTAATATTTGTTTGTTTTTGTATTTATTACTGCATATAAAGATTAAGGGTCGAATCTTGGGAGTTGTTACTGTTGGGAGAGTTTCACCATAATGCTTTCCGGCCTGAAAGGGATTAGACTTACACTCAAAGAGTGTGGGGATACTTCTAGTCACCACCAAAAGAAGAAAGATTGAGGGAGGTTTTAGTCTTTTGGTTGCTTTTATATCTCATTCTAATGAAATATTCATTTTTCATCTTTGTGTGTCTATTTTTTGTCTCACAGTCTTTGCTTCAAGATTACCAGCGGCTATTGAGTTCCATGCCTTGTCGTAGATTAAATACGTCAAAGCTTATAGAAAACAGTGGTGAGTACTCCTTGATACATTTATAATTATCATTTATTGAAAATTTGTTTGACCTAACGTTGTTGTAGTTTTGCTGCTTTGTTTGAAGGATTCACAAGCTTTGTGGTTTATCTTACAAGCTATATAGGATCCTATATATTCATGTATAAGGCAATATCACTTAAAATTTTGAATTGTCATAAACTGTAGCTGAGAACTGCATGAGAATACATTGGTAGCATTATGACAATATGGTATTAGTTATAGCTTAATGGTTTCAGAGATGGATGCTTAGCATTAGTTTGTGGAAAGAAGTTTCACGTTTTACTTAATCAGTTCAAGTAAGGCTTTAATTTATCAGAATGCAGTTAAGTCGGAAATGTGCTGTATAAAACTTACTGATGAGATTGTACGCGAGAGAAATTTGAGGACCTTTCTTGAAAAGAGGATCACATAGAGAGAGAGAGAGAGAGAATTATATATGTAGTGGGGTTATTGTTTATATGATAGTGATGTAAGCACATTCTGATGTAAATTGATTTTCGCTTTTCCAGATTTAGATGGGGATTCTTCTGCTTCATGATCACTTGTAAACAAGCAAAAAAAAAAGAAGTCTGCTTCAACAATCTATAGCCCATTCTAAACGTTTGGCTTTCTTGTTTTGATAGTTATCATTTTTTGTACTCCTGATATAATTCTCTGCAATCCTTTCCTTGTATTCAGTTTGAGTTTGTTGCTAATGGATGTGCAGAGTATTTTCAAAATAAGTTGGTCGACACAATACATTTCATGGAAATTCTCAGTTTGAAAGATAGTGTTGAGAAAGACACCTTCTTCCCCAAGCTTCCAAATTTAGCGGAGCAGCTTCCTCGCCAGATTGTGTTAAAGAAGGTATATCTCTCTGGAAGTTATAATTTTAAACTTTCAATCTGATCAACATTTTCTATCCGGACACAGTTACTTCCTTTATTAGCTTCTGCCTTTGAATTTGGTTCATCTGCTGCCCCAGCTTTGACTGCATTGTTGAAAATGGTTCCTGGCTTTCAGCTGAGGAGTTCCGTGTCAAGGTAAATAATAATTTCAGTACCTTCATGATGACCTTTTTCTGTTTCTTTCTTAGAGTCCTTAATTTTATCTCTGTCTTTCTTTTTCTCTTTTTTTCCCTCTTTTTTATTAGGATTCATATCATGCTTGTATTGGATTTCTGTATTTAATATATAGGTGCTTCCAACAATTGTAAAACTTTTTGCCTCCAATGATTGAGCTATTCAAGTTGGCCTTCTTCAACATATTGATCAATATGGAGAGTCATTATCAGCACAGGTTGTTGACGAGAAGATATGTAGGCAGGATAAGATTGTTTAATTTCTTTACTTTTCTTTTTGAACTTGACCGTTTCTTTGTTATACAATATACATAGATTCCTGTTAACAATGTGGATACTTTGCAATTATTATTGACACTATGATCAGGTTTACCCTCATGTTGCTACTGGGTTCTCTGACACATCCGCTTTTCTGAGGGAACTGACTCTCAAGTCCATGCTAATTCTGGCTCCGAAGGTATGTCTATTATATATTCATGTTAGCAAATTTTAAAAATGTTGGACACGTGAAATTTGTCATGACAAGTTATATTGCTAGTACTGGTCTTTTGGTGTTTGCATAACATGTGTGACCTGGTTATTGCGAAATTTATGTTAAAGTGATCTCTGTTCTATTTAAGCTTTGATGCAAGGTATAATGAGAGCACATTTTTTGATTATGTCAATTTAAGGTGGAATTACTTGAATTAATATTGGTGATGTTACTAATTTGGGGCCAAGTTGTGGTTAGATCTAACATGATATTGTATGCCTTGGTATCTCAATGATCTTAATGGATTGTTTGAGGGGAGGGATGGTGCTTAGAACATTATCTGTGTTCGGTAAGTCATTATCTTTTCTAGTTAAGCAGAGGTCTGGGTTGTGTCAGAGCTTGAGAAATAGTACAGAGCTGTTGTTGCTTTTAGAACTACCTTACTGCCTTTTTCAATATGTATTTGAATAAATGTTTTCTAAGATGCTCAGATTTGGTTATTGGGTTTACATAAATGAATTTGAATGCACGTCAATGAGATATAAGGTTTGCTTCTGATTGAAATTTATAATACCAAATGGTCATTGAGTTCTGATTGACTCTTCAAATATCATGTGCTTAAGAGCTTCCTTCCTTTATCTTCAATTCTTTACTTTTCCTTTTCTTCTTTTTTCCCCTCCCAAATCTTCTCTTCTATTTGATGAATCTTCAGTAGATAATTGTTTGTTTCTTTAGTTATTTGTAAAATTGTTGTTTGTCTCATAATTGCAGCTGTCTCAAAGGACCGTTTCAGGGTCGTTATTGAAGCATCTGTCAAAGTTACAGGTACTGCTTCAAGCATTTCTGTGTGGGGAATTAAAGGCTAGTTGCTTATGCTGACTGGGGAAGTGAAGACTAGATAAGGCTTGCTTTAAGCTTTTCATTTGTTTTGTAGGTTGATGAAGAACCAACAATACGAACAAATACTACCATCTTATTGGGAAATATTGCAAGCTACTTAAACGAAGGGGTATATCCAAATGCTAGCTGCAAGTTCAAATAGTGTGCTATATTTTATTTAATGAAGGTAGCATATATTGCATTGGTGCATTAACTGATGGCTTCAGAGCTATTTTTCAGACAAGAAAAAGAGTGTTGATTAATGCATTTACGGTCCGTGCTTTACGTGATACTTTTCCACCTGCTAGAGGAGCAGGTATTAGAATCATTCACATGTATCTATTACTCTTTTTCTTCAGTTTTGCAGTTGATAAATTCCTCAAACATTCTTTTCACACCATTTTCAATTTTGATTGTTCAGGCATTATGGCTTTATGTGCCACCAGTTCCTACTATGACATCACTGAAGTTGCGACCCAGAGTCTTCCTAATGTTGTTGTACTCACATTGATCCTGACAGGTTATATCCTGCTGATGGTTTATTGTTTTCTTATATGCCCTTTGCTATGTGAAGATGAGGAGTCCTCTAGTAAATTGATTTATCCCACTAATTAATATTTTTTAGTCGGTTGACTCATATTTTTTATTGTTCTTGTATTGCTGCTTGATTCCTTTTTTGTTTTTAATTTTTTATATTAGAATATTGGAATCTTCATGATGGATGTTCTTTTGTATGAGTATTTATATTTGTGCTATGTGCTGCTTTGGTTGTTTTGCCAGTCTTCAGATTCTAAATAGAGATCAGTCTTATTATTTACCTTTGGTTATTTCTCCTTTTTCGAGACAGTGATTATGTTATTCTTGTCATGGTTCAAACAGTGATGTTCAATCTAAGGCACTTCAAGTTGTTGATCAATTTTTGCAGATAGCGAAGCAATATTATGAAAAGGTATACTCTGAAGTTCTTTTTGGCTTTTACTCATATGCATATTTTTTTAGCGATTGTGGATTGCAATTTAAAACCCTGGTTGTACGTATTACTATTCTAATTGTTAAGCCATAATCCCATGACATAACAAGACTTGAAGAGGAAGACAAGGAGACATGGCAAGCCATTTTGGTGGATAAGGACTAGTTAGGTACTATATTATGGATTTGAAGAAATGAAAGATCATCATTTCTCGATCAACCAAACATAAATCAATTTATCTTTCATTTCATTTATGTTATTTGTCTTCTTTATTGCTTATTTACTATTTTGTACTCAATTCATGTCATTTAATTTAATGCAATTTACAATCTTTCTATTTACAACTTTCTTTTACATCATGTTTTAACTGACGTTTGTACTAAGAGCTTTCTTTAATATTCTAGAGACTCAAAGCTAAGGAATAGAGTCAATTCCTTAGCTCATCGTCTGAATGTGGGAATTATTAATGCGATTTAGATGAGAAAATCAACTAAACTAAAAAAATCACTCAAAAAGTTCATATATTGATTAACTAAATATTTATTTAATTTCACTAATAATTTATCTACAGTTAATAATCTACTTACGTTTTGATACATCATTTTATTGGCTAATTATATAAGCAAATTATTAGTTAAATTAGTTTGATACCTAATTAATTAATATACAAACTAAATAAAAATTGTTTTAGTAAACCGAACTTCTAAAATTATTTTTCCTAATAAAAAATATAGCTTGAACATAGTTTAAAACTCATTTTATTAAACCAATAGTTGAAAATTTTAGTACTCGACTAATTAATAGATTGACAAAGAATAATTTGTATATAGTAAAATATGAAAATATATTGATAAAAAAAAGGATAATTGAGTCCATTCAAGATTTAGCTCTTCAATTGATACTTATTTAAGTTTTGACTCGAATATATATATATATATATATATATATATATATATATATATATGTATACCTTCTGTTTACAAATTTTCTTTAAACACATGGTGGCATGATATTTTTTTACATTTATTTCAACATGTAAATATAAACTTGATAAAAATTGTGTTAAAAACTGTATTGTGTAATAAATAATTTAAAAAAAGGCCTAAATATATAATTAAGTATCTGAATTATATTATGAGTGCTTTTGGATAGACTTTTTTTTTAAGTAAAATATTTTTTTAAAAAAAAAATACTTCCATAAGTTTTTATGTATGTTTAGATGAAACTTTTAAAAAAATAAAAGTTAAAAAAAAGCTCAATAATCACATTTTTTAGAAGCTAGTGATCTCTAGCTTCTGAAAAAAGAAGAAAGAGAAGTGATTTTTAATATAATTTATTAACAAAAATACATTTTTTCTTTATTAAAAATTACATCTCTTGTCCTTTATTTTTTTCTTCTTATAAACCCAACCTCCATTATTCTTGATATCTTACATTTTTAGCAATTTTGTTAGAAAAAAGTCATTTTGTTCTTTCTTATCCAAATAAACTTACAAGACCTTTTATTACTTAAAAGTACTTCACAAACATTACATCTAAATACAAAATAACTTTTTCTTTAAAAAAAAAACTCTACTAGAAAAAAGTCCATAAGAAAATTATTTTTTTTAGAAACTTATCAAAACCAGCCTATATATACTAAATATATTTAGTTTTTCTGTGACTAATTTAATCCTTTAATAATTTAAGAACTCAACTTACTAATCTTTCTCACGTATAGTCTGAGGACCAAAATTATTTATGCAAAAGAGTTAACATGTTGATATTCTAAATTATTAAAACACTAAATTAGTAGGAATTTAATTTTGATATATATTTAGTGTAAAAAAATTTTATATTGGTATTTAATAATATATTGTCATATTATTAAAAGAGTTTGACTATCATAACAAGTATTTAAAAAATTTAATTCTTTAATGATATGTTAAAACTTTATTAAATGACAGTGTAAAAATACTTTACATTCACAGTTAAAATTAAATCTAATTAGTAGAGACTAAATTTTATTTACATATATCCATAACTAAATTCATTCCGTGTATATAATTTAAAGATTAAATTGTATGTTTAGTCGAAAAGATATTACTAAGAAAAATTAATAAAAGAAGTTTTTGAAAGGTATAATGTATGTGTGGAAGTTAGTCTTCGCAATTGTAATTAATTTTTAAAAAGAATATTTCTAAGTTAACTGATTATATAATAGTGAGACGATATATAGGAGATGAAAGAAAATAAAAAGAAGGGAAAGGGGGCAAATCTGGAGCTGAGGGTTGGGTTCTGTCCTCCGTGTGAGTTGGTCGTTTCGAATTTGAATCCTTTGTAATTGTAATTGTAATTGTAATTGTAATTGTAGGAGAAATTGTTGGAGCGATACCCTGAAACTGAAAGCCTTTGACTTTGTTGAATTTTCAATATGAGTATGACCCAATTCGCCATGGTATGTTTTTCGATTATTCTCTCTGTCTCTGATCACTCTTTCTACTCAAATTCAACTGGGTATTATGTATCTTCTTTAGTCGCAGTGGATTTTATTGTATCACTATCGTGTGATGTATAGTTCCAAAATCCAGAACCCTACTCGTAAGTTTTATTTTAAAAAATGAAGACCTTTCATGTTGATTGAAATTTGATGATGATTGAGGACAAATGTGTCCATGATGAAATTCTGTATTTGTTGGATCCAAAATGTCAATTTTTCTTTCAACTCGTATTGAGGAAGCATCTCTTTAGAAGCAGAAGGGCTTACTATGCCATGTGTTTAACCTTTTAATTCGGTCTTAATACTAATGTTTTCATATTTTAGGTTGAGGAATTGGCTTTTCTTATCAAGGACAATCTTCCTTGCAAGCATCTAGTTCTCTCCATGGAAGAAGCCTTAGTTAACTTTCTTCAGGATGATGACACAAGGTAACATTTATGACACAGTTTGTCAGTTGTGTTTAAGCTGAGTATTAGTTGAAGCCATTGCTATGGCTCAGCCTCAGGGAAGTAAAAGGTTTATTTAATGACACTATTAATGTTGTCACTAGCATGAACGCTCAATGGATCCTTTTCCTTCCTTTCTTTTTTGTTTTTTGGTTGCAAAGGGGGCAGGGGAGAGGTGATTTTAAACAATGTTGTTATGTTGTTCTATAAGTTTCTCTCTGTCATCAGCTGAACTGATAAGTTCTTGCGTACTCCCTGTGTACCTGGGGCCCCTAAAAGAAAAGAAAGAAGTTTAATATATTAAAAATTAGAATATAAGATGTATCACCAAATGTTCTTCTATAACCTTTTTTTTGCAGAAAATACAATGCTGCAATCTAAAATGGTTTTAAATTCAATGTAATGATTTTTAATTTAGTTGTAATGTTGTATAATTCTTAAATGTAAAACAAAAGGGTATATGCATAGAAAACTATAATCAACATTTTAGCAACAGTTTGTTTATTAATTTCAAAACTATATGAGTCCATCTCTTAGTCATGTTCACTTGGAATTTAAATTGTTCTAAGTTAGGGCCTTGATTCATGTGTAAAGAAAGGGGTGTTGGAGACTGGCTATTAGTTTTGTTGGTCATTTGTAGCATCTGATTGTAGCTGGTTTTTGTGGCAGTTGAGCATATGCACGCTGTGTTAAATATTTGTTTTATAAAAGTCAGAAGTTTTTTTTTTCCTTGGTACCATATAAGATGTTTCTTAATATCTGTTTTTATTGAACTATAGTTCAGATGGGATCTTGGAATTGGAGCCAATGAACTCTTACAACCGTCTTCTCTTACATCGCCTTGCTGAGATATTTGGGTATTTTTCTTATGAATTTTTTTTTTCTGCAAGTCAATTTCAAAGTTCCTTTTTGGTTTCATTTTAAATCTGTATCTACTTTTCCTTTATTTGATAGTTTTATAACTGGTGTCAGGTTTGCGCACGAATCTGTTGGTGAAGGAGATGATCGTCATTTGATTCTGAAGAGATGTCCAGATACATATGTGTATGTGAACTCCCCCATTTCCTCTCTCCTAGCTCCTTTTATATTGACCATAATCTGGATTCCTTTATTTGATTAGTATTTCAGCAATGCTTGTAAGGTGAAATAACCTTTGTATATGGATGGCTTGCAGACCTCCAATCCTTGTTAGTGATATCCTATGGAAGTATGATGAGCCTCAATCTTTGATTACGTCACACCAAATATTAAGGAGAAAAGAAGCCTCGCCAGGTATTACATGCTCTGATTCTTCTCTCTGTCAGTTACTGTAGTACATCGTGTACAATATAGATCCCACCTGTAGAATCCACCATTATAAAAGACATAGCTTGTAACTCATATAGTGAATGAGATTTACTGCTTACTATTTTATTTAAAGATTTTGGAAAAAATACTGTAGGAAAATTTTTGTATTCTAAAATTAGTTTACTTCTATACAGTTTCTTGACAAATCAAGCATATGTTTCTATTCTCAAATTGCTTTTTTTTTGTTTTTCAGTATAACATGCATATGCTATGTAGATGGCAGAAAATTATGTTCTATAAGGTCTAGGAAGTATGGATATGATATAGGACACAGGTTTGGCAACATAGATATAGGGAGATATAGGGACACAGCTAATGCTTAAAAATATAGGATACACTATTGCTGGTATACAGATTACACAAATCCATAAAAAAATGCCAAATAAACATTAGAACATCTATCTTTAAAAAGTAAACACCACTGCATCAGTGACTACAGACTCATGGTAATGCTAGAAGAGAAGGAGAATACGGTTGTAGAAGTGGTCATAATCATAAAGCCTTTAAGAAGACAAGTACTCAAACAATCAGAGGCATATGAATACCCAGAAAACACAAACTGACAAATGAGAGCACTGCACTGATGAAAATTTTGAAGCTACGAATACACATTTAAAGGCCGGAAGTATCCAGCTGTGTGTTCCGCATACCTGTAAACAGGGGCGGCACCTTGTTGGGGCAAATTTTTGTAAAATTCTTAATTTTCATTGCAATTATATATATATATATATATATATTAATTTGGGCCCCCTCACCATTTCAGTCTAGCTCCGCCCCTGCCTGTAAATGAGTGTTTTTGTTTGCAGATGTGTGTAGGAATGATGACTTGTGTATAATAAACTTAATAACTTCATAAGCAAAATAGTAATTTTCTTAATGACTTCTTCCATTTCATATACCAGTTGTTTTTCTATGATGTGGACTATACTTGCACTGTTTTAGTGGGCCTTAGTTTGTGTGTTGCATTTTTTTCAGTCTCACAGACAAATACAGCATCCTTTCAACATTCACTGGAGGACAGAAAAGCAGCTTATTTAGTTGCTCGTGAGCGAATTTTCTCTATGAATTTGGAAGAGGTAAAGGAGCCTGGAGAACAAAAGCCACGAGGTGTGCCTGTGGTTGCCCGCCGAATGATTGCACATGCACTAGGTCAAAGAATCCATACAAATAATCAGAATGGCTTGGCTAGTGATAGTATGAAGGATAGAGTGCTCGCAGATGAATTGAATGCTCAAGATAAGAATAGTAAAGAGTTCAATCTCACGGAAGATTCTGAAGAGTCTATACAGTTAAGGAACTCAAACATCAGAATAAGAAATACTAGCAGTTCAAATACAGCCTCGCTTAATAAAAGGAACGATCAAACTCCAGCTGACAAAGATTTGCCACAATTCTCTCAAGATGGAAAACGTGGGCATAGTGTAAGTAAAGACCACATGGAAAAGGAGCACTTGGGAGCTGCGAAGAGAATGTTTGCTCATGCTTTGGGAGTGAACTCTGGGAAGGATGGTTCTATTCCTAGAAGTAGAAGTGGAGAAATAAAAAAGAATTAACACAGGATGAGGTTGAAAAATCTTTATCTAAAGCAGAATGGTATTCTGTTGATCCTAATGGACCTTGGCAGGTGCTCCCCGGGTTTCATTTACAATCATTGAAATGAGTAATGAGCACGTTTTACTCAAAATTCTGATATATTATTCTCGGGAGATTCATACAAAAGACTATCGTAGTATCATGTTGGTTGCTTAGTTCTTCCCTGAATGTGCTGGAGTAACTTGACTAGCAGCCGATTTCAAAGGCATCCGGAAAGAACTATCCAGAATCATGTTGACTGTTTTGGAGTATGGATGAAGCTGAGTGAACAGGTTATGGTGTTTTAGCTCGTCATCTAAAAGTTGTTGTAAGGCATGCAGTTCCAGTTTCATTCTGTTGTGTTTATTGTACTCTGTCATCGTGTAGGTTTTCATTACCGGGCCAGGGGCAAGTACATGATTTCCATATCATGGAGGGTGTTATATATTTAAAATAACAAATTTGGTGTGTTTATAACGTTTGAGAAATTCCAAATTTCTTCTCCTTGTTTCCCTTATACGGTGACAATTGGGTTATTGGTTACAAAAAATTTAAGAGGTAATGCATTATATGTTTTTCTGTTGTATGTAACTCCACATGAACAAAAGCTTTCCGACAGATATCGCTAGGCGAAGAAGCTTTCAAGTTTCAAGGATGGTTGTGGGACTTCGAATCAAATCAGTATTTACAAAAGATGTAGGAATCAATTGCATAAAACAGATACGAAAGAGTACATAATCGAATTGAAATTTTCTATTTTTTTTATGTACAAAAAGATGCAAATTGCTCAAAATTCTCCTCATTAGCTGAATCTTGTATTTTCTATTTGATTTTGATGTGTTGTGCGATAATTATGACTAAAATGAGTATATGTTAAATTTATTCTCGAATTTGAGAAACGTGTCCTGTGATTTGTCTCTGAGAACCCTATCTTAGAGAGACTCGTATTATCTCATTTCAAGTCATCTATACCTTTTGTTGCCCGATTCATAGCATATATTTCCGGTTATGATGTACGTATAATATAGGTATTGAATATATATCGGTATGATATAGAGATACGACATTTAATAAATTAAGATATGAGTACGGTACAATATAATAAAATATATATATATAATCAAAAAGTGAAGAAATTTTTTTTTTTTTTTTTGCATTAGTTATTGTGGACACAATAAAATATTAATATTTATTAAATTCTTATAATATTTCACTTGTGTTCATACAAAAAAAATTAAAAATTAAAATTATAGGATACATGTTAATAGTATCGGATAGTGTTTAAAAAGTATTTTAAAATATTTATGCTTCCTAAATTTTTAGGAAACAATTTTATTCATATGTTAGCACAATGAATTATATCGCGTTACTTGTTTACTGAATAAGTTTCAAGTAATATTAATATTAATGTAAGATACCAAGTGTGTGTCTATATATATATATATATATATATATATATATAACGGATCACTGCATTCTTGGAGTTGACGTGAACATCATGATTTTGGACAGCTGATGAAGTAGCAAAAGCATCTCCTGATGGATTCGTTAACCTTGTGACATCTTCCAAACTCTGCATGATCGATATTCCTGCATGTCCAGTCGCAGAGATCACAGCTCGGAGATGAGGATTTCGGGGGCCAGCTACAGTAACCTGAGGATTCTGTCATGCATGATATATGAGCAGCAGAAAGTGCCTAATAATTCAGAAAGCACTTGACAAATTCAATCACATAAGTAAATTATTTAAGATGCATTGACAACTTACCCGAATTTGTTGTCAGGAGGAGCAAAAGAAATAAGATGCTAAAAGTATGAGACATGTTATACTTAGCACAACCCATTTATCGAAGTCAATTATCCCAAATGGATGAGTATTACTATTTCTAGCCAAGTCATTGTACTTTTCCAATTAGCCAAGAGTCAATACAATAGCTGAAATTGTTTGAGCCAATCAGAGCGTCTGTTGCTGGCCGCTGCTAATAATCGATCCTTGGAAACCCTTGAAACGTGAATTGGAACAAACAATTTTGTATATTACTTAATTTTTTCATCAATATTAAATCCAATAAAATTATTAACCGAAACGGTCATATGTTCCAATCACAAGCAAAAGTACTTTTATTCATATGAGAAACGTTTTGGTCCATTAAAAAACAAAAGTGAATGTAAGGGCATAAGTTCGATTCTTAAGTAAGTACTTATTAGGAGGGCTTTCTAATTACAATAGAATTCGAAGAGTTTAATCTCACAATACTAGTAGCTTAATATTCTGAAAAACCAAAATTTAAAATAAAATAAATGTGAATACAATAGATAGATGGATTCGTAAATACAACTTCTCGTCTTGGGACAGAGTTAAAATTATTATTGGTTATCTATTTCTTTAAACTCTTGAATACTCTCAATGACTAACAAGACCTGAGAGATAGAGGAAGGTTAATAATTACTGAATCAAAACAATGAGCGAAAGAGAGTTTATGTGAGATGTAGCCAATATAATATATATTAATTAGAATATAGCTAGGTCTATTTGGTACAAGGTACGAACATATCATAAAACCATGATTCTTCAAGTCAGCTAAAGTCTACTGACTTTGCTCGACTCCATTTCTTTGACATTGCAAAAAGTAATGATGAATATCGTTGACTACTCGTTTGTACTAGGAGCTCTTCATTTTTCAAACGAAGGCATTTGGCCCTAGCGGTCAATTATCAGCCATTGAGAGTATGTACGTCAACACAACATATATCCAATAATAATTTCTCTTCAATCGTCAATGTGTTTTTTGATTGGGTTTGTATTATCTCCATCCTTCATTTTTCTATTCCTCCCCGCCTTCCAGTTCGTTGGTTCTTTCACAGTTTTTCTTCATCTCATTCTTTATGTAATCTATGTAGTAAGGGTCTAGATAGGTTAGTTATGGGTAGTGAAATTAGCCGGAGGAGAAACACTTACACTGAATTCTGAAACTAGTTTGGTTTATGTCACCAACTCACCATGTTCATTTGTTTTCTGATTTAGCGATTTGAGCAATAGGTGTACTTAGTTTGTCGTGAAGAAAACTCTATCCCATAATATGATGTTCATTTTGTTAATTAGATGTATGAAATGTTGACTCAGCCCCGCAAATCCACTCACCCCTTTCCCCGTTTTCCTTGTAACTTCCCATTCAACTCCAATAGCTAACTAGTCCAACATAATACAAGAAAATAAAATGAATTAGCTCAAGAAACATTGTGAGGGATAAAAGTTTTTTATACTATCATTTAATGATGTATTAACACATCATTAAAAGAGTTTGACTACGATAATAACTATTCAAAAAATCACACTTTTATTAATTATATGTTAACACATGTAAACTACAAAGTTGTTGTTATCTACCATCCTTTTGAGAAGTTCCTCTTGCTTCCCAGAAATAGTGCCAGCAAAATCAGGCGAGAAAAACAAGTTTAATGCCATTAACCTTCAGTGCATACTTTTAAATTAACACAAAATAAAGCACTAAATATCAAAGGTTTCATGAAAAGTATATCGACATGGAAAATCACTTTCACAAGAACATGAAAGAATACCAGACGAAACCAAATGAGTATGGATATCAGCATACTTTTTCCGCCCAACAGCTTTGAATGTAGTGAGATATGGCCATATGCTACGGTTTGAATAGGTCCATGTAGCAGATTCTGCATTCATTAGTTCATGTAAAAATCATTGAACATCTGAGCAATGTGCAATGATGAGGAAACAAATTAAATTTCAAAATACTTGATTCCGGGCCTATCATCGAAAGCGCCTCCATTCTTTAGTGTTTCATAAACAAAACTCGTGAGTTTCTTGGCATTATCCATTGCAGAGAGGTTGAACTCAAAACCAACGGCAGTGGCGGGATTATTGGGGAGATCAACAAACTTCCATGAAATGTACATGTTATCATGCATGAGCTTGCAGTTTTTACACTTTGTTATGGTTGGTCCCTTGCTTGAGTAGTTGTGACGAGAGTAGTTTGCTAAAGTCGACAGAGAAACAACTCTGTGGTCAATAAAGCCAGGATTCCCAGTAACTAAACTACCCAGATCACGTATATTTGAGCAGCTCATACTAGAGACAGTAGTTATATTGAACTCCATGTCATTGGTAATTAATAAAGTTAATTCTGGTCCATTGGTTGCTCTCACATTATGCATCTCAATTGTTCTCTTTGATATGATCTGGTACAGCAACCTGATGGAAGGTTGAGTCAAAATGAGGACACGTGACAAAAGGAAATCAAGGGAAAATAAGCCCAAAAAAAAAATAGTAGATTTTACTAAGATATCCTGATTAGTTGACGAAATAAGCTATCAGATACTCACAGAAAATAAACAATAAAAAGCATCCAACTTGCTATGGAGAAAATTCCGCCAAGTTCTGTTTTGCGCTTCATAACTACCTTCTGATCACCCTGCAGGAGAAAAGGGGAACCAAACCAAATAAAGCATTTTTCATACATAAATTTGATATGCATATTGTTTTATGTGAAATGATTACCCACTTGCGAAGGAAAATTTCTTTTCTTTTCTTTTCTTGTTCAAGACGTTGAAGTGGAATATGGGTGTTGGGATAGGATGCAAGACAAGACACAGACTCAGAGATAGCTGAAGAACAATGTTATTTATGTTTCTCTCTCCTTTTTCAGCAGATATATGCTTTTTCTCAGAGCTTTGGTAGCCAATCACATGCTGTTGTCTTTTCCGATTGAGATTATACTTTAGACATGCTCTCCCTCTCTCTAGTTGCCATGTACAACTTATGCAGTTTGACGCTAAGCTGATTTTTCTTTTATTTATATAGCATAGCACAGACATGACCAGGGAATTTCTTTCATCCTAGTCACACCTAAAGCTTTGCTTGCTGCTTAGTTTTGGCTGTGATAGTGAAGGTATCATAAACTGAGGGGAGGAAAATTCATTGTTTTAGGATTCATCAGCAATGTTTCCCACGAAGCTAGATATATCACCTGGACAGTTAATTGTACCAGCTGCCACAAATATGAGGGGCATCTAACTGCTTTTTTATCTGTGCGGAAGAGTAAAACTAAAAACTGATCAATAAAATTCCTTCCCAAGAGAGGTGGTGGGAATGGAGGAGGCATTCAAGAAGTGAATGAGTCAATTATCAACAACAAAAAAAAAAAGAGTGAAGAACTCGAACAAACATTAATAATAATTCAAGCAGATGATCTGGATATGGAAAAAGAAAAAGATTTCTTATCTGGAATACCATAAAATAAAATAAAAAGGCACAGAAAACACACTTTGAAGGTGCAGAACAGTCAGGCAGATGCATTACAAAATCAAAAAATGCCGAAATCAAGAGGCTTATATGTATATATGTGTAAAAGCACAAAGTATATGACTGCTACACAACTGTTGCACTCCTAAGGATGAAAAGTGGGCCACCTCTACATAATGCATCCACTAGAGCTGAGGCAAAACAATGAAACATGACTGATTAACTGCAATCAGAGCTAGATTAGAAAAAGAGTATAACTAGTGTAGTTGTAAAACTAGAAATAGAAGTAGTACAATCCTAAGAGCCGAAGTAGAGGAAGCTATAATTATCCACCCGGAAGTCGATTATTAGATCAGCAGGGATGTTTAATTTACAAAGCGTGCGAGCGGAATGCACCAAGAAGCTAAAGAGAACTTGCACGGAAGACTGGAAATGAGTCAAAGCACGAGAGAACTTGCTCAGAAGACTAGTAACAAGTAAGCATAGCCTTCTCGTACCGTGATTCATTAACAACTTAATAAATTAAAAAAAAATTTTAACTTAATAAATTAAAAAGATTAATTTATTTGTTAAATAAGTCAAATTTAAATTTTTATATATTCAACTTATTAACTCGTAAATTAATTCAATATATATGTATATAATTAATTTTTTATGAATAATAATAATAATAATAATATTTTAATTCAATAAATATTAATATTTGATTTTATTTTTAATTTGATTAAATTAATTTTTAACTAAATATATGTAAATAAATAAATAAATTTTATTGAGTTATAAATTCGAATTTAACTCATTAAGCCAAATATCATGAGTTAAAATAAGACTCGATATTAACTTATAGAACTCAAATTGCTTGCGAATTTAAAGTGAACTAAACTCAAACTAAGAAAATAAACTCAATTTCTTATTGACACAAACCTAAACCAGACTTTGTTTGATTCATTTCCAAACCTACTCTCACGCGTTCGTAAATTAGGAACTCCAAGTGGCAAATGGAGGTGGCAGTCAGGCAGAGGAGGGAGGTTATTAACTAAATTTAATACCCACTTTCTTGTGATTGTACATAAGTGTGTAAAATAACCCTACAGATCCATATATATGACGGGAAGTATCAATTTCAACATATAAATACCAAGGAGCACAAGTATTACACCACAAAATATAGAACACTCAGCATTAACTATATAACCTGCAACTGTTAATTAGCAGTCTGGCTTATGATACAAGTCCCTGGTTCAATGGTTCAACGGGTCAACCCCTGGCACACTCGAGCAACCCGCAAGGAGTTCTCAGGGACTAAAGCAACATCATCCATGTATTTAAGAATAGTATAAAATAAAAACAAAGATGAGCCCATACAGCCTGCCAACACCAACAGGCTTGAGCAATTTTCTATCTGCTTTGTCCATCACATCTCAATGTCTTCAAGATCAGGGAGAGGAAACCGAAGAATTGCCGCAATGCCGCTTATCTGTGATAGCTCTGTCCATCAATATAACATTGGCAAATTAAATTTAAAACAAATAGAAATTAAAACAGAACTGTTTATATACATAAGCTTCCTTTACTTCAACACAGCTGCTCCCGCAACAAAAGGAGAGGGAAAAAAGAAGAAGAAACTCTTTATTTTACCTATTAACATCCTGATATTTCTGCCTTCTTTTCAATTATACATGGTTTCCAGTTCATGGGGTTCTAAGATAAATATCCCAAGGTCCATCCACCCCGGAAAAGAAGCGAAGAACAAAGAAACTAATAAAACTCACGTTCTCCAGAAACATGCATGGATGAAAATATATGGACAGAGCCTCCTGAATCCTTAACTGAGTTGACCAAGTTGACATACTTTTGTCTTGCTGTTATATCTGAATTCCTATAACCAAAAGCATGTAGATATATTTAAGTCACAATTATCTCCCCCAACATCAAAATGGATACTTCTGGATTGCATCCCAAGCAAACAAATAGGATGGCAAATAAATTGCAAAGATAAGGTTTTCAGTTATCATGATACTATAGTGGCTCAAAACCAAAATATTTCTATATATATATATATATATTCACTAAAAAACAGAACAGGTGTGCGTGTAAAGGCATATCTCTCAATGTACCTCCAGCATGGAATTCTGAAGAAAAAATTATAAAAACAAAAGAGTTTAATTTCTATCCACTGTCACTGTAAAGTTTCTTTATACTGTCATCCAATCATGTATTACCAAATCAGTAAAGGAGTTGACTATCACAACAACTATCTAGAAAGTCCAACTATTTTAATGATTTGGCAACACATGATTGGATGACAGTGTAAAAATGGATAGAAATTAAATCCAAAACAAAATGTGTAAAAAAAAAATTGAACAACAATTTCTACGGCCATAATGATGATGATTACTGGTCTAAATGAATGATTAATAAATTTGTATGAAAATAAGTCAGGAATTCATTGCAGCATGACATACTTCATATATTGTACAAATTGAAAGAACAACCCTCTTATAGACTTTTTTATTACTTGCAACACATTACTTCTTCCCATTCTTAATCTGAAATCAAATGGAAAATTGGAAATGTGAAGTATGTCAGTTTCCCAAGAGAGGTCAAACAAGAACACAGCCCAGGCTCCTTTTCCCTTTCTAGGCAGTATCCAAGTATGTAACAGATATAAGATACATGGATGAATTTAACAAAAATGCAGGATACATCAATGTCAAAGTGAGTATTGAACAGATAGAACAATCCAGCATGCTGTCTTTGATTCAGAATATCTTAGGTCTATATCATACAAACCTGAAAAGATCATCTGTAATGAGAAGGGTTTGCACAGCTAGTCGTTCATTGGCAACCTCAACATGTTTTACTCCATAGCAAGCACGGGATGGATCCTGCCCAATCCCAAAAATATTCAATCAGGATTTCCTAGTTTTCTGAAAATTCGACATTCAGATAGCTTTCATTTGGTTCTGGGCAATCGATGTCAACAAAAGCTTTGTTGCTTGGAGAGCCATTTCACATGTTTGATGTGACATTCAGACTAAGGAAGAAACATGTGATACTCCTTTTATGCTAAGGTGCTACTTCCATGGGGCTTTTATTATTTTATTACTTTTGAGGAAAAAAAATATTCTTAACGCTTGATTATACACAAGAATGAACACTTATTATAATACAGATAGGACAATGAGGATCTCCCATAGAAAATCCTCTGTAAGATATTTTTTAGCTTGTCCACCCATTGACATTCTTAGCTCTTGATTGTCCTCAACAAAGAACACTCATATAACACACAAGGACAATAAGGGTTTCTACACCAATAATGAACTGCACAACTCTAACATATACATGATACATCATTAAACATTCCAGGACAATGAGAAAAAACATCTGATATCATATTTTCATGCATACAATAAAGCTAAACCATTATACTCCACATTAAAAATAAACAATTGCATGAGCTTCAAGCAGCTCTCCCACACTGGTAAGGGAAAAAATTAACTTACTGCCTTTAGTTTTGAGATAATGTTTTATCTTTAATCAAAAACATTATGTATAATTTTAGACAATAAATACCAAATTAGAATGAAACTAGAAAAGGAAATTTCAGGGAAGATGTACTTCTGCTCCAATAAAGCAAGCATCTGATAGTCATTGACTCATTACAGCAATTCATCATGCAACTGAGTAAAAGATCAACTCTTCTTCTAGACATGATATGATTATCAACAAATAAAAATTATACAAAGATCCTATTGATCCACCTAAATTTAGTATATATCACCCTATCAATACTTAAAGATGAACTAATTCTCAAATCATTGACAAAATGATCTTTTAAATAGGGAGTTCGACATTCCAACCATAAACATAGACAAGGCAAACAAAACCATCTCAAAATAGAACCTGACATTTGAAAGCATGTTGTAGAAATCCTTCAAAGCTCGAACCTGAAGAAAAGGAGAAAGAATAAATCTTGTTTCCAGGCTCAATAGAAAATAAGTAAACAGGATCAGGAAATTATTCAGCAGGCCCAAAGGGGAAAGTGAAAAATGTGTTCTAATTTGGTTTTGATGGTACCTCTTGTGCTGCCTTAGTATCTTTTATCAAACTCATGACATTTGGAGCATCCAGAACCTCTCTTAAACTATGCCTACAGATAAGAACTTCTGATGTGAAAGAGATAATATGAATCAATTATTACAGCACTTACAAGCAATTGAATTACAAAGTTCATCCTTAAAACAACAGTGCCTTATTCCATGTTTGCTGCAATGTTTTTTTCTTCACATTCTAAATAATGGATGTCTTTGACAGGCAGACATATAAGAATTGGCTTTGGCTTAAAACCTTATATATGGATCAGATACAATGACAAAACTAATTTTAGTCACCAGCCTCAAGCAATATGGATACAAAATTGTAGAATCAAGTATCAAAGACAGGCACACTATCAGCATATCACATCAGAAAAATTATTTATGGCAAGCCACATTTACATGACCAGAATCATTTTCATATGTGTTACTTAATGCTAGTTACCTCACAAAGCCTTTCATTAACTCCTAGGAATGGAGAAGAGAATATGCAATGAAGAAAGCAACCATACTTGTATCCTGAGCTTGTGTGAACAAGAATGATGCGTGACTTGTTTTCAATAATAGGTCGCAGCTGTCTTCTTTCTGCCTCCATAAATAAGTGACGATGAAACTGGTCCTGAAACAGAAAGAGACATAAAATATAAGTATAATATAAACTTTTATACCAAAATCCTGTCAAAGCTTATGCACGTACAAGTCAATAAATATACAGATTTCTATTATTAATTAAAAATTAATGCCATATCAAATTTGTAAATACTCATTAAAAATGAAGCCCAAAGAAACGAACAGGGAATGATTACATACCTTTGTAAACCCTGGACTTGCAATTACAGCACAGCGAACCACGTTGAAATCTATATGTTTCAAGAAAGCCTAAAACAGGTCGGTAGAATCCATTAAACTTGTAAAGGCCCATTTCACACTTTTTTTTTTGGGGAGGGGGCAGGGGGGAAGAAGAAATATTATTGAGAGAACTCAGAGAAGAAAGAAAGATTACAAGAATAGAGGAGGATAAGATATCCTCCTAAGCAAGGCACAAAGAAGAAACAGGTAAAAGACAAAGTCATTAATACAATAAGGATATTGGTACACAGGCATCCTCATCCAGGCATCTAATGAAGCCCTTTTTATTGAAAAAGAATTTATAAATCATTCAGTAAATCCCTTTTAAATTTTATGTATGGAATATATAATTACTAGTGAGATTAAATACTATAAATAAGAAATCCAAGTCCTTGGGCTGAATTTACCTGTAAAACATTCCCAAAGAACTTATTCAAAGCCTACAAAAGGGAGGAAGATACTTTAGAATCATAACACTCAAGTTATTCAATTAATTCATTGACATATCTTGCAATTATAAAAAAAAACATTGCAAGATAGCAAGAGAACATACTGACTCATAACCAGCAATAGCAGGCCCATGCTTGCGAGGAATTGAAGTTTCTATCCGTGAACGAGTAACAGTCATACTGTTATATCAGTCATAATAAGATGAATCATTTTGTTGCAATAACATGATTACATGTCAAAAGTTAGACTAGAATATCAACAAGAACAAGTATTTAATACCCAGTGTGAGTGGTTTCCCACAGAAATCAAACACCCACCTACCGTCCTACTATAGAATACTGACCAAGTAGTCCAAGTATCTTCCCTAAAAGTCAGTCATCAAGTACCCAGATAATCAACCACTATTTCTTGAAAATTATCCCAAATTATTATTTTTCAAAACGTTCACAAGAACATGACTTGCAATATATTACTCCCATGCTTCACTAGAGAATACATTTTTGTAATCAAATTATTGACCATATAATAAAAACTATGATTAAAGCATAGTAACTAACTTAAATATAAATGTTAAAACCCTGGCATACAAATAGCATATCAGCAATATGTTCATGGCTGTCATGAATTCACAAAAAGACATATCATGTATTAATAATCCTATTATAAGGATTGTATAAATGAAACCTAGTCAAATGAAATTTTCTAGTACCTTCTACCAACAAGGAGGATATGGGCTAATCCTTCTTGCATCAAAACCACAGCTAGATCAGCACTTGCAGCAGGATCTGCAAAATATGCATGGGATTTTTATTTGCCATATTGATTACTGAGATTTACAATGTCAAGGACCAACTCTTCTAGAAGCTTAAGCTATTAGGTGGAGGACCAAGATTGGTTTTTCTATCTCTAACATACACACACACACTCCTATTACATGCTGACCAGATGAGGATGGTACTTAGCTGCATGACTTCCATTTTTCTTAGTAAATATGAATGTGATTCTATAGGAAGCATTTAGAAGGGGTTTCCTAAAATTTGTATACATACCGGAGGCCTGCTGCAGTACCTCCAAAGCCAAAGAATCCCAAATATCCTACAAAAGGCAAAAAATAATCTTCAACGATCATAGATAGTTCTTCAAAAGGGTTAAAAAATTGACAGAGAGTGAAATAAAAGCGAAGCACACCTTTCTGAGCACAAAAGGTCGTTGTAGCTCAAGTTCTAAAGTATGGAATGCCCCTATCTGCAGTTATGAAGATGACAAGGTTAAATTTAGCAGAAATAGCTGCACCTGCCCTGCCCTGCCCTGGAGTTAAAATAGGGATCTAGTCTATTTACCTTGACATATTCATTCTCTAAAATGTTCTTTCCGCGAACACGTAAAATAGAGCCTTGTTTGTCATAATCTGCAACCTAGAAGAAGGGAACAAATACATAGATGTGATGTTATTATTGTTACATGGTTAATGGGATGGGATGGGATGGGACGGGTGGTACCTCTTCAACTTTAATTTCCAATTTGAGCTTTACCCGTTCAGCATCACGTCCACCAGAAGCCGCTTCTCGAAGAACCTTCCTATTAGAAGAAGGATAATAATAATAATAATATGAAAATGAGAGTGTCTGACTGTGTATGTCCTCCAAAGTCCAAGTACGGTACCTCACAGTAACAGCCATGACGGAGTCCCCCGGAGCTATCAAGTTATAGGCATACCATAGATCATCCGAATCGACTGCCACCATCTACATATTAAAACCGTAATTAATACAACACTAACACTTAGAAAATTACAAAATAAATCTGAGAGTAACCAAATAAAGGAATTGGAATTGGAATTGGAATTGCACCTTAACGCTACCAGGTCCATGGGGTACGAGGTCTTTCCGAACGATCCTCATCTAATGCTAATGCTACTTCCCCTCTTAATCCAAGGAAGCTATTGAATTGGCAGGCAGAGGGAAAGGGAAAAGTCAGACACACAGCAACAATAGATTATAGAATAGAATAATATAATAAAAAATAATAGAGCCGCCAAAGTCCAAACCAAACAAAAGCCAGCCTTTCTTCGCGGGCTATCGGATGGGCCCAAGCCCAAGGCCTTTTGCATTGCAAGCAATCTGATCCAACTGATGGCAGTCCTTGGCCCACAAAAAGAAGGCAGTCACATCCACACATATCAAAAACCTTGTCTATTTTTTACTTTTGCTCAATCATAATAATCAATTCATAATCATATTCGAATGATGCCTACCTGCAATGCATGCAAAAGAAAGCGAGGTGGGATTTCTCCTTAGCCGGCAACTGTCAACCCTCTCTTTCCAGCACGTGTCATCCATCAATCAGAGGTTCCTGTTCCTTTCTTCACAGCACCTCAATACATGAATCGATGAATAAATTTTGCCATGCGACTCATAGTGTGATGGAGAGAGATCTCAATAGAGAGAGCTCAAGTGTATTAATTGTATAACGTTTTCTTTTTTTCCCAGCAAAATTGGTTGGTCCTTTCTTCAAGTATATATTTGCTTGGTTTGGTTGCAATGAAGTGGAGGGAAGCAGAGTAGCATGCATATTGGCTCTTTCAAGTGGATACTTGATATAGCATCAGGCAGCTATCAGCTATACTTCCTAAACAATCAGGTAAAACTCTGATCCATCTTTTTGTCTGTTTTCTTTCCTCTCTTCCTGGATAAGATAACTAAGGATCTAGCTGCGTATGAGTTTCATTATTCTCTTAGTCATCATTTCTTTTCAAAGAATTTCCAGTCTATTAACTTTGTCAATTAGTGATGCTCTTGTAAGTTGTAAGTAACAGACATGCATAAGATAAGAAGCGTCTTTAATTTCAAGATTTCTTTTCTCTGCACTTTCTCACTAGCCAAACAGAAGGTCTAGTCTAGGTTAGGATGCATCACGTTCATATATATGTATTGTAGATAGATATAAGCAATGCATTAACCAATTACAAGATACGAGTTTCGATAAACACAAGACTTGGGTTTTGTTTCAAGGGTATAGGATGGAATTGGAAGAACCATATGAAGAGTGGAATACTACTAGTCAAAACTCGTCCGAACTTAATGGTGGCAAGGTGAGCTGGGTATTCAACAGAGGACTCAGACTGGGAAAGCAGATCTTAGTGGCTGGTCTCGTAGCGTCTTCTGCCCCGGTAGTTCTTCCACCTCTTGTGGTTGTTTCAGCAATTGGGCTTGCTGTTTCTATGCCTTATGCCTTCTTCTTGGCTAGCCATGCTTGCACGCAGAATTTAATGAGTAAACTGCTCCCTAGTCCTACTCCTCCTCGGATTCTTTTCCACTCTACCAGCAAAGAAGAAAAGCAAGAAAGACTAGACCGGGAAGAGGAGTCTTTTCATGGAGATACTGATATAGACATAGACAAGGAGGAACAAGACCTAGCAGATGAAACAAAGAGAGGGGTTGAAACGAGAATTGAAATGGTTGATGTTGAAAATATGAACAATGAGAAAGATTTGACATTAGGGAATGACTACGGACAAGGGGTTGTGAACAAGGACAAACCAGAACTATCACATTCACAAGATGCGGTTGATGTGATCGAAGACAATGGCTCTAAGAAAGACAACAGTGATTATTTCTATGAGGAGGAGAAAGCATCATCAGAAAAGCAGAATAATGTGAAACTTGGAGCTAAAATAGATGGTGGAATGGAAGGACACCTAAGAGGAGAAAGCAAAGGGGAGCAACCAATGATTGGGTGCCATGGAGTTGTAACAACAATTGAGGGTCTTGATAAGATTGGCAATGATGTTGAAGAATTTAAGACACCGTTTGAGGTTACAAATGTTGATTTAGAGGAATTCGGGGATCAGGCCATAGAGGGTGACATAGAAGAAGCAGAGTTAGAAAGAGAAACAAAAGGCCTGTCAGAAAAAATTAGAGATGAGGGTAGAACTGACAGCGGAGGGGAATATGTAAAAGGAATCCATGGAGGCACAAATAAAAGTGATAAAAAACTTGGTCCAGCTGTTGAAAATATGGAGATAGCATGGGAAGATGAAAATAGTTGTACCATTGGGGGGACTGAAGGAGACGTGAGAAAGGAAGAAGAACCAAAAGTATGTGAGGAGATGCTTCAGTCAAGAAATGCTGAAAATATGGATACTATCTACAATGAAGTAGAATCAGCTGAATCTGCAAGAGGTATGTTAGAAGGAAAACAGGTTGAAAATACAAATGACTCACAGAAGCCAATGGCTGAATCTTCTCAACTGCTTGATGGAAGAAGTGTCCTATATGAGACAATTCCAGTTGAACCAGTTGGAGATTTGCTGATAGAAACGCAGGAGTATAATATTTCAGTAGCTGAGGACTCATCTGAGGTTACCAGTGAAAACACCAATATACATATCATTGTTAAAGAGGAATCGAAGCCTCTACAAGATGGGCCTCCTATACTGCAAGAAGGGAAATTAGATAATAACATTTCTGACTATGTAAATCAAGAATCTCAGTTGCATGAATATAATGAAATTGTGGACTCATCAAATGCAGATGCTAGAGAAATTGCTGATGAAAGCGGGCTAGATTTGTTGGATAAAAAAAGAGTAGACCCTGAAGAGTACACATATACAATTGATATGTATGAAGGTTAGGCCGTAGAATATGTATGCTATTTCCATTCTGTATTCCATATACTGTTCCTCGATGGTTAATATTTGTTTTGATCCCTGATATCTGAAATTAATTTATCTGCTTGCAGAATCTTCAAATGTTATGGTTGATGGGCATACAGATCCTATGGAAGTTCTTGTTTCGTCTGTGGAACACAAGTTTAGGACTTCTGAATGTTCCGCTGGAAAAGACATTATGTGCCCTTCTCATGAGGTCGAGGCCTAATTTATGTGTATTTTCAGACAGTCTTCTTGTTACTAGATGAGGAAGTGAATATCTAATGATACTTTAGGGACTTAATGATAGTTATTTTTATATTGATATATATTTTTGTCATGTTGTTCTTTCTTTGATTTCTAAAGCCCATATAATTTTCTTATGGAATTTAACTTTGTCTTTGTTGATTGTTGTATTCCATATTTCCATGTGGAAATAATTACATAAAAGATTCCAAACTGACTAGCATTATCAATTCCTACTTCCTAGTGCTTGGATATTGACTGGGTAAACTTGGTCTTACAGTATTGTGTAGATCCATCAACCATAGTTCAACATAGTAAATAATATGAAATTAAAGCTACAGAGTATAGTAGAGACTGAAGACATCAAAGTGCATTCAGAGCGTCTAACAAGTAAAATACATAAGATCATGTGTATGGTGTTAGGCGAAGTGCTGCCTATCATGACTTTGTCCCTGGAATTTGTTTGTCTGCAGAGTACCATGTGAATTAGGATATTTAGATAAGCTTAAAGCTTCACTCCCATATATATTGTCACTGTCAGGCAATTTACTCTAGCTTTTGCAGGTTGTCTTCAATGAGGAGAACATATGGAAACAGATTCATGTCATACGGAAGATAGTGGGATATGAAGGTACACCACAAGCATCTTGCGCAGATGAATTAAAGGCTCTCTACATCTTCACTGGAGTTGAGGCCCCCACTTTTCTCAAGGAGAACTCCTGCGACCCCGCTGAAATCAATGAAAAGCTTCACTTTCTCATGTCCATAGTTGGAATTAAGTCGAATGTGGCTTAAGAGTCTATATGACTCATCTGTATATTGTTTTCTAGATATTTCTGTGTGTTTTTTCTTCTTGAGGGATTAACATAATAGACCTGTGGATTTACTGATGATGAGAAACGAAGAAATGAACGTAAGTTGCAGAGTATGACGGTGGATTTTGTTTTTCATGTTACTCATGTATGAGTTATGAGTAAATTGGTCTGTGATTGTGATTGATTCATAAATCAAGATTTTTCATGATTGCATGGCGGTCTGATTACAGAGCTTCGCCTTGGCATCAATCGTGATTTCTCATGCTCAATGATGATCCTGTTGGTGAAAAAATTGGTGAAATGGCAGGTTATCTGTCTTCAATGTTGATCATGTCCTCAGAAATAAACTATATATATATACATATAAGGGTAAAACATATAATGTTCTTCAGAAATGAGTGGATTAGGGACCAGTTATTGGATCGTGGATATATTTTTGGTTCCATTTTGGATGGACAAATAATGAAATGTATAATGAGCAAGGGAGGGAAAGTGAACTGACACGGCAAGCAAATTATCCAATCAATCAACCCAAATAAAAAGCTCAAAGCCATTTTTCATGTTCCCGAAGGTTAATTGCATATTAAAAGTTGTAGACTATTTGGGGGGAAAAGCTTAATGATTAAAGGAGTTTGATTGATTACGTAGAATGCCCGTTGAGTTTATTATTATTATTATTATTATTATTTTACGTTTTTAATGCATAGATAAATATTAAGAATTGATTATAGTGATGGTTTCAACTCTCCTCTTACGGTTCACTTGATTAAACTTTTCATGTATGTTAGTCATGACTTAAGTTTGAATTCAAGATTTACTCATTAATAAATAATTTATAATGATCATATCATAAATCTTCGCTGAAGTTGATAGTTTGTCATAACTTTAAATTGAGGATAAGTCTTCCTCTCACCTAAATTGTGTTTTTTACAATTAAAAAAAAAAAAAAAAAAACTCTCCCCTTCAATTTTTTCAGCTCTTTTTTAATCCTTTTTTCCGTTGAAACATAGAATTGACCATTATGCCTCCGTGTGTTTCACGGATATTTCTATTTTTTTTCTTTTATTTAAATTTGTTTTTTGTTTTTTTTTATACATTTAATAATATAAACTTTATATTTTCAACATCTATGTATTTCATGCAAACTGCTACATCTACAACCCAGGATCGTCCTCCGGACGGCTAAAAAGTGGGAATCACCCTACCGTGATAGAGAAAGCGAAAGAGGAGGAAGACCGTAAAAAAAAATTTAATTAAATTTTAAAATAACGCAAGTCGAGATTACGATTATTTATTAGATGATGTCATGTGTCACGGTATTATCTCAGCCAAAGATTATATGCGAAAACTTTGAATACAACTAATGTAAGCAATACTCTTACATCATATCATATTATGTGTCCCCATAATTATATAGGAATCATTATTATCTTTAACTTTATTCACTATATTTAATTTATTAGGGTTAACCATGGTCAGTTAAAGATAATGAAGGTGCACATGACTAATATAACATATGTTCAAATATTGTTATGTAATTAAGTATATTTTTGATTGAGTGTTGCGGAAGAGTATTGTCTTATACTAATTATATCTAAAAATTTCTTGATGCCATTTATGTTGGTGTTATCATTGTTGTATCATTCTTAATGTCATCTTCTTTTCTTCTTTTCTTTTTTGTGGAATAAAGTTTAGAAGGAGGGATACTATCACATTTCATAGTCAAGGTATTCTACAAATTTCAACTAAAACTTATGTGTCAAAGGATTACTGGCATCAGAAATGAAAATTAAGCTTTACAAGTCAAGTGTTATAATTCTTACTAACAAACCGACATTTTCTTTTTAAAAAAAACACTTGTAATAGCTTAATTTATGTTGAATTTTTTTATTAAAAAAAAGCTAGTGAAATTCATAGTATTGTGGTGATTAGCTTCAATATTAAAATTATTAAATTTGATTAATTAGTCAAACTTGATGTTACATATTCTATTAAAAATTGATGATTAATAGTGATAAAAGTATTTAGAAATTAATTTTTCAAAAATTAGTATTAAAATAGATATGTTTGATACATATAAGAATTAAATGAAGGAAAAAAAGTAAAAACATTCAATAAATGAGAGGTCATTAAATGTATTCAACATTAATCATTTAGCATTGAAATTGACTTGTTTTTAATGCATATAAAAAATTAAATTAAGGTAAATGAGAGGTCATTCAATTACTCAAAATCAATCATGATTTCATTATTTAAATCATTAAATAAAAATATTTTACTAATAGAAATCATTTATTATATTGAATATTAAATATTTTCTTTAATACAATTTCAACACTGAAAAAAATGGTTTCGAATTTCACAAATTTAATCCTTAATTTTTTATATTTAAAAACTCAGTACTAAAATTTTCAACTTTATCATGCATGCCAAAGTTTTGTTCTTATACCAGGGTTGACGACTTAATGATTAAGGAAGTGTGCTCCATATCTTCTTGTTTATTCATATTTGTGATGTAAGAATTTAAAACGTAAATATACGTTATCGCAAATCAAATAATATAATAGTTAGAAAGTGTCGAACCTATAAGGATTAATTCTAAATTTAACTATATACTAAAAGTTTGCAAAACTCAATCTTATTTAATCAACGTAATAAGAGAAGATTTATGAAAGACTAAAAATTAAAGTAAACAATAAGCAAAATTTAATGATTTAGATTAATCAAATTAACCAAGTCTATGATTGCAATTATCCTTCACACTTTACTTGATTCTCTCACTTCTATCTAAGATCAATTAATTATCTGAATTATTAATTAGAAATCATAACTTATCTATAAGCCTCTTCGATGGTCAAATAGAAATATCTTTAATTAATAATAAACTATATATCTATGTCTATTAATTAACCAAGAATTCATTAAGTTACGATTTCATTGATGGTTACATATATCGTATAGGTATATGTCTATCCTATACAAACTCAAGGCTTTCACACAAAAATCATATGTTATCTTACCTAGATCTAAAACAAAAATTCATTTGTCAAGTTGCTTAAGGCTTATCAATTTAATTTAATTAATGGCCAATTAATTAGAAGCATTATGAACATGTAAGATAAACAATTCAAGATAATCAACTTACTTTTAGATATGATAAACAAATCAAATTACATGTGAGTTCAAATTGCAATCCTAATATAGAAGTGTAGCTACTCATTATATTAAAGAAAACAAAAGAACAAGTTAAAAGCATGATGAAAATGAAGGTGGTTGTTGGTATAATACAACGGACTAGAGTTTCAGGATTTACTTTAGACAAATTGTAAGATTTAACCTTAAAATCAAAATATAAATCTCACAATTTATGAAAGTTTCACCCCTAACTCTAACTAGAAACTTAACCGGACATGAAGATGAAGAAACTTCAATATCTTGTAGAAGATGAAGAATATATTATACAAATACTAGAGCTTTGGGATTTACTTATGACAAATTGGAAGATTTAACCTTGAAATCAAAGTATAAATTTCACAATTTATGAAAGCTTCACCCCTAATTCTAACTAAAATGAAAGAACTCAGAATATGAAATGCCCTTAAGTGTGGCAAATGTCTTCCTTTTATATGCAAAGGCTATAACTATTCAAATACAACTTTGTCAAATTTTTGCTGCACATGAGGTGAAATTTCTCCTCCGAAAATCACCAAATTCGTCATTGATTGCGTCAACATTTGGAAATCTTCATTTCATGAAAGTTGTAGCACATGCAGTCATGAATAACATATAAAAAATTCAGCCATATCTAACGGTTGGATTTTGAGATATAACCATTTTGATGAGACTGCTCAAATTACATCACTAATGACGATCATCCATTTGTTGCCTATTTTTGACCAACTTTTAGTACTAATCTGAAAATTATAAAAGTCGTAGAGGATGATGTCATGAATGACATATCAAAATTTCAGTTACATCCAACGGTTAGATCTTGAGAAATGATCAAATAACCGAGTATAGATTTGAACAGGAATTTTTCGGTTTGACTTGAATTTGATGTAGCCAAAAACTCACTAAGTTTATGTCTTCATTTCTCTTCCGTTAGCACTATACTGATATAAACATTTAAGTTCATGATATTTTGGTTCAACAACTGCTTTGAATAGTCATTCGGGTATTCTGCTCAATTTGTAACAACATAATTAATATATGAGGAATTATGTAATTTTCACTTCATATATGCAATAATTTCATATGAATAGACAAATGAAATGTACTAAATTATGCATATAAAATATGTTTATCAATTTAAGCTTCGGGCTAATACATATGGAAATTAATTAGTTGCTCTAAATGTATGGGGACAATGTGGGGGTGCACTTCAAATGATCTAGGAATGGACTTTATCTCAATTAACATAAAAACTAACCCAAAAATACCTATACCCTTAAAGAAGAAGAAGAAGCTTAGTCCTTATACTACCTATAAACCATTCAAGCTTTTGGGTTAGGCACATTTAAGTTAATACTAGTAAATTCTAAAAGATGTTGGCCAAAATGGACTGAATGGAGAATGAAAGTAAAGAAATACTTGATGAAACCTTTAAATATGTTTTTAGGTGAATTAAAGTTTAAGAGGTGGAGAGGTCGCCCTATTTTAAGGTTAGGACATGTTGCAAGCTTTAACGAGAAAAGCTATCTACACATGATCTATTAATGAAGAATCACTTGAATAAATCAAACCTAAAACATTTAGGCCAACCCAATTTGATCTTATTAGCTGAGTTAATTCTCGTTTGTTGGCATGAAGCCTTTATGTTATATTTGGGAGAGGAAAAATGCAAGGTGTAAAAGGAAATGAAGACCATTGTTCATGGTGGTGGTCAGAGTTGGCGAGTTACCTGTCATCATTAACCATCGACAACAATTGAGTGTGGCTGAAATTTGGTGATGGTGATATGGCCGAAGTAATCAGTCATCATCAACCGCCGATAATAATAGAGGATGGAAGGATTGTGAGGACCGATGTCAATGGCTTGAGTTGTTGGTAGTAGTAAGGGTAGTTAGATTCTAATGACTGCCGACAATGGTCGAAGTCACTAGTCACATGTAGCAACAAAGGATGACTGGATTTCAGCGATCGGCTGCCGCGGATAGTGGCCTTGGCAGCTTTCATCAATGATGTCATGATAGAAAAGGTAGATATTTTAGACATTTCACATAATAAAATATTCTCATATTATGAAAATATAGCAAACTCACATCTCCCCATACTAATACTAATGAAAGTGTGTGAATGTTGACAAAAATCATTTATGGGAATCACTTTTGAATAAAAATATTTTTTCAAATTTTGTACCAAATATGAATCTAATATTCTTATGTAAAGATTCCCAAAAATTAAAAATTAATCTCGAACCAAACGGACCATAAGAATTTTGTTATGTATTAATTTCAAGCTACTGTAAAGAATCCTTAATATACCAAAAGTAAAAATTTTCTAAATATTTTAAAAAATTAATTATATGTGAATTCATGTAAATTCATATTCCAAATGAATGAAGGGAAAAACATTAAGTTTATTGTAGACTGAAACCAAAAATAAATAAATAAATAAATTATAAAGAGAATTAATTAATAAAAGTTATTCATTATTCATTATTAATTTTTTTGACAAATTATCTGTAGTCGTTTGAATTAGAATAAAATTATCCATTTGTTTTGACAGAATTTTTTTAGTAGTGTTATAAGGTAATTAAATTTTGTACCAATATATATCAACATATTTTAACTCTAAATAAAAAGAATATATACAAATATGCATATGTATCGTATACTTGCTAAAATTTTTACTTACAATAATATATACGCAAATGTGTCATACATTGACTGTAACGGTTCACATTTAATCAAGGAGATTTTTAATGTAACTTTATAAATAAATCATAAAAATAGTATTAAATATTAAGAGCTATGGTAACTATTTTATTTCAAGAGTCATAAAAAGTAATCAAATTTAAAGTTTTATTTATGATTTGATTATCTTGATGCAGACTTGTGCTCCGCTAGCCATTGAGAATTTGCTGAACGCGCAAGACCATTGTGATGAGGTCACTGATCAAGGCAGAGCTTTGACGTGGTTACATAGTTAAATATTAAACATGTTTAAAATAATTAATAAAGTATTACATATTAAAACATTAATTAAAAGTCATAGGTTTAATGCTTTGTCACCCCAAAAAAAAAACTTATTTAAGAGTGTCAGAGCATCGATTTAAGTATGGATTTCAAACATGTGTATGATATATATATATATGGACATATATAACTTTTTCCTTTCTTGAAGTGTAGTTAGTTCTTTATAGATCTTGAATTATTTTACACAAACAATTCATTATTCTAGTAACAAATAGGAATGACTTGAGTTTTACAATATATTTTAGTTTACCTGTGGTACTGTTTGAATAATTTCCTTTCCCACGGGCATTCAGAACAGAGCTGATTAACTATATATCCTATAATACTGGGTCCTTGAGACTATTGAGTGCACTATTTTTTTTTCTTACCACTAGTGAGCGTGAATTACTCTCAGTGCCCGAACAGTCCGCTAAGGAGTTCTATATATACATGGATTGGAAAATGATGCAAAGCAGGAAAACTGAATAAAATTTCCTAAAAGATACCAAAAGAGGCAAAGCATAATAAACTACTCAAGAGAGAAGAAAATGGCACGCTTTACCCTAGCCAACTCCCTCCTAAAGTTTGGCCATGCTGGAGCAATAATTGCTAGTACACGCACCTGGAACCCTAGGGTCTTTGCAGCCGCTACCCCAAGATCTATCCAAGTAAATCATTCAGCTTTGTGCATGTGTTTGAGTTTGATTATATTGGTTTAACATGTATGTGTTTGATTAATTTGGAGAAAACGGGAAAAGAAAAATGAACAACAGTAAAGTACTATCTTTCGTTTTAATTAATTATACTCTCTTAATTTGTAGGTACCACCTTCGCATCAAGAGGGTTCGGTAACCGCTGAAGGTATGAAACAAGGGGCAAGTGAAACAGTTAATGTGGGTGATCAAAACCTACAAGACAAGGCTTACTCCACAACCCAACATGTAATGTAACTAGTCACTAAATTAATTAAATATATGATTACGTATATATATTCACATGCTTATGTATTATGTATTATTATTATTATTATTATTATTATTATTATTGTATATTTAATTTATAAATTACTTAGCTTTATATACAGTTTAAAAAATCTAAATTAATATTAAATATTTATGCAGATGAGTAACAAGACAAAAGATATGGCCGATCAGATGTCAGCAACAGCGCAAAACATGACCGAGAAAGCAAAACAGACAATGCAAGACGCATGGGATTCCACTAAAAACACAGCCCATAGGGCCGCAAACACTGCGTTGGGAAAGGCTCAAGAGTCAGCTGACTGCGTCAAAGAAAATGCTGAAACTATGAAGAAGAGCATAAACAGAAAGAACTGATCCAAGCACCACTAACTATATATGCTACCACTATATATCACATTTCATGTTTGCCATCTATAGCTACTGTCTTTTTCTCTAGTTTTTCTTTGTTTTTCATTTTTCGTTATTCATGGCATCAAATATAGAGAAGATGTCTCTTCCAAGTACCAAAGACGTGAAACAAATGTCATTTTGTTTCAACCGTCAATATAAGATTTAGTTTTTTTTTCTTCTAATGTCTGTTTGTTAAATTTATTGATGAAGTTGAAACGGAATAATTTAGAAGGGAAAAGAAAAAGCATTGGCTGCTGAAGATCGCTACTTATATTATATAATATAAGTTGAGGAGTATATGATTAGCTTTTAAATAATTTAAAGCACGTAAAGCTATATATAAAAGGTGAGTTTATAGTCGCTACAAATTACTTGCTGGATGTCCTAAATAGAAATCTGTCTGTCATTGCAAAAAAGAACAAAAAAAACAATGCATATATATTACAAGATTCAAGTGCCAAACAAAAATCAGGGAAGTGGATTTTTGAATTCTCTATCCGTTTAAAATTAATAACTAATAATTGTTGATTATATCTGTATCTTAATTACACTTAAGTGCTTAACCACGAACCCCCGGCGGAAGGTCAATCAGATTCTAGGATACATGACATAGGAAAGCAGGTACTCATTTCCTGAGTTTAGGTTCTCTTTTATATATATATATATATATATGGGTAGGAATCAACTTATACTAAGTGTAAGTCTTGACATACTTACACCGTATAATAGGTTTTTATAAAATGTGAATTTAACTGTTGGATCATATGATATTATTGTAATGATCATGCATACCAAATTTTAGATAAATTAGACATTCATAGGTATCTAATCTAATAGTAGACAATTTACTTATATTTTAAAATCATATTATACGTTAAAATAAAATATTACGATGAAGTATCAAATAGTTTTTTAATTATAAGAAATTTTATGAGCTTGATCTATCTTTCGAGAATTTTAAATTTAACAGTTGAATTGATAAAATCTAACGTTTATAAAAAGTTATTGTGCGATATAAATGTGTCAAGACTTATATTTTGGTGTAAGTAGATTCTTACCCCACACACATATATATATATATATATATATATATATATATATATATATATATATATATATGACCGTCATATTTATGGGGAAAGAATCGAAAGATGCTGAGCACTTGAGTGGATAAAAGATAACAAAATCAGAAAATCCTATATCTTTTCTTTTCCTTTTTTTTTTTTTGTGGTCAACACATATCTTTCATTTACATCCTATTAAATCCTTAAAATTCCATCCCACTCTCAGAAGGAAAGTTTGAAGTTGGAAATCTATAAAAATAGGCTACTTAGTGCTTAATAATTTGTTGTCAATCTAACCTTCCATTTATTCATTTTTTTTCATTCACCTGATGGGGTGGTTTGAGTCATTTTTTTGACCTAGAATCACCAATTTACATCGTTTTTTTTCTCTTTTTATCTAAATAAGTGATTTTTCTATATAAATCTGGTTTTTTCTTTCGTGTTTTTCTGTGTTTTGGTCATCTGAGTAAGACGGTGTTTTGTTCGTCGTCTGATGTGGCATCGTTTGGTTTCCTGTCTTATTGCGGTGGTTAACCGTCTTGTTACGGTGTTTGTTTAGTTCAGATTAGTATATCAACTTTGATCCATTACATATTCAATCAAGACTTAAAAACATTACAGATCCGGAGACATGGGTATTCCGATCACTTTGATTTTGTCACATTTGTAGACATTTTGCCATATTATGCTATTAACATGAGTGCTGTGAGTTTGTTCATAGATTCATTATTTTTCATTTTTAGTGATATTGAATTTATGTTGTTCTCGTGTATTTTACCAATTTGAATGAATGAATATCTTTTTTAATCAAAAAAAAATTTGGTGTCCATCTAAAAGTGTTTGGTATTTTTTAATAAAAATAATGCAGTGAACAAGTCATCCTTATACTTCTACATACTTAATTTGTCATCCATCAAATTTCTCTTTAACTTGTTGGCAATTATATACAGAAAAAACACACCAAAAAAAAAACGGCAAAACATATACCCATTCATGTAATTTCACCCATAATTATAAAAGTCAGATGAAATTGACTCAACTGTGGGATTGAAAAATTAGTAACTTAATAACTTGGCAGGTCCGTGTTAAAAATATATTTGATGTTTTTTTTATCAAATATTACTGCAAAAATATGAGTATTTAATCGTAATCAATATTATCACCTAGTCGTAGTTTTAATTGCAGTTAAATGACTTATCAGCAATTACTGTTGATGTGTTTAACTAATAGACCGCAGCTATATAATTATTCTTTTTTTTTCCCTTCATGTTTGTGATCCAAATAAAATTTGACATTTCATATAAACATTAACTTTTTTTTATTTAAAAACTGATTTTTCTCAACCGGATTACCATATTGACGATCGAATTGGTGACTCAATCATATAATCGAATGAATCCCAATCCCATTCTTACAACTACAAGTTTACCCCTAATTTAAGCCAACCAACTTCTTTTCATGGATAGTAATTAGATCAGATGAGGCGTTGTATATATGTAATAGAGAATCATACATGCAAAATTTCCAAATCTATGTGATTTTTAAATACGCCTTAATTTTTTTTTCTTTTTCTGCTTTTCTCTTACACAATAGTTAAAATAATATAGACACTTCAGATTTTGGATATACACTTTTCAGGTTTACAGTTAAGGCATTCTTCCTCAAGTAAACGTAGCGGCGCACAGGTAATAATAATTAATAGGGCATAAACACTGAAAGATTAGTCAAAACCATCCCCCCCACCCCACAACAAAAAAGAAGGAAGCAAAAAAGCTGGAGTGGGAAAAGTTAATTTAAATTAATATAAACCTCTTCTATGAATTATGAATCATACATTCGTGACTTTTTTAAAAAATTTCTCTTACTTATTTGCGTCATTTGAAACCATTTTTATTAGTTCATTGATTTAAACTTTTCTCAGGCCCATTGAAAACCTTTCCACTGATTAAATCAGATTAGACGCATCTAAGGTGGGGAAAATTGAACTAATTCATTTTAATATCCTTATAAGGTAAGTACAACTTTTAACTTTTGACCTTTTACCATCATTTTATTCTCATTATAAACCCTTCACATGCACAATATGATTAAGATTGCAAATGTGGAATTTTGTTACCCATAAATGGAAAAGAAATAAAGAAAATGAGGCAGCGTGGACATTTATATTTAAAAAAAATGTATTTGTGGCATTAATTAGGAATTTATAAACCGTGCAATTAATTTTCACACATAATCAAATATAAAGAGGAAAAATATATATAACAAGCAATTATGATTTTGCCATTTTTTTAACATTCATTGCATGAATATTTAATTTTATTTATTTATATAATTAACTATTTACTAAAAAATTGCAGGACTTACTTGCCATAATAGTTTAATATACTTTATATCTCTGTTATTCCATATAAGATTGGCACCATAGAATAGTATTGAGACAGAGAGCTTACATTTTTCGCACACCAGGTTCTTACCCACCATCTCTCTTTTGCTAAGCCCTGATTGTTGAGTAATGTAGACATTGTTTTAACCCTCCGGCTGTCTTAACCTTTTCCTTTCTCCGATGACAATCAATGATTCCCAACCATATACAGAAAAAAATACCAATTTCATGAGCCCTGCTATCTCTAATTAATTTCAAGGCATTCTAGCTTCCATGTTCATCCATATGGTTAAGTTCTACTATTTTTCTTAAAACTGATTTTTAATTTCGTAATTAATTATGTGCAGGTAACGGAGACTAATTTCTCACTCAAATTAGAAGATTTCCCCAAAGATATAAGGTCATCATATGTTTATTTTTTATTTTTGCTTTGAGTCGTACTCTATATATTTTATTTGACGAGTCTATTTGACTCTCTCTGTTAGATAATAATAAAAGAGTGAGCAAAAAAAAAGGTGTTCTTGCACTTCACTGCAAATGAGAACCCATTTTCTCTTCTGCTTTTATAACACGAGTTCCAAAGGAAAACTCGAATCAGATAAATATGGCTAATGGAGAGAACAAAAACCTTGCTTTAGGGATTTTTAAGATATGGATTTTGTCTTTAATCCTCTGAGATCTCATGGATATTTTTCGTCATATAGCAAAGCAGCACCAGTTCATTCCCAAAACTCAGATAACATTATATCGGTAAGATTCGTCTCCTTGTCAACTTATATCTTTGACTTCTCAGTTGTAATTTCAACCTTGCAGGTTAGTACCCTTATATACACACAATCTTAGACCTGACCTGAACAAAGCAAATATATAAGCCTATGTCAGTGTAAATTTTACACTAGCTTTAGATCCTATGAATCTATTGTCTGTTTTACACATTCAATTTTGAATTTTTAAATCATTTAAAACTATACTTGAGTTAGCAAACTGAATTTTATAGAGCAGACTTAATCTGTAATACAGAAGTTTAAATCTCATTAAAAATATCTTATGACTATGGTCAAATTGACATCCGAATGGGGGATTAATTAACATCCAAAAGTTATAGGGGCACTTCGTGATTTTAAAAGGATAAAACTATTCTTCAATTATATATAGCTTTTCTAATAAAAATTTATTATACTTAGAAAATGTTATAATATTGCAAATATATTTTTTAAATTATTTCGTTTAAAATTTGGATGACAAGATTAAAATAAATTTGCACACAGATCTCTATATGATATATAATTTCTAAAACGTGAAATTTAGAATAATTACGTTGGTCTATCTTTAGATTAATTTTGATGCGAAACTTAAGATCCTGACATAAATATTTTCTTTAATTAAATTAAGGAGATGGGTTAATTAATGTGCATGCAAATTGAATCGAGTAGTAGCCAACTAGAATACCCCAAAAAAAAAAAAAAAAGAATCTACACTGATTGGTAGCGATAGGCTGAGTTTACCTGGATGTAAGCTTATTCTGTACTTTATAAATTAGTTACTCGTTTCCTTTTTCTTATGTCTCTTTTTTCCCTTGCTTAATTGCTTTTCTTCACCTGTTTTTGAAGAAAGGGGGGGGGGGGGCTGAAATGTTTCTCTCTTCTTATATTATTGATGCAATTCAGAAAGTTGTTGAAGCCTTCTTTTCTTTCCCTTTGCTTAATGTAGAGATTTATGTTCTCCACAAGAAGATCTATGATTCTAATCGATCTCTCCTTGATCTTCATTTTATTTTTGGAAAATTTTTTAACTAATATTCTCTCTGAATGTCTTGAGTTTTTCTTGATATCTTGTTAAATTATTTGTAATGAGTTGAAAACTCCACGACGAAATGTCGGAGGCCTTGACCCTCCAGCCTCTGCAGAAACTTTAGGGCTAGCTATAGTAGTTTTGTGTCGAAGAGAGAAAACCTTACTGGTTATAGGGAACATACTTTGTTATAGTTATTATAAATTGCTTAATTCACTTTCTGGGATGAACATCCGAAAATGTTGCTAACGGGTAACAAAATGAGGAAAAATACTTGACTGCTCTGATCTCTCGCCCCATAATTTATTTTTCGCATATGACTACATGAGTATAATTAACAAGATCGATCTTCTTCCAGCATTATACACGCGTGTTTAGAAATATAATCAGCTTGATTGTGGAGTGAAACTAAGTATTTTATTTATGATTTTTTGTGTATGTTTTAGGAATTTTCAGCTGCTTCCTGAGTTCATTATGTCAAATGAAGGAGCTAATGCGCGTGAGGTATTGCGTTGTTTAGTATTTGCTTGATTAAAAAAACTTGGATGAATGAAGTATTTGAATTTTGTTAATGTTTAGAAGTTATTATATATTACAATAATTTCAAGAAATATTCACACAGTAATTTTATCAATGATCGGTAGATCTTAAAATATATTTTAGCATTATGATGAATTTAACATTATGATAGGTTTTGAAAAATTCTTCAACCTTTTGCACGTTGACATATTGAAAGCCGTGAACAGTATTAATTAACATTAATACCTTTAAATTAAACCCGAAAACCTTATAATAATATTGATATTTTTTGGACTTGAAAATAATAAATTGATCTTTCACCGTCAAGAAAAGGAGAAAGTAAAGAAGAAAAGGGTAAAATCCCCCCCCCCCCAAAAAAAAAACTGAAAATAAATCATATAAACTTAAGAGCTCCAAAAATGGAGGCTCTACGTATGCACTAGTTAATATATATTTAGCTTTCAAGAAATTTTATGTTGAGTATCTAACTTCTCAGTTACTTTTCTTTTACAAATGGGCTTTGTCTCTTATTTTTCTGTGATTTTCCCCTCCAGCGTCAGCTGCATGGAAGAAATTATGGTATGAGGGTACAGGTGAGACGAAAATTAGATGTATTATATATGCATTGGTTCATTCATTTATAAAATACGCCTAGCTATATAGTAAAATTAAATCGTAAATATTTTAATTTGTAGGAGCTGCGGGTGGAACAAGGACCAGCAAGATCAACCTCCCCTCGTTCCTCAGATGGAACTCGTGGTCATGGCCTAGATGAAACAAACTCGAACATTATTTACCCTACTGCAACTTTGGCTAAAAGGTATTGATGTCACATAACAATTTATATACGTGTTAATTGATCACTCTGCTAACTAGCTAACTTATGAATATGGTAGGCCGCGATCTATATTTGAAATTGATGCTGGGGACTCTCTGGTTACTAATAGCCCTCTACACCAACAACAAGAAGGACCTTCAGCTACAGAAATACCGCAGATCCTCCCTCCATTTCCTGTATGTTTATTCCCTCGATTATTATAGATATATAAATAAATAAATACACATGCACATATAGCTCTGATGATCCAAATGCAGTTATTAATTAAGTTTACTTTATAATTATATCTATATGCATGCGTTTCAATTAAAACATGCAGGGAGAAGAGAGAGCTTTCCAGGTTCCCAATCCTGAGCAGGAGCCGAGTTTGTTCCCGAGTTCTCAAAATGCTTTCCACCCTGAACAGTTGTATCAGTAAGTTCTAGCTTCCGTAGAATATACACAAGTTTATAGGGTTGCTACGTTAATTTGTTTAACAAACTTATCTATAATAAATTTATGATCGAGGAACAAATGAGAATACAATTTAATTGATTAGCTTTATTGATTAATATATATATAATAATTATGTCAAATTAAATTCAGATTCGGGAATATGGAGATGGGACCAAACTACGGAGGTCCATTTACTGTTGCTCCCCCAGGCACGGTGACTAGTTTGGGCAGTGGTTACCATCTGCCAAAATCAAACTTGCCACCAGAGTTACGTCTAGAATCTTCTTCAAGGGTTCAACTGCCCCCTATTCAGCAACCATATACACATGTATGTATGAAATGAATCATATCTCAGCTCAGCTAACTATAGCATCTTCCTGTATTTTTAAATAAAACTCTTGAGAAAAATTACACTTTGGGCCGCCGCGTCTTATTTCTGTCTCCTCCCATAAGACCTCATTCACAGTTTTAAATAATTCACTGTTGTTAATTTGTCATTTAGAATCCACTTGGAGCTGCAATTGCTGCACCAGTACCATCCTTTCCTATGACACAGTGGGCCAATAATCCCAATTGGCAGCAGCCACGTTCTCAGCTATCCACTGGCCTGGGGTAATTAAAATGAGTGTTCATTTTATTTTATTTTAGCATTTTTCTTTTTCCAGTAGGAATCATGGATCCAGGTACTGACTCATAAAGTTCATAACTGTTGGCCTTTAAATTAGCAATATATTTTGAAGTAAATCAGTAGTAACTGTGCACTATATATACTTTAAAAAGGGCGACCCAGGATATAACGTTCCAAGGATTGCTGGGTTCCTTAACGGGGACAACTAGCTTTTATCCTGGTGGAAGTGGAAGGTCCTCCAATTATTATCAAACTCAATTCCCAAACACTCAACAGGTATGGCTATTTTTATTTTCAAAGTTTAAAAAATTGCTTTTAATTCAACAGCTTGATTTCTTTAAGCCTATGTTCAGCAACGCGTGCTCAACTATAACAGTAAGTTTGAATATGGAGTAAATTACTTTCCCTTACAGTTGTATTGTGTTAGTTACGCAGACCATTAATTTATTATAAGATTTTATACAAAATATTTTATACAAAATATTTTATTTATAAAAATTATTACAACCAACTTAAAAAATATTATTAGATTTAACTGATTCATTAACTGAACTGTAGTTTATATATAGATGTTTTATAATCAAACTTTATTTCTAGTCTTATATATTAAGAAAAATTTAAGAACACATTCACTTGGTATACTATAATAAAAGATCATTTTGATAATCCAACCATTTGAATTGAAGGTTCAACTACATCAAATAAATGTGCTCTTTTCCTTTTTAACATATACGATTAAATAAGGGGTAAGAATGATATTAATCACAAAACATTCATAAATAAACGATTCAGTTATCAAATTTGTTAGATCTAATAATATTTTGGATTTAGTTCTAGTGTGTTTCTAAACATATAAACTGTTGTGTTAATATTTTATAATAGAAAAAAAAGTATTCATAACAAACACAAAATATAAGGGAGAAAAAGACTAAATTATTTTAAACATATAATAGTACTTTGCTTGCTTTATGATTATGACTCCCATGAGTTTATCCTATAGTACTCTCTACAAATAAAATAATTGTTTTGGAGCAATATTTCTTTCACAAAGTGTATAAATATTTTCATTAGAAGTATTGCCACAATATGTGTGTGTGTGTCTCACAATATGTATGTGTGTGTCTCACAGTAATCATTGTAATATGAAGACCTCGATCATGATCAGTAAAGAACAGTTAATAATAACTTAGTTTTTTTTAAGAAAGTCATATAAAGGAAAAAAAAACCAAATTTTTGTAGTGAAAGCTGAATAAACATATTATGTGCATGTTGTCTACCTCCAAACCATCTTCATATCTTCTTGCAGTTGAATTATAGCAAAACTGTAAGTGCTACTGCTGTTTTTTTATTTTAACTTTCCCTTTTCTATTTCGTTCTCTGCAGCTAGGACTCTTGGGCATTCATCCTATTCGTAACCCGCATGAAATGGGAGAGTCATCATCAAGGAATGTTAGGGTACGTGATATATATCTTGTTGTTTTTGGTTGTACTCATTTTATATTTATCCTTCATGCTTCAAATTAAGTAATAACTTTTTATCATTAATTTCTTTGAATATAGATGAAAATGACTTTGCAAGACAACCAGCCATCGGCAGAGCTTCCGCTGGGCCTGGGTAGCTTGCTTAATCCAGCTGCTCAAAGCAATGGAAACCCTCACCCGCCAAGGTAAAGTGTTCTTAATTAATTATAATAACATAGTCACATTTTGATATTTTCAATATAATAAAGCTAATACGTTCTACCCTATATATTGCTATCCGCCTGATATACAAAATGAACCTGACGTCAATTTTTAGGCCTATAAAAAACTCAATCTATGATCCAATATATGAGGCAATGGGCTTACCCGTGGATCCCCATTTGAGGATGTTTATTGCCAAGCGTAACCAAGGTAAGTTTTGATTCTAATTTCGAATATATATGCTAATTCTATGAGATTTTAATATTGTACATCAAGTGCAAGGCCTTACTCGATGTGTGTTATATATATTCATGTCAGCAGGTATGTAGCATGGACGGGCAGGATTCGCTTTGATCGAATGCAATGACTTCCTCTTCGTAGGAGAGCGGCCATACATGCTATGCTACCGTGAACAATTAAATAATTTTGAGAATTTTCTGAGATTCTAATAACATCAACTTTAATTTGGACTCGGTACTCTGATGTATGTTCAGAGATTTCCTTTGGTATTAAAACTTGTAGTCCTGTTTTCTGGTTTGCTTTTGCTTTTGCTTTTGCTTTTGCTTGATTATTAAATATCTATTTAGAAACTTAGTTATCTGTCAATTTGCTCATTTTATCAAATCCCGTCACCGCGGGTGGGTTTAGACTGTTTAGTATCCTGCTACGCCATTCAATTTTAGTTTCTAGATAATCGAAAGAGAAAATGTAGTGGGTGGTGAAGTGCCGTAGTGGTATATGTGGATCACTTCTCTCTTGTAAATATGCTGATGCTTCTACTAAAGAAGTAGTTGGCAAGAGACCCAGTTTTGGAGAATATTCCCAAATGGTTGAGACATATGTTCAAAGACTTCAACTTGGTGAGATATTACTGTTCAAAACCCTAGCTACCACAATTGACTTCTTTTAAGGGGCTCAGGTTTGTCAGCACGAAAGGACGGAGGATTAGGGAATTTTAGAAGTAAAGAAAGTTGATGGCTTGTATAGTTTCCAGAATCTCTTAGCATGTTAGGATTTTCCAAATACGAGTGAATATGTGTATCCCAAATTGGATGGAAAATTAAGAAGAGATGTGTCGTATATATTTGGTTGAGCCCTTGACTTTGAGTTTAAGAATTTGGTGTTAGAAAATCTTGTCGCACGCGTGGAAATAAGTAATTTAGGAGTGTTATAAAGTTTTGCCCATGGAAGAAAATTCAATATGGCTCTTATGTGATAAGTCATAGTTTGAGTGAGTTATAAAAATATGTCATATGAGTTATATAATTTAAGCAACTAATGAGAATTATGCCATATGAGTTATGTTTTAAGCATCCAATAAGAATTATTTCATATGATGTTTAATTTAACTTGATGGAAGGAAATCATTAAAGATTATATTATAGGGGGTCCCTAGCTTAGACTATATAAATTGTATGCGTGGCCATAATTACTAAAGTATTACCACAAAACTAAAGTATAGGCTATAGGCTAGAAGCTTTTTATACATTCTCCATAATAAATTCATATGCGTGCTTCTAATTTTAGAGTATGGTTGGAGGTATGTTGATTTGATCGTTTCCAGTTGGTGTGTTCATTTTCTTATACATTTGGATCATATATTGGTATTAGTCTAAATGTATTAGGGCTATATACTCCTAAGACTTTCTCTCACTTCTCAACACAACAAACCGACTCAAGCCTCTCCCTCCACAAGCGAAGCAAATAATCTTTCAGTTTCATTGGTCCCCCATATTGCCTAGCTAATATATTAGAGGCATCCCTTGAGGTTTGAAAAAACTTGTTAGAGAATTCTTGAAAAGTAAGCTAAGACTAAGAGTAAGCTAATTAAGTTTAAATATTGGGTTAGAGGTTTTTCTGGTCATATTGGCTACTGTACCTCCTATTTAATTAAAAAAAGTAACAAGAAGGGAGGTTGCTTATAGTTTCACCAAATATGGATAAGACTTGTGTAATTTTCTCAATAATAATTAGGCCCCTTCTAGTGATTATGAGTGAAAATAGGGACATACAGTGTAACCGACTTTTAGCCTATTTTACTCTAACATATTTATTAAATAAGTCAAACTTAAACTTTTAAAAAGACTTATTTAATTTAATAAGTCAAGCATAAGCCTTTTAAAAGACCTATTTGACATAACATACAGCATATTTATTTATTATATATATATAATTAAAATTTTATAATAATTATATAATTTATTATTTATTATTTATATATTATAATTTATTTATTTTAATTTTATTAAATGTTAAATATATTTGTAACTTATAAAATTTGAATTTATTGACATATTTAAAAGCCTTAATGTAATATTAACATTTAATTTCAATTGGCTTTTAAGTTAAGTTAAACTTTTATGATTTTACAAAAAAGTTAAGCCAAACAAAATAATAATAATAATAATAATAATAATAATAATATGATTAGTAATAACTTAATTAGGACAAGTCAAGATTTTGTAAATTATGTCACACTTATTTAACATAAAACATAGTCTAATTTATTTCCACCTCTAATCAAATCATACGCTAGACCTAGGTTCCGTTTAGATGTATTGTAACTTAGTAACTTTAATTTGCTATCAGCAGTAAAAGTTTCAAATTTGTTTGGTAATTTTTTTATGATGCTTCTTTAAGTGCTTTAATAAGTCACGACTCACGAGTACTTTTAAACATTATTTATTAATATTTATAATATCAATTTTATAATTTTAAATACTTATAGTAAATTTACAATAAATTTACCAAACATTTTTTTATCAATGTCCAAATCATCTATGTGCTTCTGTTTCGGCAAATTATATGACTCAAACCATGGAGCTCGAAATTGGACTCTTTTTAAGTGAAGATTAAGAAGAGAGAAGAATTTTGTTTTCGTTTAGTACTTGAAATAGGCTTAAAATTTAACTTCAAAATTAGAATTGAGCATTCCAGTTTAAATTTTATGTATTATATCCTCTTAAAAAAATTATAATATTTCCATAAATTAAGAATACAACTAAATGTAATTCCTTCCAGTTTTGTCAATGGGCTAATACTAGTTGTTTGAATAACATGAACCACAATGTTTACAAAGGGGAGTAACAAGTTGTTCACAATCACAACATGTTCAATCAATCAAAAAACAAAAGATTCAAATGTGTGTTTTGAGTTATCTGCTTTTGTTTTCGGTGTATGTAATGCAATTTCTATTTCAATGGCTACCCATTATGCTCTGCTTCTTCATGCTCCCTCTCCCTCTGATTCAATTTCCATTTCCATTTCCAGTTGTTGTTCACGTTCCTTTCCAATTGTTCGATGCTCCACAACCACGACACAAAGAGGCTGCTTATCAGTTACATGCTCCTCTTCAGATTCGGTGGACCACATCGACGATAGCATCAACACCGTGGATCTCAGCTGGAGCCCCTTCTTCAAGATAAACCACCACCTCCGGAGAATTTCAATAGCCTTACAATTACAATTCAATATTACATTACATCACTGATCGATATCAAAACCACCTTAAAGTTTCAAACTTCAGGTATATTATATGTATTTATTTTATGTCTGTTTTCCAGCTCCACCGCCTCGTGTTAAGGAAGATGCTGTTATACATCAGGCGAGGAGTTTCTCTATGCTATACTGTATTTGCGAGCAATTAATACTGTCAATCTTTCTTCCAGATATCTGCCATTTGGTGGAGGACCACGAAAATGCATGTGTAGGTAATTTATTTGCTTCATATGAGGTAATGTCAATGTTAGTTGGAGTCTTGGAGAACCTTTGAATTATATAAATGGGTTGAGTTTTCTCATGACTTACATTTAATGTTATTGCCCATATTTAATGATAAATTGTTACTTGTATGCTTCTGTGATGCTTATTGTAAAGACTCTAGTAGCACTTGCAATCCGGTCTGGCCGTGGTTGGTTCTGCTTCAGAAATCTTCAGCTTTGTGATTCCCTCACACCATGACCATGGTTTCAACCACGGCCAGGCCGTGGTTGCCTCTGTTCATCAAGCATTTTGGAGAATTTGCCAAAGTGTCCAATATTAAACTTGTAGCCTTGTGTCTTAGCTTTCCATAGTAATCGGAATCACCTCAAAATGACCTCTATAGCTTAAGTTATGCTCAAATTACTCCTCAAGGGTTCAGCTAACTTTGAGATCTTAGTATCTCTTCAGGGTAGTTCCGTTTTGACTCCTCCAAGCTTTAATGTTGCACCATTCCTGCAACTGAACATAAACACACCGCAGTTATCTGAACTAAAACAAAAACGGAGGATTAAGTGAATAAATGTACTAAAAAAATAATGAAATGTATGCAAACTAAACTCAAAATGACATGAAAAATCACACACATCATATACCAAATCTATTAGGGTAGCAACTCTTTTGGGGCGTTTGGTTCAAGCTTTGAAAAAACATTCCCAAGAATGATATTCTCAGAAAATGGGATTTCCAGGAATGATTATTACTATGTTTGGTTAACCAAAAAATTCCTGGAAATGACTCCAACTGCTGGCGGGCCAGTGGTGGTTTAAGTCAGTGACTGTTAATTACCGATGGCGGTGGGTGGTTGGATTCTGGTGACTAGCGACAAGCTAAAGTCGCCACCCATCGTCCGACAAGGATAGCCAGATTCCAGTAACTAGTCGTCAACTGCAGGTGGTGGCATAGGTGGTCTGATTCCAGTGACTGACGCGACGGTCGAGATTACCGTCAATCGCTAGCGGCGACAAGGGTGGCCGAATTTCAGTAACCGGCATAGTGGTTGAAATCACCGGCACTATTAACTGTCGGCGGCGACGAAGGTGGCCAGATTCTGGTCACTGGCCGTCACAGACGGTGGTCGGTGATGATGGATGGCAATCGCCAACAATGACGTAGAGATGGTTGGTTGATGGCATGATGATAGAAGGATAGATATTTTAAACATTTCACATGATAAAAATATTTTCATGTCATGGGAATGTTGCAAACCCCACCTCCCCCCATGGGAATGAAAATGTGAGAATATTAATCAAAAATATTCTTAAGAATCATTCTTGGATGGAAATATTTTTTCAAAACTTGTACCAAATATGAGAATCTAATATTTTTATATAAAAATTTTCAGGAATAAAAAAATAATCTGTGTACCAAACGCCACGTTTAGTTAAGGTTGAAACATGAAATCTTATCCATAACTAAATAAAGGAAAACATATTGTATAGTGACCTATATATTCCCTAATGTCTTTCCTGTTATTTTGCATACTATATAGTATATACTACATATAAATCTAAATGGGACAAAAGAAATGAGTTCCTCTTCCTATATGCTATTTGGTGGGGCCAGGCCATGTCCCACTTGGACGCGCGTGTGATATTGGAGCGAAGGGAAGTGACGTAAAAACGTAAAACCAAATACGTTTCCTTTCCTTATATTACACTACGAGTAGGGATGGTAACGGGGCGCGACGGTTTGTAGCGGCGGGTCATAGGCTCTTGTCTCTTATCTTGTATTTGTGGGTATTTATTTTAAATTTTTTTTAATATAAGGTATTTACAGATATTTGTAAATACTCATAAAATTATTAAAATTAAAAAAAAGAATAAAAATAAATTAAATAAATTTTAATATTATAATTTTCTACTTTAAATTAATTTAGTTTAACAATTTTAAATATTTAAAATTAAAATAATAATATAATTTTTTTAAAGAACATATATATACATAATAATAATATAACTTTAAATACTTAAAATTATATATTGGATACTCATAGGTTCAGGGGAAACAACCCCCTCCCCCGCCCCGTTTAATAAACGGGTGTTAAACCTTAGTCCCCCAACGGGAATTACTCGCAGGTACCAATGGGGGATGGGGGAAAAAATTAAATGTGTATTTAAATTAGTTATAAAAAAAATAATTATGTTAAAAATTAATTATTTGTATAATTGATTTAAAAAATTTTAATTATAAAAAATTAATTTGTATTTGAATATGTTAATTCATAATTGATTTTAAGATAAAGAATTTTGTTTAGATTGTATAAAAGAATATATTTTTATGTATTAAATTATCAAAAGATATATAATATAATTTAAAAAGTTATTAGTTTGAGAACAAATAAGTATTTCTCTACTAAAGCTTTTGAAATAGTCTGAAATCAAATAATTAAAAACTTAAAATAACCACGAAGGTTCAACACAGTTAGTAGATAGTTGAGTTCCTTAATCATGTTGTCCTGAGTTTGAACTAGGCCGTGTATATAAAGAAAGCTTTGTTAAGAGAGGTTGTACTTATTTCAGTAATCTCTCCTCCTCGAAAAGGATTAGTCTCTGACTGTTGGTCAGAGAATATCCTTGTTTCTCATAAAAAAAAGCTTAAAATAAAAGTTTTTCTAAAAATATTATTTTTAGATAATAAAAAAATCTTAATTTATAAGTAATTTTACACACTTTAAATAAAAAAGATAAATTTTAGATAAAATAACTTTTAATTAAAAAAATGTTTTGAAAAAAAATTAATCTTTCTTAAATACATTCTAATTTTCTTTTAAAATAATTTTTTTTCAATTAAAAGATATTTTATCTAAAATTTATTTTATTTATTTAAAGATATTCGATTATTTGATTTCATATTATTTCTAAAATTTTGAAAATAAAATATTTATTTATCTTTAACTAAATAATTTTTTTAATTATTTCATATATTTTTTTAATAATTTAATACATAAAATAATTTTTTATACAATTCAAATAAAATTTTTTATTTTAAAATTAATTATAAATTAATATATTTAAACATAAATTAATTATTTTATAAAAAAATTAATTATACACATAATTTTTTTTTTTACAGCTAATGTAAAAAATAATTGAAAGTGACTCACTCGCTCCCAATGAATAAAATTAAATCGTTAAGAGCAGGAAAAAATGGAAAACAGCAAACAAAAAGAATTAAAGAAGGACTCCTACATTTCCACTTCCAGAAGCACTAGCAAGAGAGAGAAAAAGAGCTTTCACTTGCACTTGGTATTTTCCTCTCCCCCGTCTCTGCTTTCATCTTTAATAAGCTGTTTTCATATTTGTTTGCTTCACTGCTCCCTAAAGTCTGATTCTTGCTAACCGGATGACTTACAATTTTACAATTTTTTTTGCTTATTTACTCTAAATGAACCCATTCTCCTGTTAGTAGAGATAGTGTTTGTGTTACTTGTATGTTTTCTCTTGTGTTGTAGACTGTCATCGTCACTTACAAAGGCATTCAGTGAAATTTGTACGACTTCATGGTAAATTCCACAGAACATCCAGGGATGCCTTTAAATCAGAAACAATTGCTCATGATCAATGATAAATGTAGCCATTCAAGAAAAATGTTTTCTTTTGAAGATTCAACTGTGAAAGCTTCTCCAGTAAGAGCTTTCTTCCATATGGAATTTCATGTTCACCATCTAGGGAACCTATGAAATGCTGTTTTTGGTTCAGTTTTTGCTATCGTTTGGCTATGGTTCTTCCAGAATTTAGTAGTTGCCAAGGAGAAAGAACTAATGAGAGAATCATCGACTCCTAGAGTTTATTGATATTTTACCTTAGTCGGAGTTGTCTTGAGTTTCTCTGTGACAAAAAAGTGGACATGTTCATTTCTAGTTTTTTATTTTTTGAATCTACCTCATTTTGTTGGGAACAATAAGAAATGAACATTTCATCTTACTAAAACCATTTTCAGCCATAAAAATGTGCTCTTGTAAGGTTCTAATAGGATTTTTAATATTAATATTTCAATTTTCAAATGCTTGTGGTGAAAATTGTCTACCTTGCTTCTTCTTGCACAAGTTCATATTAGATGATACCAACAGTCATTCCTGAAGAACTTTTGAACTATGTTAAGGGTTAAATTAGAAGGGCACCACGAAAAGGACTTCAAGCCAGCTTTGTAGATTGAATACATTTGCTGTCAGAGTACTGAAATCTTGTCAGAGATGTGACCTGTGAGATTTATTCAAACTATATGTCGTTTATTTCACTATATCCATAATATTCTGGACTGATGAGTTGTCAAGACCCTCGTCATGGAATGGAATTCATTCTGTTAGGAGATGGGCTAATGCTTCCTGTTCCCATGTAGGTTTTTTTTATTATAAAACTGTGCCCATGTAATTAAGTTGTGATTTCTATCTTCTTTGGGCCTTGGCCCTGTTTATTACCCGGAAAATAAATCTGGACATCATATGTTTTTTATTCTGATTCCTTAACGGCTTAACCCATTCTTTCTGTTGCTTTTTTCTGGTTGATTGACTCTGTTTATCTCTTTCATTTCCCTTTTCAGCCTTTCTTATTTGTTACACCATCACTTATAAGTCTTTGTCTCCTTTTTGGGGTGTTCGTTTTTACATATCCAGGGTAGCTGACACTTATGCACATTGTGACCCATATTTAATTTTCTCAATTTTAGTGCTTGAAGCCTAGCATGCAGTAGTGCAGAAGTTCTTTTCAGAAGTATAAATGGTTGGCAGCAACGTGTTTCTAACTTACAAACGAAAGCGGCAATCTCTAAGGAGTTTTTACCATGAGAATTGGTGCCACAATTCATTTTATGAAGATCTCCATAATTCTTCATCTACACCCTCTAAACATGACAAGCTAACTGCTGAGAATTCATCAGAAAATCCTAAAGAGAAACCAATGGTGAGATTTCTTAAAATGCAACTTCTGGTTTCTTTGATTTGTTTGTGGAACACGTCTCTTGTTTTCTACAACTCTATATTTAGCAAGGTTTGTCAAGCCCCTTGTAACTCTCGGCATAAACTACTACTACTATGTTGATTAATGTATTTTACCAACTAAAAATGGTGTTTTATTTTTGCAAAATACTTGATTTAAGTGCATTAATGTGTATTGGTAGTGACTAGTATATGCGAAAACAGGAAGCATCCATTTATTTCTTACGCTTCTTGTCATTATATTACTCCAGTGATTTTTTTTTAAGCTTATGCTACTATCGTATAGTATTTTTTTAAACCCACCACGGGTGATTCTTAGCTGTGACTGAGAAGTTCTTATCCCAGTGAAAGTGAATTGGATCCTGGGAATGGTTTCAATTTAGTCAGCTCAGAAACATCCATTGCAAGGAAATACAGCTTTGCACGTGGTGATGGCTCTCCTATTTTGAATAAGTCAATGGAAGAATTTACTGATTCTCTCTCCAAAGATAATTTCAGGAACATATCTGGACATATGGTTATGCAGACCAACTTAACCAGTCCATTAATTACCTTCAATCGATGTTATAAAAGAAAAAAGGCGTTTGGATGGGACTGATGCACAGAGCAAGTTGTGCATGGGGAGAGAAAGATATCATTGCTAACCAAATGGGGCATGCTTGCAAATGGTAATGCCTGTTCTTGCAATGAATCATCTTGTAAGAGATGTTCTGTAGATAATGTAACAGACCTTCAGCAATCAGTGGAGCTTTCAGAAAGACGGAAGCCATTGAATCAAACTCAAGATGAAACATCTTGTAGAAGTTGCTTTATGGTTATCCTGACAGACCTTAATCAATCGGCATAGCATTCAGAACGAGGGAAGCTTTATCAAACTCGAGAAAAAGCATGTCTTCTTTCGTGTCTTTCTGGTGATTCTCTTAAACCTTATGGTTTATTTCTCATATACCTGATGATTTGTGAATTATAAAATGTTAAATGTTTTAGGAGAAAATTCTAATTCATCGATGCTTGTTAAATTTTGTATTATTATTTTGAGCGGTTTTTTAAATAATCCTCTTTCCCCCTTTGGTAACCTATAAATGTATTGACTGGTCAATGTAAATTGTCAGACATCATTCAATATCAATTTGTGCCTGCTTGTATGCTTTTTAAAGTAGAAAGGTGAATAGAAGAATGTGAAGGAAATCAATTAGATTCACACTATCCTTTGTGTTGACGCAATACCAGGAAAAAAGTGTTATTATTGAAAGCACTAGGTAGTTTTTGAATAACAAATTAAAATGAGTCTCATTTATGGTGCCTTGGTTCCCTGCACAAAGCTCGACCATTTAATCAATCCAGAGTCATTGTAAAACATTATTATATTGCAGATCACAAATGAAGCATGGGAAGACATCTTTCTTCTTTTGTTGGATGTAAATTTTTATAAAGAACATAAGCCACTTTGAAAAAGGAGTTTTGGATTCTTTATTCACAAAAAGGACTAGTGTATATTTTGGAGCACGAAATTTTAGTGTGGAGAACCTAATGTTGTCATAACAAAATGTAGACTAATATTTAAACATTATTGGTCTGTTAATGCAAGTATTTATTTTCTTTGGATGTGTGTATTTGTGTATATGGTTGGTCTTTAGATCTTAATTAAAATCATTGTATTTTGACCTGAGTATTTATTCATTGATGATTTTTGGGCCCTTTTTCTGCAATGAACTTAGTTTAAAAAGTTTGTTGATTAGGTTTAGAATTCCTTATCCTACTTGGATATATATGTTGTGTATCCTCCTTTTCATTTCTTAATACCTTTCAAGAGGATGTAGTGGGAAAGAAATCTGGCAAAAGATAGATAGCTCAAAGGACATTGGAGTTAACAGTCTTGTATACAAAGCAGATTGAAGTAAGAGGATTCTAAAATATTAAGCAATGCTAGTGGAAATCTTGATCATGAAATATGCTTAGTTTTCAAAAAGGATGAGTTTATTACGAATTGAGTTTTACTTGTCTACCAATCAATTGATTACAGATCTGATGTCCATCACAATAGTTTTAAATTTTATGACAAGTGAGAAAAGCTGACTCTCCATGTGGATCTGATCCCAAAACTGGGTATATTTTCATAAAAACTCAATAAACTGTGCAATCTTTTTAGATTTTTTTGATGAATCCATTAGAAAATATTAGTTTCTGGGGAAAAAATTGTATATTAATGTGTTCATTCTACCAGTTCGACACGCATAAGAGAGCAACTGTATGATGGGGAAGACATAGCAGAAGCTGTCTCTCCAAGAGGTGGACAAGAAGTACCAAGCCAGAGTTCCCAGATTGATAAGGAAGCCCAGCATCTTCCTAAAGATTGTCAATGAGTCTCTTTCATTGTTGATTTTAGAGATCCCTGTCCTGCTATCACAACTACTGATGAGGAACTAGAGGAGTCCCGGCCCTCTGTAAGATCTGCCATTCAGAATTTTCTGTGCAATGGCGAGAAGAAAATTGGAGGACACCAACCACAGTTTGACCTGCCTGTTATCTCTGCAGGTATGATTTGTCACAGCCTTAACATGTAAAAGATGTGTGAATAATGTGATCTGTAATCATGAAGTTGCTATTGATGATCCATATTTCTCATTAAAGCTTTAGCATGCATTTTTTCATTTACTTAAGGAGCTCATATAGCATATTCATGTGGTACAGAGGAGTGCACTGTTGATTTGGACTTGGGCGCTGACAAGCATCCCATTCATTCGAGGATGAGAACTCTTATGGACTCATTGGACTCTACAAGCAGTAGTTCTGCCATTGCCAAAAATCAAGTTTCTCAACTGGAATTGTTAAATTCCAAAAATGACAGAGTTGGAACATTACTTTCCACCCACCATACACAGGTACATAAGGACGCCTATGCTTCTCCATGACTACAAAGATGATGATATTTCTATGTTTAATAAAAGGGAGAATTACAATTTTGGAAATCCTAGCAACCATATTTTCAATTTAGGAAGAATTAACCAAAGTCGAAAAGAATGGTTAATGCTTAACCAAAGACTAACTGGATGAACCATTCTTCCCCAACTTTGGTTAATTTTTCCCCTAATTGGAAGTATGTTTGCAAGGACTTCTGAATTGGAAATTTCCAAAAAAAAAATAAGGTTTATGGATCCAGATGTAGCATTTCTCATCCTTCTCTGCTTGTTGTATGCGTGTGTTTGGGAATATCCATGGAATTCATGTTTTATGTTGCCTTTTCAAAATGGTAGTGTATCCCATTATTGATGTGTGATTCTTCTTGTTCCCTCGAATATCCAGCTGATGTCAGATGAAAAGGCCATTGATGGTGCTTGCTCGAGTATCAATCAACCTCGATCAACTGCTTGCTCGAGTATCAATCAACCTTGATCAGCTGCTTGCATGATGTCAGACAAAAGAATGAATCTTCAACAAACTAAACCTAATCAACCAAAATTCATGTTAGGTACCAGAGTGACGGAATAGTGCCTCACAATTAAAATAAGAGATGAAAAAAGTGGAACTGAACACACAATATTTAACGTGGAAAACCCTTAATGAATAAAAGAAAAAACCACGGGGCAAGACTAGAAGAATTTCACTATAGGAGAAAATTACAACACCTCTCTCTAAATACTAGGAGAGAACAACCTCACAAAGAATACAAGAAAATATACAAGAGAGGAAGAGAAGATTTTGGGATGATAATACTCTTCCCCTTAAGCCTCATTTTATAAGCTCCATGAGGAGCAATGAATGGTAAGCCCACCGATGTGGGACTTACTTCTAACAATTCTCCCACTTGAAGATTTGATTGAGTCAATTATATCTTCACACCACTCTTTCCGTCTTGCCATTCAATGTTGCTTACGTTTCTAATAGGCCATAGGAGGATCGACACCAAATAAACTTATCAGCATTGATTAGCTTTATCATCATATCTGCTAGGTTGTCTTTGGTGTGAATCTTCTGCATATCCACACTTCCTTCTTCTACTACTTCTCGAACGAAGTGATACTGGATACCTATGTGTTTTGTCTTGGAATGAAAGGCTGGATTCCTTGCAATGTACAAGGCACTCGGCACATCACAATACACGTAGTTCTCTCCTGCATTGCGTCGGAGTTCCTCCATTAACCTTTGTATCCATACAGCCTTCCTTTAAGCTGGAGCAAATTGCCATGTACCAGCTCACCGTAGTAGACAAAACTATAACAGTCTGTAACTTAGATAACCAACTTACCGCTCCTCCTACAAGTGTAAACACATAGCCAGTAGTAGATTTTCTTTTTTCAAGATCACCTGCAAAATCTGAATCAACATAACCCCTGACAACAAATTCTGATCCTCCAAAACATAATGCAACATCTGAGGTTCCTTTAATGTATCGTAGGATCCTCTTAACAACATTCCAATGCTCTCTACCAGGATCTGCCATAAACCGACTGACCACTCCCACTGCTTGTGCAATGTCTGGTCTTGTACATATCATAGCATACATAAGGCTTCTCACCGCTGATGCATACGGTACTCGAGACATTTACATCCTTTCCACTTCACTGTTAGGACTCATACTTAAGGATAATTTACAATTAACAGGAAGTGGGGTAGATATTGGCTTACAGTCTTACATGTTAAAGCGTCGCAAGACCTTCCTTAGATAATTCTTCTGAGAAAGCCAAATCTTCCTATCTTTTCTGTCTCGGTTAATTTGCATCCCTAAAATCTTGTTTGCGGGTCCCAAGTCCTTCATATCGAACTCCCTAGCCAACTGTGCCTTCAATTCTTGGATTCGATCTTTGTTGGGCCTACCACCAACATGTCATCCACATACAAAGACAGAAATGATGAAATTATTATCATCAAACCTCTCAGTAGTGATACAATGGTCCGAACTCACCTGTTGTATTCAAGGCTAATTATGAAGGAATCAAATCTCTTGTACCAACATCTGGGCACCTGCTTTAGACCGTACAGAGATTTGGTCAACCTGCAAACCAAGTTTTCTTTTCCTTGTTCTTTAAAACCTTCTGGTTGAAGCATATAAATTTTTTCTTTAAGCTCTCCATGAAGGAAAGCTGTTTTTACATCTAGTTGCTCAAGATGTAAATTAAATGCAGCACACATCGCTACCACTACTCTGATAGTAGTAAGTCGAACTACTAGAGAAAATATCTCATTGAAATCAATGCCTTCTTTCTGAGCATATCCTTTTACCACTAATCTAGCACGGTACCGTTCCACTTGATCATTGCCATCTCGTTTGATCTTGAATACCCATTTGTTCCCGATGGTTTTCCGACCCTTTGGAAGTTCAACAAGTTCCCATGTTTTGTTTATATGTAAAGCTTCAATTTCTTCCTCTATTGCTATCATCCATAGAGAAGCATCTGAATTGCTCAAAGCCTCTTTGAAAGGTTGACGGTTCACCTTCTTCAGTTAAGAGACATTATGCATCATGGCTTGCCATAACATAATCTGAGTGCCATGATGGTATTCTTATTTGGCGTGACGATCGCCGAACTTCTTCACCATTGACCTCATTTGGTTCTTATTCCTCATGCTCTGGTTCTGCTTAAGAAGAATCATCTTCTCAAGAATTTCTCTCCATCTGCACTGTAGCAGTCTCTTTTGAAGTGCTGTCATTTGTCTACTCACTTTACAGTTCATTTTCTGCAAAAATTACATCTCTGCTGACAACAAGCTTGCGGGCAGTGGGATCCCACAGGCGATACCCCTTAATACCGTCAGCATAACCCAAGAATATACATTTCTTGGATTTTAGATCCAACTTTGTTCTTTCTTGGGAGTTGTACATCACGTACACAGGATATCCGAATACATGTAGAGAAGAATAATTAGCTAGCTTTTTGTTCCACATCTCCATAGGTGTCTTCAAACCAATCGCTGTTGATGGTGATCGATTTATCACATAACAGGCGATTTTGACTACTTCTGCCCAAAAAGATTTGGCCAATCCCGCTGTTCTTAGCATGGCTCTTGTTCTTTCTGGGAGAGTTCTGTTTCAGCTCCGCTACACACACCATTCTGCTGAGGCGTATGTGCAACCGTGAATTGTCTTGTAATACTCTATTGTTTGCAGAATGCTAGAAAATTGCCATCTACATATTCTCCTTCATTATCTGTCCTCAAGCACTTGATTTTTTTCCCAGTTTCAAACTCTACTTGTACTTTGAACTCCTTGAATACTAGAAACACATTTGACTTCTTCTTGATTAGGTACACTCATAATCTCCTAGAGTAATCATCAATGAATGACACTAAATACTTTGCTCCTCCTAGGGATATTTCTGGTGATTCCCATACATCAGAATGGATCAAGTCCAGTATGTGTTTTCTTCTAGTAGTTACTTTGACAAATCTCAATCTATGTTGCTTGCTTATCACGCAGTGCTTACAGAAGGGTAAATTGACCATCTTGAGCCCGGGCAAGAGATTACATTCCGCAAGGACTTTCAAGCCTCGCTCTGACATATGGCTTAATCTGCGATGCCACATTATCGTTGTTTCTTCTTGGTTGGCTGCTGCAACTGATGCATCTATTTCTTGCAACGTCTCTCCCAAAAGCATGTATAGATTGCTTGTGATCTTCTCTGCTTTCATCACAAGGTTGCTTTTCACTCCTTTCAAGATTCCACCTTTAGTGTGGATCTTGCACCTGAGGTCATCCAATTGCCCAATGGACAATAAGTTCTTCTTCAAGCCCTTCACATGTCGTACCCCTTGAATTTTGCGAATAGTACCATCATGCATTTTAATCTGACAGTACCGACTCTAGCAATTTCTAAGGCATGATCATTTCCCATGAACATAGATCCTTCCGAAATAAGTTCATAAGTGCAAAATCAATCTCGGTGTGGAGTCATGTGCCATGTTGCGCCTGAATCCATTATCCAGACATCATTGAGTTTCTTTCCGCCTTTAGAACTGGTCGCTACTTCACTATACAAGATTTTTCCATAGTCTGAGGTACTTGCAACACAACCTTGGGAGGTTGATGTTTCAGAATTCTTTTCTCCACTCTTCTTATTATGCCAACACTCCTTCTTCAAGTGCCCTCTCATGCCACAATTGTAGCATTTAAGATTCTTCCTTCTTCTAGATTTTGATCTACCATGATTTTGACTCCCACTGGAGCCACGTTCTGTTGATCTGCCTCTCATCATTGTCAAAGCCTCTGCTTGCTTTGAACTTTCTGACCTTTCCTCTTTATTCTTTCGCCTGGATTCTTCTTCAAAAATAGCAAACTAACATCATCAAAGTGAAGAGAGTCACCAACATTGTTATTTGTGATGTTGATGATGAGTTGATCATACGAATCTGGTAAACTCTGAAGTAAAAGTTTCGCACGTTCATTTTCCGCTATTTTGAAATCTGATGCTGTGAGTTGAGCAAATAGCGTATTCAGAGTGTTGATGTGATCTGTTACCGACGTGGATTCACTCATTCAAAGAGTGTAGAGTTTCCTCTTCAAGAATATTGTGGTGTGAAGTAACTTCACCTCGTACAATTTGTTAAGAACATTCCAAATCTCCCTTACAGTCTTCTTCTCTGCAACACCTAACAAAACTGAATCCGCCATTGCTAGGTGCAAATTGGCAATAGAGTTGTCATCCTTCTCTTTTCACTTTTCATCAGTCATATCTGTGGGTATACCTTCAATTGCTTCTAGACAATTATCCTTCCTCAAAATTGCCCTTATCTTTAATTTCCACAAGGAGAAATTACTCCCATTGAACTTCTCTATCTCGAATTTTGCTGCCATGATTGTACACGAACTGAACCGAATTATACTATTTCACTATGAATATTACCGTATGCATGAACAGTATTGTACGTATTCCGTACACTAGAACAAATCTAGTATACGTTAACAATCAACAATCACTGCAAAAGTATACAACCACACACATAAATAGTATCGTATCTGTAAATAGTATCGTACAACTGAATAGTATCGTATACTGGAACAGTGACGTATTCCGTAAATAGTGCACCAGGTAAGCTCCCAGAAAAGAGAGGTGGGTCACTAATAGACACACTTAAATACCAAGTCTTTCCTAGCCAGAACTTCTACCACACTTTATTTCTAGCAATTTCTTTTCTGATGTGGAAGAGCAGACAATATTGCAACCACAGAGCATACTAAGAATCGACATTTTCCCAACTTACTGTAGCGGACCACGAACTAATGGCTCTGATATTGTTAGAAGTAAGTCCCACATCGGTGGGCTTACCATTCATTACTCCTCATGGAACTTATAAAATGAGGCTTAAGGGGAAGAGTATTATCATCCCAAAATCTTCTCTTCCTCTCTTGTATATTTTCTTGTATTCTTTGTGAGGTTGTTCTCTCATAGTATTTAGAGAGAGGTGTTGTAATTTTCTCCTATAGTGAAATTCTTCTAGTCTTACCCCGTGGTTTTTCCCTTTATTCATTGAGGGTTTTCCACGTTAAATATTGTGTGTTCAATTCCTCTTTTTTCATCTCTTATTTTAGTTGTGAGGCACTATTCCGTCACTCTGGTACCTAACAATTCATGCCAAGCATTTGTCTTTCTTTGGGTTTATCTTTACCCATGGACCTTAATATTGGAGGCTGTGATTCCATTAATTGCTTCTCAGTATTACCCATGTCAAATTCAACCACTGAAACCAGAGAAATTTTCCAGGATGGGTTATGTCAATCTTCGCCAAACCAGAGACCATTGCTTCTCAGACACAAAATAATGCTTGACAACTTTGTAAGGAGAGCAATAGCTTTAAATGAAAGAGGCAATTGTCAAGAACAATTGAAGCTGAAGCCTCTCATGTGGTCTGAAGAGGAGTTGGATTTTCTTTGGATTGGTGTGAGGAGACATGGTAGGGGCAATTGGGATGCTATGCTAAGGGATCCAAGACTGTGGTTTTCACCATTGAGGGTGCACCAGGGGACCTTGCTGAGCGGTGGGAGGATGAACAATTAAAACTTTTGAATGATATTGGTGTTCCACAGTTCAACAATCCAAAAGCAGAAACTGCATATTCAGAAGGAAACTGTAGCTTCTTAGATCCCAAAGCAGGTTTTGGAGAGAAAATACAATGGATGAGACTCGGCTATCACTTGGAGATGTATATTCTTACAAGGAGAGTAGTCCCTTGAAGGAACCTCTTGGCAAGTTAAATTTTCAAGTGTACGCAGTCATAGGCTAACTAGTCAGTCGAGCATGCCCAGGGAAAATTCTTATTCAAATTATTTTCCTTTTAATTGTTTGGCAGCAAAGAATAATTTTCCCCACTGGCTTAGAGAAGCAGTTATTACTCCTCCTCCAAAGTCAGTTGAGCCAAATCTGTCTGCAGCTGTTTCATTGAGTTCTCATTCAGAGATGCTAGGAGCTGCAGACCGTTCCTTTAATGCTAGTAAGTCATGCTTTCTGACTCAAAATAGGTTAAGTGGTTTGAGGACAAATGAGCTATATATGTCCAGTGGTCCTACACAACCTATTCAAGAAGAAAATACGGGATGGTGAGAATGAACAATTCCCTGGAGATTCATGTCAACAAATCGGATGACTTGATCATTATTGATAGTGACGCATCTTCTGAAGAGACCATATCTGATGATCATTGTGCTCGGCTGTAGCTCTGAAGAATGTATTTGCTGTTGATAAGCCTGATATAACTGTGAGCTGTAGAAAAGGTTGTACGTGAATGATATATAATTTTGTAGATTAGCAATTTGTGAACTTCTGCTAAATGACAATGTTAATTTTAAATCCCAACTGAATTTTTCAGGGCTTGCAAATGCTTAACAATTTTGACAAAAAAATAAAAAGAAGGGGAAATGCACAATTTTATATGTATATACAGGATAAGGTGAAAAAAGAAGAAAGCTGATGTTAATTTTTTCTATTGTGATAGTATATTTTGAACTGATGTTCTTGTGGAGGAATTTGAATCATGCCACTTATCCATAGCGATCTTAAGGGATTCCTCTTCATCCATATGTTGAAAATGAAACACAAATCATAATTAGCAAAGTATCTGCTATCATTTTGGCGTCTTAGCTTAGGATATGGACTCTATTTATAATAATAGCGAAATGCTTTACTATGTGGATTCTTGGACTGTTTCACAATTGGTGAGCTTAGTTGATTTTCCACCATTTGTTAACTCAGGATCTTGGTTGATCTGTAAGGAACTTTGTACCTTTCTCAATGCTTCTAGCTCTGCTGAAATCTCTTTCATTGTTGGTCTCTTTTTCCCATTCAGTCTCGAGCATCTCATTGCAAGATTTGCAATGGCAAGAAAATCATCTTTCCTGGCTTCATTAACCACTCTGGCATCTAAAATCTTAGAAATTTGGTTCTCCTTTATCAATGAACTGAAATCTGCAATCAGATTAGACCCTCATCTTCTTGGAATGAAATGGGTTTTCTCCCAGTTATGAGCTCTACAAGCACAACCCCGAAACTATATGCATCACTTCTATTAGTAAATTGACTGGACTGGAAATATTCAGGATCTATGAACCCAAAAGTTCCTCGTACAGCTGTGGTTAAGTGAGTCCTATCATGAGGGACTGATCTTGGAAGTACCAAAGTCAGACACTTTGGCGCTGTAATTATGGTCCAGGAGTATGTTGGAGGGTTTGATGTCTCTGTGGAAAATGGGAATGGAAGCTGCAAAGTGCATATATGTCACTGCTCCAGCTACCTCACGCAATTCTAGGGCGAGTGTCCCATGAAAGGGACGAATAGGAGGGAAAGGGTTCCATTGGGAATAAATTCATACACAAGTAATGGGGGTTCAGTCTCAATCTGGTTTCTTTCAATTTCTTTTGACTTTTTAACTGCAACTATGGTACCATCTGGCAACATTCCTTTATAGTTTATATACCGTGCCATAGCCACCCTGACCAAGAAACCTACTCTGGTTGTACTTATCTGTTGCTCTTTCCAGCTCCTCTGCCCTAAAAAGTTTTGTTTTTTCTCCATTTCTGTAAGATGATATTTTTTTCTTGTAACGAGTAGCCACCGTTTTGCCTGAACAATTTCTCCTTGCGAATCCTTTCTCGCTTTTTCTGTAGGCATTGATATAACTTGCAACCCAAAAGAAACAAACACAGAAATCCTGCACCAATGCGAACACCTGCAAATACACAAATAAACGAGAGTTTTTCAACTGGGATTATTCCCATATTCATTTTTTTTAGGTATTAATATACAGAATAAGTTATTTAGTATTCATTAATTGTTATTTATATTTAATAAACTTTCAAATATTTATTGTGAAATTAACGGTCAATAAATAATTGACAACTCACTTTAGGTATCAAACCCATCAGGATACCATAGCAACTCCTTTTTCAACTAAAGTGAAATCAAAGACTTCAAGAACTGTATAAATGATTTACATACATATATAACCACTTATCAACATAAATTATATTATTATTTAATTTTATTCACGAACTAAAATGAAAATTGAATAATTTTTTCTTAAGCCACACTATGAGTCATTTACACCGAAACTATACTTAAAAGGAAAAATGACATTTTAGGTCAACTTGATAAAGATAATATTAATTTAGTTCATTTTAAAAATTAATTAAGTATTCAATTATATTAACTAATAATTTATATATAATTAATTACATCAAATATCAAAATAAAAATAAATTATTAATTAATTTTTAAAATAAATTAAATTAATATTATCTTTCCCAAGTTAAAGTAAAAGTACATTATCCCTACTTAAAAGGCTTGAAGCTTCCTTTATCGGCTAGGAGGATTAGGCCGGCATAATAACGATGAATTGCAAGGTCCATAAAAAATCAGAATATATATATATACTAAAATGAAAATTGAATAATTTTTTCTTAAGCCACACTATGAGTCATTTACACCAAAACCATACTTAAAAGGAAAAATGACATTTTAGGTTAACTTGACAAAGATAATATTAATTTAGTTTATTTTAAAAATTAATTAAATATTTAACTACATTAACTAATAATTTATATATAATTAATCATATCAAATATCAAAATAAAAATAAATTATTAATTAATTTTTAAAATAAACTAAATTAATATTATCTTTTCCAAGTTGAAGTAAAAGTACATTATCCCTACTTAAAAGGCCTGAAGCTTCCTTTATCGGCTAGGAGGATTAGGCCGGCATAATAACGATGAATTGCAAGGTCCATAAAAAATCAGAATATATATATGACTGTGCAAGAGCTGTTGAAGTCCATAAGATAAGGAACGCCATCTTAATTACATATATATTGCTTGCTAACGATTCAATCACTTGTTGGTACTAATGATTTCTTGTTTCTTGGTTTGAATACATTCTCATAAAATATAATGTTCCTATGAACACATTTTTTGCTTGATTGTCAAGACACTTGGAGTTACGTTTCATAAAAAAGAAATTAAAAAAAAAACATGTTGCATTACAAATTTGAATTGCAACTTTGAAGGGTTATTTCAGAACATGATATTAATGATAGTTTTAGTTAATAACTTGCATATAAACAAATTCTATGAAGCAAAAGCTTGAAAAAAAAATATCTATTATGGTTTTTGTTCATATTTTCCTCCTTTCGTATAAAGTAATACTGATGTGGAAAGATAACTTTTAGGATAAGCACACCATGACTACTATATTAATTACTGAAATTTATAAGATAGTTACATACTTTAAATGAATATCCACTCTTAAAATATTATAATAGTAATAAAAACTTTTCTCAAAACAATATTGGAATCTCCATAGTCGGGTGGCTATATAAATTATAAATTAATGTCACTAGCAGCGGCAAATACTGGACAAAGAATAAATAATCAAACATAACGCGGGGCCTCAGTGTTGATTTCCACGTTCATGGGCAAAGGTCTCAAATCAAGATAATTTTAGACTCCTAATCTTTATTGCCTTATTCGTCCTTACATTACAAGAAACCAAATGCCATAAATAAAAAGATTATGCATGTCGTGTATTATATATACATAATATATGATGATGCAGATCCCAGATGCGACAGCTGCTTTCTTGCTTTTAAATAATTGAGGTGAAGAAGAAGACTCGGTGGCAAGGAAGACACGTGTTTAGTGCATAAATTAAAATCAACCAAATTAATTCATTGATACCCAAGTTTTAGTCGTTATTCTAACGGGTTAGTCTATCCTATCCTTAAGGGTAGGGTTACTTTTAATTGAAATAATAATTTTTATATTAAAATAATAATATAAATAAAATTTTAAAAAATAAATATTATTTTTTAATTATAAAAAATAATAAAAGTACATGGGGGTAGGGAACATGTAAGGTAGGATAGACTAACCCCTATTCTAGGGTAACACATGCTCCAAATCCTTCTGAATGACATTATACGACAGCTATGGCCTATCCTTTGGGACTAGCTGGCAGTAGCCAAGACACAACTATAATATTGGACTCTAAAAAATGACAACCTACTAATTATTTGTTATTTTGCGGACCCCAGGGTGTGATGGCCAGAATAAGGAACCTCAAACTTCAACTCATGCAATTCCACTCGGTGCCACTACAACGGGGCTCCTAACAGTGTGTGGGCCACCCTCTTCAACCCAAACAAGGTCTCCGAATGAGATATTTTCCTTCTTATACCTCGTATACTTTAGGATAACAGAGTAGGTCTGTTTCTCATACTTAGATTTGAATGCTAGCGTCTCAGGTGACACTGTAACCACAGAACCCTTGGGTTGCGTCACCTTGGCTCTGTATGAAGCTGCACCATCTCCAACATTGGTCACAGTCCTCTGAAACTTTTGGACAACTGATCTTGTTTTGTTAGTATACAAAGCTATAAATGAAGGGTAGTTAAGATCGGAGGATGGGTTTGCACAGTTATAGGAGGTTGATCTTGTAATGGTTAAGATTTGCTTGTGTGTGTAGTCCAAAGCACAAAGGAGGTTAACATAGTCCTGCGGGGTGGCATCATATATCAAACCTGGATCGAGTGCTCTGTTAGGATCGATCTCACCGGCTCCCATGGCCAGAGGCGAAGCATATTGAGATGGGTTGGCATTATCCCGAATAGGATTTTGGGTATTATCGAGGGGATTGGCAGTGGTTACTAATGCAGATCTTATAGCAGCTGCACTCCATTCTGGGTGTGCAGCCTTCAGAAGAGCAGCAACCCCTGAAGCGTGAGGACAGGCCATGGATGTCCCAGACAGCAAATTGTACCCACTGGATAAAAACACATTTGTTCCAATTCTAGCTGCTGATCTATGAGGAACGAAAGCAGCCAGAACTTGAGAGCCAGGTGCCATTATATCAGGCTTTAAGACGCCCGGATAGCTGGGTGAAGGACCTCTTGAAGTGTAAAAGGCAGCAGCAGGTGCTGGCTTTATTCCATTTCCATTTCCAACAAATGTTTGTTGAAATTTGATGTTGGCGGTGGGCGTCTCATGACTTTTTGCATACTTGATCACAGATGGTGCATCCCTTGGGCTGATTACAATACTTGGTGAGAAGACACGTCCGGTTTCAATTAGTGCGGGATCCTCAGAGATAAATACAGCCCCTACCACACTAGCCGCTGTGATAGAATTGATTTGCTCGAAGACAGAGATTGACTCTGAGACATCACATAGAATGATCCCTGTTGTGGCGACTTCAGATAACAGCTTGACCGAGTTGCATGCTGATAGAGTCTTATTGTAGACAAGTAGGCTATTTTCCACTATGGCATTTGCCGCAAACAAGGTCCAACCGACAATGGTTAGGCCATTTCCCAGTGTCAAACTGCCAAATGTACGATCTATGGTGCCTGCTGCCACGGTCAGGACCCAGGGGATTCCATTGTGCAAGGTTCCAAGATCTGGACCTTCGTTGCCTGCCGAAGATGAAACCACCACCCCCTTCTCCATTGCTGCAAAAGAAGCTATTGCTACAGGGTCCTCATAAAGTGGGACACTATCGAAACCCATAGAGATGGAAATCACATCAACCCCATCAGCAATGGCTTGGTCCATTCCGGCAAGAACATCAGAGGCCTGACGTCCCTCCTCCCAGAGGACCTTATACATGGCAAGCCTAGCTCGCGGTGCAATGCCTCTGGCTACCCCTTTAGCGTAGCCAAAAAAAGAGGCGCCATTAACATAGTTGCCGGCAACAGTGGATGATGTGTGGCTCCCATGGCCCTGTGTGTCTCTAGCTGAGTTCATGCTGGTTGTTGTGACGTTAGGATTTGCCGCAATCACCCCCTTGTTGAAATATCTAGCTCCAATCAGTTTGAAGTTACACATGGAGGAATTAAATTCTTGTCCCCACTCACATGTTCCTTTCCATCTGGCTGGGATTTTCTTGGTCATGCCATCATCTTTAAAGCTGTCACTCTCAGGCCATACACCAGAGTCAATAACTCCGACAATGACGTCCTCCCCAAAATTTGAAGCATGCCATAGGCCATTGGAGGAATCGAGGGAGAGAAACTCAAAGGTGTGGGTGGTGTCGATGGTGGCAGATCTGTCTGGGTAAGCTGTGACGAAGCCATGGGCGTTCTTCAGGGTCTCCAACTCATCTGACGATAGCACAGCACTAAATCCATGCATGGCATGATTATAGGTGTACACTAATTTCTGTGATTGCTTGGATGGATGATCAGCTGTTGCTAACTTTATGGAATGAATGGTGGACTCATACCAATGATGATGGCTCGCAAATACCTGAGGCATGAGGGACTTGTCCATATGAACTATGTATGTCGAGCTTTCAGCGTTGGCATAGAGAGCCAATAAAAGCCAAGGAGTAATCAGGAATATCCATAGAAGCGGAACTACAAAGTGAGGCTCCATTGTTTAAGGCTTTAAGCAGCTAGCTAACAATGAAAATTTTGGCTTTTGAACAAGCAGCTTATATAGGCTTTTTATGTCTTTGTAGGGCATGATCGATGTTGACATATATAATTACAAAAATAAAATAAAAATTAGAATAATATTACTTGCACAATAATTGTATATACTATTGCTTGGCATAACCAAATTTAAGTGGGGTCAAATAAATTCAGATGGAAACAATATATGAGGGCATTGTACCGTAAAAAATTATAAGGGTGAAGGGATAGAGAGAAGGGAAACAAATGTACATGAAAGATAGATAAACTAGTCGTTTAGGCACTTGCATTTCTTTTATTTTATTTTTTTTATGTTTTTACTTTTAGGCCGGTTAATTATATTAAAAGACTTAAAAATAAATAAATTCAATTCGTGGTTACCAATAATGTTCTTAATTTGACAGAATCAGCTTCATAATTAACTTTTTAAATGCTGACGAATCACGTACACGTACGGGGAGGCCGTTTATGGTAAATAAAATAAAAATATAACCATATTATATATACACATTAACTGGCATTTGTCGTTGGCAATTTCGTAAATGTCAATTTCGTGTCTGGTGCCGGATTTTGTATTTTATTTTAATTTTTCCCTCTTATCATGGACATTTATTGTCTTTCTCTGGAGAGATTCTTTTTTCTATAGATGTTGAATCCGTCAGCAAGCGGCTATTGTGCTTAGTTTGGCAAACTCTAGTGTACTGACGATGGTGTCCATGTTTGTGGAGATTATTATCCCTACGTACATGCGTTTAGTTTGGTATCGGAAGCATGCAATGGAATGCTTTCAGACTCACTAAAGTTTCAGGTTTGAAATATTTTTTAATTTCAATATAGATTGAGTGAACTTCACAACACTGCATTTAGACAACGAAAGATAAAGAGCCTCATTATACCATACTTAAAGGATGTAAAAATGAGTCGCTTGTCAAAATATTACCGGGATGTAATTGATAAACATATTTTATATGCATAATTTAGCACTTCTCATTGGTCTATTCTTATGAAATTATTGCATATATGAAGTGAAAATTGCATAATTCCTCATATATTGGTTATGTTGTTACAAATTGAGCAGAACATCCGAAGGACTATTCAAAGCAGTTGTTGAATCAAAATATCATGAACTTGAATGTTGATATCAGTATAGCTCAAAGAAAAGAGAAATGAAGACTTAAACTCAGTGAATTTTGGGTTACATCAAATTCAAGACAAATCAGAAAATTCCTGCTCAAAACTATACTCGGTTATTTGGTGATTTCTCAAGATCTAACCGTTGGATGTAGCTGAAATTTTGATATGTCATTCATGACATCATTCTCTATGACTTTCATAGAAATGAAGATTTCCAGATTAGCACCGGAAGTGGGTCAAAATTAGGCAACAAGTTGGTGGCTGTCATTATTGATATAATCTGAGTAGTTTCGGAAAAATGGTCATAACTCAAGATCCAACCGTTAGATCTGCTTGAATTTTTGGCATGTTCTTCACGACTGCATGTGCTACAACTTTTATGAAGAGAAGATTTCCAAATTATGACAGGAACAATGACGAATTTGGTAATCTTCGGAGCTGAAATTTCAACCTATGTGCAAAGAGATTTGACAAAATTGTAATTGAATAGTTCTAGCCTTTGCCTATAAAAGGAAGGCATTTGCCACACTTAAGGACATCCCATTTCTGAATTCTCTCATTGTAGTTTGAGTTAGGGGTGAAACTTTGATAAATTGTGAGATTTATACTTTGATTTCAAGGTTAGATCTTCCAATTTGTTTAAAGTAAATCCCAAAGCTCTTGTAGTTTGTATAATATAATCTTCATCTTATTCAAGTTTCTTCATCTTGATGTCTAGTTAAGGTTCTTCCTAGAGTTAGGGGTGACGCTTTCATAAATTGTGAGATTTATACTTTGATTTCAAGGTTAGATCTTCCAATTTGTTTAAAGTAAATCCCGAAACTCTAGCCCGTTGTGTTCTTGTTAATACCAACAACCACTTTCATTTCTATCATGCTTTTCACTTATTCTATACTATGATTGCAATTTGAACTCACACGTAATTTGATTCGTTTATCATATCCAAGAGTAGGTTGATTATCTTGAATTGTTTATCTTACTTGTTCTTAATGCTTTTAATTAATTGGCCATTAATTAAATTGAATTGATAAACTTTAAGTAACTTGACAAAGGGATTTTTGTTTTAGATCTAGGTAAGATAACATATGATCCTTGTGCGAAAGCCTTGAGTTTATATAGGATAGACATATACCTATATGACATATGTAACCATTAATGAAATCGAAACTTAATGAATTCTTGATTATTTGATAAACATAGACATATAGTTAATCATTAATTAAGGATATTTCTATTTGACCATTGAAAGAGGCTTATAGATAAGTTAATGATTTCTAATTAACAATTCAGATAATTAATTGATCTTAGATAAAAGTAAGAGAATCAAGTAAAGTGTGAGGAATAATTACAATCCTAGGCTTGGTTAATTTGACCATTAAATTCTTCTTCTTGTATACTTTAATTTTTAATCTTTCATAACACTTCCTCTTATTAAGTTGTTTAAATAAGATTGAGTTTTGTAAACTTTTAATAGATAGTTAAATTTAGAATTAATCCCTGTGGGTTGGACACTTTCTTACTATTATATTACTTGATTTACAATAACGTATACTTGCGTTCTGATTTACCACGTGAGCACTCTAGTCCCTAGGGTGATTTTATAGCAATGGAAAGGAAGAAGGATTCAAGCATACAGCTGTTGATGAAACTGACCCAATTCATATTATTCGTTCAGCAAATGAGCACGGAAGGGCCATTGATTGACCTTGTATTTTAAATCCAGATCAGAAAAAAGAAACAAGCAGAATTTGTCCTACATCATAGGCAGCTGAAGTCTGAAGCTGGCTCTTAAACAAGCACAGAATCATGGATGAAGTCTGACTAGGATAAGCATTGTGCTTGCAACCTACTACCAAAACAGATACCCTTCAGACACCTGAGGCTAGCTCAGGTAGTTGGGGTGGGAAGGGGGTTGAGTAGTTGATCGCAAGTTCGATCCCTCATGAAACCCAAAAAACAGATGCCCTTCAACACATGCAGACTTGAAAAACTAAAACCTGCATTGAATAGAAGACAGCAATTTATCCAACAATTATGAAAGCAAAACGAGAAAATCCACTAGAAAGAATCTAAATATGCACTTACGAATACTGCCAACAACTGGTCACCAATAGTTAGAAGCAATGACACTCGCCAATAACCCATAAGATGAATACCTATGCAGTTCTCAATTCACGCCCTTTGAAAATGCTTTTCCGTTGCAGGTATCCTCACTCTATTGATCAGATTCCATGAGCTTATCATTCCTCTGGAGTAAAAGTTCATAATAAATCAAACAAGAAAGGCATGTGCAACTTCAAGACATTACTAACAACAACAACAACAGCAGCCTTTTCCCACTAGGTGGGGTTGGCTACATGGATCAAACGACGCCATTATGCTCTGTCATAGACCATACTTTCAGATAAATCATTGATTTCAAGATTCAAGACATTACTAAGGAAGGATTAAAATTGAATACCCTGAAAACCATGGCAGTGTTCTAAGGAAGGATGATAAGCCAATTTGAAATTATTTTGCCCCACTTTAAATGATTATGAAATTATGATACACTCCCACAAGAGAGACAAACGGATGAGACAATTTTCTGACATGAATAACTACTTGTTATGTGAGAGAGCAGAAAACAGAGCATGCAGTCAGCCTGAAACATAGCAAGACAAATTGAAGGGAATTATGCCGAAAACTGATGTATCTTTATTTTGCCATCGAATGATTAAGCATACATTTAAATTACAATACAAGCACAACATTCATTCTATTTGCTTTCAGAATACCTACAACAGAAAAAATGATGAGGTAAGTTGCTGAAACGAGATATTTTAACAAGTAAACTAATTTGGTCAAATGGGCATTGTGCATTTCTTTTGAGAATGTCCTAACATATGGCAGCGACCACATTGAACAACTCTTTTGGGACGCTTAAAGTTCTCTACTCTTAGAACCTTCTTTTTAGGCCTTCCAGGTGGTCGCCGAATCTTTGGTGGGCGAATTATGATATCAACCCTTGCACCTCCACCCTCTACTCCTTCCCCTTGTTCTCTCCATTGACTCTTATCTGGAATAGGATTTATCATCTGTGAATAGGTCATTCTGTAACTTTGTACTGTGAAGCAAGGTTCAGCAAACATATGGGCATTGTGCCCACAAGAAATAAGTGCTGCAGCAGCATGGGCACAAGGTAAACCATACAGCTGCCAGCGGCAACAAGAACACACACGACTTCGGATATCCACAATATTGGTCCTCTCAGTTGACACAATTTCAAACTCAACTTCATTTGCCCGGAGTACTTGATAGCAATGAGCATCAGAAATTGCCTCCAAAATCCGCTTCTCAGCAGATGGTACAAGAATTGATGTCCACCTCATGCCCATATCCTGGCGATCATTAAACCAAGATGTCAACTGCTGTCGGATGTGTTCCATCATCTGCACTATAGGGAGCTCATGACATTCACGGGCCCAGTTATACAACAATTCTGTTACCTCAAGTGAGAAATGGCCATATCGAACTCCTTCAAAGTATGCCACAGCCCAAAGTTGGGGAGGAAAGTGTTGAAACCATGATATAACATCCTGTGAAATTTCTATCATCTCAGCAATTTTGCTTTCAAATTCAACGGCTGTAAGTGCATAAACAGCATTCCAAAAGATGTTCACCAACTTTGTGTTCTTAAATTTATCGCGAAAGTTTTCACTAACATAACGGAGACAGAAACCATGAGAAGCAGTTGGAAAATGTGTTTCTACTGCTTCCACAATGCCTCTTTGCCTTTCAGATAGTATTGTCAGTCTAGGCATGTTGTCAGTGTTTACTCCTATAAGCTTTCGCAATTCTGACATGAACCACATCCAGTTTTCATCACTTTCAGCATCAACAACAGCAATGGCCAAAGGAAACAAAGCATCATCAGCATCAACAGCTGCAGCGCAAAGTAATGTACCCAAGTATTTTCCTTTCAGATGTGCTTTGTCAAGTTCTAAAAGTGGCCTACAAGCATTTATAAACCCATATATTGATGCACGATAAGAAATAAACAGGCGATGAAAACAATTATCTTGTCCAGTGGCAACAACTGATGCAATGCTCCCGGGATTGGTTTTCCTTATTTGCTCGCAGTATGCGAGTAGAAGACGGTAACCTTCTTCAAATGTTCCATGAAGTGCGGCCATGCTCCGCTCCTTCCCACGCCAAGCTTGCATGTAAGAAACAGCAACTCCATGCTTATCACGAATATCTTGCAATATTTCTTTTGGCTTGTATTGTGGATTATCTCGAATACGTGCTTCTACAGATCTTGCAACCCAACCTACTGATGCCTGATGATGATGAAGATTGTGAACTCCCTCACAGGTATGCTCTCCATGTAGGGTTCTTATCGTAAAAGTTGGAACACCAGGACATTTTGCTACATGGACACGCCATGGGCACCCTTCTTTAGAGCATTTTGCTATTAAACGACTACGATCTGATTTAACTATCCGAAGATCAAAATGCATAGCTATAGCAATATCTTTCAATGTTCTTCGGCAGGTTTCCACATCTGGAAACTCTTGCCCAATGACTAATGGATGATCTGCTATGTTAACAGAAGCATCAGCTAAAACTAAAGAATGATTAGCCATATATCCACCAAAACAAGGAAAGAGCAATGTCATGTGACACTAAGGGTTTCCATCATATTTATGAATTATTAAGGGCTTCCAAGGACAGGCATTGAAAAATGTCACCATATTAAACTTCCTGCCAATTACAGACTCTGCAATACATCAGAGAAAAAATGATTAAATTCGATAATCAAAACAGAAAACCAGTGAAATAAATGAAAATATTGAATTATCATACCAGTAAAGAACATAATAAAATCTGTAAATAAAGTAACAGATATTGGGTGTTCAATAATTGGTTCATTCAATATGAGAAAAATGAAAGCAACTGCAGAGGGAGAAAAGAGTAAAAGGACCCATCAGCAGACTTAGAAAATAAATCTACAAACTTATACACTTATTTACAAGGGGATTGTTTGTGAATAGGTTATTGCATGTGAACATTATGAGCCCAATAACAAAAGTGAAGTACATAGAAGCAAAACTGCCAGAACATTCACCTGTTCCATAAAACTCGATATATTCTTCGATAAGATGGAAGTCCAAATATTCCACAAGGAACCAAAGAAGCATAGCTTGGATGGAGAACTTCATTAGCAAGGAAAGCCAATTGCTTTGGTTAATCTAATTACAACAACTATGACTTTTAAGTATTGTAAAACTTATTATGTACAGGTCCCTATAAATTATCCCCAGAAAAGAAGACACAAATTAAACAAGTTAAAAGAAGAACAGGTTATTGAGTATTGAGAGTTGAGACAAACACCAAATTTATCAGAAGTTGTTCCTAGTTCTTCCTCCCTCCAACTTTATTTTTTGTAAACTTGGAAGCCTACTTATTGATTAAAGAGATGATTGACATGATAAATTTCAGCTGCCAGAGGATGGGGATTAAGAACTTATGGAAAGGTATATAGAAATTGAATGTTATCCAGAAAATTAAGTTTTATAAAATAATTAAGTTTAATGTGTATGAGGTAAGGGTAATAGAGTAACAACAAACTTATAATTCTTACCATTCCATTCTCTTCCATTCCCATTGCATCACGAAACATCCAAACCGTAGTATGAAAGCTTTGTTCCATTCCATTCCGCCCATCATGAAACTTGGAAACATAGCCGAAAAGCAAAATAGCAATGGCATCAGGACCAATAGAGTCTTGCAGCTACTGGAAAACATGCCAAGAAGGCATATCAATATCTCTTGGGAATATATTAAAGGCCTTCAAGTTTCAAATCACTAATAAAAGTCACAATGCTGAGACTGAGAGGGAACAATGACAGAGATTGGTCACAACTCTGCATCAAAAGAGGTGTAGGGCACAATAACTGTAACACTCACCGCGGATCCAACATTCTCAATCTGGAAATTTCAATTTATGAATCTATTATTCAAATTTAGAAAAAGATGAGATGGGATTTTGCCCTCGTAAAACAATTCTCAATTCTGAGCCTGTGATGAGATGAGCGACTAACGTATTCTACAAAATTGCTTTCTTTATCACATAAACAAAAACAAATTTCAAATTTGGAACAGCCACAAAGTTCTATGTCAAGATAATTGTGGGTATGGTACGGAAGAAAAACTAAGAAGAGAAGTTATGTTGGAAATATGGGTAATTAAATTGTTCGCAACAGAGAAAGAGCACCTTACTTGATACTTGATACTTGATACTTTATAGTTTATAGTAGAGCTTTCTGCTAATGCTCTTGTTCCTCCTCCTCCTTCTTCAGTTTTCCTTTCTGCGATTACAGAAGGAGATAACGGTGGACCGTAGTAAACAAGGTTTTTTTTCCCCCTTTCCTCCTGAATTTTTTTTTTTAGTTTACATTACTGTATAGGTCTTGAACTTTTTTTTTTTTGGTTTTGGATATTTAAATAGGTTTGTATGTTTTAAAATTTATAATTACGTACCTATAGTTTTATAAAAAATTAATTTGATCCTTATCATTAAAGTATTGTCAGCAATTGTTAAATGGATCTAATTAATTTTTTAAAAATTATAAAAACTTTGTTATTTGATCTTTATAATTTAAAAGATTTATAATTAAGTTTCTGAATATAATTTATTATTAAAAAATTATTATAAGATTTTAACGGCAGTAATTTAATTAGAAATTTTTATAATTATAAGAATCTAATTATAAATTTTTAAAACATATAATTAATTTGAATTTTTTCAAAAATTTCAAGAATCTAAAAGTAATTTAACTTTTTAAAACTATACAAATTTGCTTAAAATTATATTTCTTTGAACTTATTATTTTAGAAATTATAATCACACGTATAATATGAATTATGATTCATTCAAAATATTATAATAAAACTTAATATACAAAAAAATATTAAATATAAATATATTATTATAAACTAATTTACTTGTAATTCCGCTAGAGATTATTTAAGTGGTTCACGTTTGAATTTATGCATTACAAATGTTTATTACTTTTTTTGTATGTATATATCAGAAGTATTCTCGTACCCTTTAAGTGTGAAGTTAATCTCTTTCAAGTTATTAACTTTCCTCATAATAATTTTTTTTTAAGATTCGAATATTTGACCTTTTTGTAGAGTCATAAGTTGCTTATCAATCCAACCAATGATACATAGGTTGTTCACTTGTTATTTTAAAAGTTCCATTTTGTCATATAAAAAAATGTCATTTTGTTTTATTCATAATTTTTCTATTTTGCACATTTGTTCAAATAACTCATTTTCGTTACTATTTCGGTATTTCCATTAACCATATTTTATAATTTTGTCCATAATAGGTGCAGAGATCACTCGTCAATAAAGAAAAAGGTAAATATGACAATAAAATGATATAAAGTATATATAAAAATTTAAAATAATAAAGTATGCAGGTTATAAAAAAAGTAATCTAAAAAATAAAGAATGTAACTTAGAACTTCTAACTTCAAATAGCCAAATAATCTGAAATAGATAATTTTGGCCAAAGGAAAGGAAAAAGGAAGAAGGGAACATGAATTGGAGCAAGAACGAGATAAGGAAGCAGAGAAATGGAGAGGGCAAAGAAATCAGCCGATCGGTTGATACGCAAGACTTTTAGCAAGGCAAAAGTAGAGTATTTGTTTTTGTTATGTGGTTGCACTGATGCAGACAGGAAGTACTTTAAGATCAGAGTCATTTTGATAAATGATGGGGGGATATGTTGCAGCCTTGCAGGTTGGAAGATTAAGAATGACGATCAATTTGCTATGCACGTGGTGTTATATTGTGGACAATTTGGAAAGGGCTAATCAAACTCTTTCAAAATAAACAAGTGTATCCTTTTAATGCAACAGTAAGGGCTTCTGCAGCCAGCCATGAATTCCTATAGTTGAGGAATAAGGACATGTCTGCAAGTTCTCAACAGCTAAGATCATACACGTAACAAATTTTTTTAACACGACACGATTTAAACCTTGAAGAGTATATATTACAGAGGTGTCCAATAATGTACTTCTCGCGGGGACAAATTGAAGCACTTGAATATGGTTTGGACTTTGGAGGCCCCAGCATGATTCTAGCTGAGGCACTGGCAAAATAAAAAAAAAGGCTTTCAGATTGCTCAGGCTAACCATTGGTTTTAACTAGGTTACCCAATACCCACCCCCTCTGACGGGTATCCTGATATTGACCTTGAATACCCTTCCAGGATCCCGTGATACCGTTTTGATTTTTCTCTGTTTTCTATCTGATATATTCATCACTTAAATTTGCATATCAATGACATGTCTTATACACCTACATATAACAACCTATGCATTTAACTAGACTCACACGACTTAAGATTTTATACATCTTGTTGAATTTGTGTACAAGAATCATTGACCTTCTTATCGACTGCTACAACTGTAAGTAAAGTTGGTCCGCTTAGGTAATAACTCGGGAAGACAAGGCAAGGCAAAAAATAAAAAAGGTAAAAGAACAACAAGTATCAGAAATTAATTATACCATTGATTTAATGTTATCAGTTTGTATTAGACTATTAGAACATATCTTATAACGCATCTAACAAACACTCACGCTTCGGGTGACGTTTCTAGAGTCCAGACAGAGGTGCTCTGCATTGGGCATGACAACGTTCCCTGATCTTCTAGAATTTGTATTTTTCACACCCTTGCGTGGTTTTGACATTGACAAATTCCCCAGTACCCGGGAGAGACAACCAGAATCAGATCAAAACAAAATATGTTATTATTCACTGAGATGGCAACAATTAGTTGGCCAGCAAGGGTTTCAATGAAAAAGAACAACCATGGAACTGGAACAACATTGTAATGTAAGCAAAACAGAAACAGAAACCGAAGACCACGTTCCACGTACTAAATTATGGTTTAGGCCTTATCTCGATTCCTTGAACAAGAAGACCACCCTTCCAGTCACCACCCTTGATCTCGTAAACACCCATCTCCAGCTCCTTGTCCTCTCCTCCTTGGTTAAACAAGTCTCCCAATTCCATCTCCACCCATATGCTCTGTGCTTTGGATACTGATGATCAAGATTTTGTGTGAGTGATTGAGCTTCAACATTAGGCACAGAACGAGTACGAGTACGACTGAATATGCCAGCTGCACGGCGATGAACAATATGGTATCTTAGTCTCCGTCCTCTTTCTGCATCCAAGAAAACAATTCGCCTGCGAGTATCTGTATGACCTGATCCAACAATCCCAATGGAGACCTCAACTGACTGGTATTCGAACCCGTAGGCTCCAGCAGCGCTTGGCTTAAACACAAGGTAAGCCCCATTCAAGGTCTCTGAGGACAGCATGCCAGTGTTGATCCAGCCTTATTGGATATCCAAAACTCATTTAAACACGAAAATGAACAAGAATTGAGAGAAAAATTCACTCTATTTCTCTGAATAGAATTTACAAGAGAATTACTCTCTATACAAAAAACTCTCAAAATCTCTCAAGCTCTCTGGCTTTTCTCATTCTCTCTGGATACCCACACTTCTACTAAATGCATTTACAAGAGATGAGTGATGTCTATTTATAGGATAGGGGCTGCTGAAAATTGTCAAAGTTTGGCCACCAAACTTTGGTGGTTGATGACTTTGAGCTCATATCTACCATGCTACCATTGTTGACATTACAGCTGGAGTAGGTGGCATGGGTGGGTGACTGGACTCTTCAATTCTCCCCCTCCAGCCACTCTTGGAGCAATTGTTATCTAACAAGCATTCCAGCTATGTCTCTGCATAGCTCTAGCTTTTCTTTGGTAACAGTCTTTGTTAACATGTCAGCTGGATTCTCTTTTGTGTGGATCTTCACTAATTTCAATAATTGTTTATCTATGATCTCGCGTATCCAATGATAGCGGATATCAATGTGCTTTGTACGTGAATGGTACATTGAATTCTTACTCAAATCTAGAGCACTTTGACTGTCACAATGTACCTTGTAATCCTTTTGCTTGATTCCAAATTCTTGGAGAAAACGCTTTAACCACAACATTTCTTTTCCAGCTTCTCCTGCTGCAATATACTCTGCTTCTGTTGTGGATAGAGCAACGCACTTCTGCAATCTTGATTGCCATGAAATGACTCCCCCTGCAAAAGTGTAGAGAAATCCCAAAGTAGATTTTCTACCATCAAGATCTCCTGCCATGTTTGCATCTGTATAACCTTCCAGGATTGGATCAGCTCCCCCGTAACAAAGACAAATTTTTGATGTACCTTTTAAATACCTGAGAATCCACTTGACTGCCTCCCAATGCTCCTTTCCAGGATTAGAGAGAAAACGACTACTCACGGTACTGCATGAGCAATATCCGGTCTTGTACACACCATTGCATACATCAAGCTTCCAAACTCGCTATTTGAAGAATAAGGTATTCTTGACATCTTCTCTATCTCTTTCTTGGATGAGGGGCACGAAATCTTGCTCAACTTGAAGTGATTGGCTAATGGAATGCTTACCTTTGGTTTGGCATTATTGCATATTAAACCTTTTGATCACTCGTTCAATATACTTCTCTTGGGATAGCCATAACTTTCTTTGTTCTTCTGTCTCGAACTATATGCATTCCAAGAATCTGTTGAGCCGGTCCTAGATCCTTCATGTCAAAAGACTTGGAGAGTTCCTTCTTCAGCTGTTTAATTTTCGTTGCATCTTGTCCTACAATCAATATATCATCTACATATAGTAGAAGGGCAACGAAATTTCCATCCGAAAACCTCTGAGTATAAACACATTGATCTGCAGCAGTTCTCTTGTAGCCTTGACTCACCATACACGAGTCCAACTTCTTGTACCACTGTCTTGGTGCTTGCTTTAGACCATACAAGCTCTTTTTCAGCTTGCAAACGAGGTTCTTGTCTATGACCTAGCTGGCTGCTGCGTGTAGATTTCTTCTTTCAGATCTCCATGAAGAAATGTTGTTTTGACATCCATCTGTTCAAGCTCTAGGTTTAAACTGGCTACCAAGCCAAGAATAACCCTTATTGAAGTCATTTTTACTACTGGTGAGAAAATCTCATCAAAGTCAATTCCCTTTTTCTGTTGGAATCCTTTGACTACCAATCGAGCTTTGTGTTTCACCACTTTTCCGCTGCCATCTTTCTTCAGCTTGAATACCCATTTGTTTTTCAGGGCCTTTTTCCCTTGTAGAAGATTAATTATCTCATAAGTATGATTTTTTCTGCAGTGATTTCATCTCCTCTTGCATTGCGAACAACCATTTTTCTTTATCCTTATGAGATATGGCTTCTTGAAAATTTTCTGGTTCGCCATCTTCAGTAAGCAAACTATACTTGGATTCTAACTATACTCGAATTCTGGATATCTTTTCGACGGAATCCGACCTCTTTCAGATCTTCGAACTTCTGGATTAAGAGATTCACCATCATCAGTTCCTTATGATGGTCCTATATCTTCTGGTGGATGAGGTTGTGTCTCCCCCTGCTCAACACCCTCTTCTTCTTCCTCCTCTTCTGCTTCTGGTATTTCCTCAGGCACTAGATTGTTACCTGTGGCAAACTGTGCTGGTGTTGAACTTGAAATATCTTCTTGGGCACTGGATTCTGGAATTTGAGACATTGTGGGCTTTTCAATGTCTTTTATAGTCTGATTTTCATGGAACATTACGTCCCTACTTCTGATCACCTTCTTCTCCTTTGGGTCCCATAACCTGTATCCGAATTCCTTATCTCCATAGCCTATGAAGATACAAGTGGATGTCCTTGCGTCAAGCTTTTGCCTAAGCTCCTTGGATACATGCGCAAAAGCTAAACAACCAAATACTCTCATATGAGAATATGAAGGATGCTTACCAGACCATACTTTCTCTGGAACTTCAAAATCCAACGGTGCTGACGGTGATCTATTGATTAGGTAGCAGGCGGCTCTGACTGCTTCTCCCCAGAATGGCTTTGGCAGCTTAGCCATACTGAGCATGCTTCTGACTCTTTCCATAATGGTCTCGTTCATTCTTTCGACTACACCATTATGTTGTGGGGTGCGTGGGACCGTCTTCTTATGTCGGATGCCTTGACTCCTGTAATAGGCATCAAACTCCTTGGAAGTGTATTCGCCTCCATTATCAGACCGAAGACACTTCTTTAACTTCTTTCCAGTTTCACGTTCTACCATGACATGAAATAGCTTGAAGTAATTAAATACCTAGTCATTTGTTTTCATGAAGTACACCCACACCTTTCGAGAAGCATCATCAATGAATGTCAGAAAGTACCTGTTTCCGCCTAATGATTCCGCCTCTAAGGGACCGCAAACATCAGAGTGTACTAGACTAAGCAACTCTGATCTTCTCGTTGAAGAGAAACTGAAAAAGACTTTATGTTGTTTGCCAAACAAACAATGATTGCAAGGATCTGGAGCAATATTCTTGGCAATAGTAATAAGCTCCTTTTTCTCCAGGGTAGACAAACCTTTTTCACTCATGTGACCAAGCCTCAGTGCCACAGTTTTGTGAAACCTCTTTTCTACTATGTTGGATCTGACTGCATATATCTTCACATAAGTTTTATATAAAGTACCACAAATATGACCTCGAGCGATTACCATGGTGCCCTTTGTTAATTTCCATGCGCCATTGCAAAACCTGACAATTACCATAGCTTACATTTGTCAAGAGCTACTCGACAATAAATTCAATCGAAGATCCGCACATGTCTCGACATCCTTCAAGGTGATTGTGCTCCCTACATTTGTTTGGATCTTAACATCACCTATTCCAATCTCGGAGAAACTCGGAATTTTCCATCTTCACCGTTCCAAAGTCACACTTTATATGTTGTGAAGAAATCTTTGTGGGGAGTCACGTGGTAGGATGATACGGTATCTACTACCCATTCATTCTTCTCTTGAGGCGTGTAGGCATGTCTCATTATTGATGGAACAGTAAAGCTATCTCTCCAGGGATAGTGACAAAAGTGTCTCCATCATTATTCTTTGGTTGAGAACTACCTTGCCCTCGCTTGCTCGCAATCTTCGACAGCTTCTTCTTTAAATGACCTTCCATTCCACAGTGGTAGCACTTGTATGTCGGCCTTCTTCCATCCTGTGGATCTACCTCTACTCATGCTCCTTCCTTCCATTGCTTCGACCATTTTTCTGTTGTCTCCCTCGGCCTCGACTACTTCTTTGTTGTCTCCTCGGTTTGTTACAAAGGCATAAGACTCGGGTTCGTGCTCATATCCTTTCTTCTAGATCTCTTCGTTTGAGCAGGCATCTTTAACCGAGGACATGGTAAGTTTCCCATTTGGAGCCGAATTACTGAGAGAGACTACTAGCGTCTCCCAAGTGTCAGGAAGTGAACTGAGAAGTAAGAGCGCTTGTGTTTCATCCCCAAGCTCCATTTCTACAAACGACAATTGGTTTATCAAGCTCTGAAATTCACTTGTGTGCTCATGGCCCGAAGTTCCACTACTCGCCGTGATTAACCAATCGCCTCATTATTAAGGCTTTATTCCGAGCGGTCTTTGCCTGATACATGCCCTCCATCTTTGTCCAAAGGGTATATGCGTCTGTTTCTTTTGCAATATAGTGGAAGACACTATGATCAATCCATTGACGGATCTGACCAATAGTTTTTCTGTTTGATTTCTTCCACACTGCTTCCTTTGTAGGATCAAGGTTTACATCTTTTAATTACAGGGGATCGTACAAATCTTTACAACTAAGGAGATCTTCCATCCGAGGTCTCCATAGTGTATAGTTGGTAGAGGTGAGCTTTAGCATTGCTCCTGATGATGTAGATTCCTCCATTTACACTAACTTCTTCAAAAACAAAGTTGAATTCCTTCGAAAGTAAAAAACACCGTTGCGTCTGGAACGGTCGAAAATGGGAAATTTGACTCTTGAGTCAATTTGTAATTTCTAAAAGATCAAGGGCTAAAGTATAATTTCAGAAACTTTAGGGATCAAATTGTAATTTCTGAAAGATCAAGGGCTACAATATAATTTTAGGAACTTGAAGGATCAAATTGTAATTTCTGAAAGATCAGAGGCTAAAGTATAATTTCAGAAAATATAGGGGTCAACCTATAATTTTTTGAAAGTTCAGGCTGGATGATGACGTGGCTGTTGACGTGGCACTCACTAATGCTACGTGGCGCTGATGTGGCGGCGTAGTCTTGCTGGATCGCCTTCAACTTTGGTTTGGAGAGTGGGAGAGTGACGCCACTTCGTCAGAAAAATGCCGGCCAGTGCGAAGAGCGCAGCTTTATCCGACCGTTTGGACTCGAAAATTCCGTTGTCTTTGTCTTGTACACCAAGAATCTGTTGGAGTGGTCAAACACCAAATGGAGGTGTTTGAAAAATTCGAATTTTAAGAGCCAGAGACTTTGTACTTTCAAGAAACTCTCCCAACATCAACTCTGCCTCCAACTCACTTGTTGGGTATCGAACTCATTTAAACACGAAAATGAGAACAAGAATTGAGAGAAAAACTCACTCTATTTCTCTCAAGAGAATTTACAAGAGAATTACTCTCTATACAAAAACTCTCAAAATCTCTCGGGCTCTGCGGCTTTTCTCACTCTCTCTGGATACCACACTTCTACCGAATGCATTTCTGAGATGAGTGATGTCTATTTATAGGATAGGGGCTGCTGAAAATTGTCAAAGTTTGGCCACCAAACTTTGGTGGTTGATGACTTTGAGCTCATACCTACCATACTACCATTGTTGACATTACAACTGGAGTAGGTGGCATGAGTGGGTGACTGGACTCCTCAAGCCCCGAATTTCCAGCCAACACACGCTAACAAGTTCAGCCACCTCCGAAAACATGCAATTGCATTGCAACGAATAATTAAACTCTCTTATACAAGATACCAGAAGTATAATTATAAATGCAATGCAAGTAGTGAATTAATTACCTGGCCTCTGGAAGAGAAGTCCACCTCCAATACCTGGGGGTGTCGTGTCTGCCCATACAATAAACAGAATCCTTGCACTTTATCCAGTTGAAAGCTCTGATAATACCATTTGGTGGTAACTATGCCACTCCTTCTGTTTCCGTTTCTGTTTCTGTTTCTGGCCGTTTATTTATAAATATTTATAGTGATAAGGATGATTCAATCAATTCGATGACATGACAAGGGAAGCTTACCGGTTAAGTCTGCCTCATCTCGTCTCCTATCGTATCATGTTATCCATGTCCATATATATTTATTATGCAATAAGGTTCTTTATCTTTATTGGATCTCTACCGTGTACATCTCGATATATCGTGTCAATCTTCCCATTTATTACCACTATATTTTTCATTTTTATGTCATTTTAATAATGCGTTCCCTCGCCCATCACTCACCCTCATTCTAGTTTTAATTTTCAAGTTTTGATATTTTAATAGTTGATAGCGAAATAATTCATTTCTTAAAATAAATATATATTTCAAAAGTTATCTTCAAATTGATTTAAGATAATTTATTTTATTTAAATAGAGTCGAGTCTAATTATTTTTAGAAGTAAAATTATCAAAAATATAAAATTAAGTTACAGTATTCGTTGAATATTTTTTAAAAAATAGGAAAATATAATAAACTTAAATTTTATGTTGATAGAACTGATTTTGTTCATATGAAAAAGTAAATCCAGTATTACTTTCAACACAACATAAACTGATTTTAAGCATCCACAATGGATTTTAAATTGTTAACATATATGCAGCCAAGCAAGTACAACTTACATAATGTATACTTTAAATTATTTAAAATCTGGGTCATCTAATTATTATTTAGTGATTTAAAAAAATAACACAAATTTTAGAAAAAATATTTATATACATAATAACATTGCATAAAATATATATTCATAATGTAGGACAACAAAATCTGTTATATTATATGTTATTAACCTAAAGTACTTTGTTTTGGTAATTAACCTAAAGTACATTAATTACTAGCATGCATCATATTATATGTTTATAACATTGCTTAAAATATATACACAATGTACAGTGCATCATATTACAACCAACTATTCGTGTAGTATCGCCAAAAATAATTGATATGTAGTAGAATTAGATGATGCTGAAGGATATGGATTTCCTCGTTACTCACTAATGTGAGAACATCATGTTATGAAAAAGAAAGACATAAATTTTATTATGATAAAACTCATTAATATATATGTAAAATTCATTAATTATTTGTATTTTTTTCTCTTACCCCCTCATGTTAATGAGTTACGTGGCCCACCAACGGGTATGGGTTTCACCTTGCAAGGACTTGAAGAATGCAAAAGACCCAAGAACACATTTAAATATTCTTTTGACGTGTTTGTTAGTCGCTTTTTTATGTGGCCTAAACTATGATTTGCAAGTGTTCATTTAGAATTTAGTTCAACCACGAGAGGTATGAATGCAAATTCATCCACCAGACTGACCAGAAGCTGATTGATATCCTAAATACAAAAGCTATCCCACTTATTGGGACACTGAACTATAATCAATCATAAGAATTCCGATAAGCAATATAGCTTATGCCTAATAGCTTCACGAAGAGAGTAACAGTTTGGCACAAAAATATATCAGAATGTGTTCCAAAGCATCTGATTGCTCCCTAAGACAAGACCCATGCATAGTTAAGTTCTGTTAATTAAATTAAACAAAGAACTTTGGTTGCTTAATTGTCTTCCTTAGGCCTAACTTCTATTCCTTGAACAAAGAGACCGCATTTCCAATTACCACCCTTCGTCTCCGTAAGACTCATCTCCACTTCTTCATCTTCTAGGCCTGAATTGAAGAACTCCCCCATCTCAATCTCCAACCACCCATCGCTTCTCTCATTTGGACGTTGCAATCCCTGGAGCCTGCGGCGAAGCTGCCCCTCTTCTATGTTTGGGTCCAAACAGACATTTTTGGTACAACTATGGCCTCCATATATACATACTGATAACTCCACAGGACGGTAGTGAAATCCATGGGCATTGATCATCTTGAACACAAGATAAGCTGCATACTGAGTATCTGAGGACAACGCAAGGGTATTTATCTTCCCACGAATTTCAAGCCAACACACATCAACAAGCTCAGCAACTTCTTGGAACCTGTTCAACAGTTATACACAAAGTTGCAACCATAGGAGTACAGGAATGACGTGTCACAGAAAGACAGAAGAACATCCACAGTACAGTAGTGAAACAAAACTCAAGAGCTGACCTGGACTCCGGCAGGGTTGTCCAGTTCCAATACTGAGGAGTATCACCCCAAACAATGGTGAGATCTCTTGCAGCAAGCATATAACATTTTTTCCCACTCTTTCTGTCCAGTTGAAAGCTCTGCATTACAATTTACAGTGACACAATTCATTTCAGATATTGAAGAACTGCCAAAGCTTAACATTCTGAACCAAACATTATAAATCACTCAACACTTAGCCCACATTAAACCAACAGCTATGGTTCCTAATCCTACCTCATAAAAGTAAGGATTTGGTTGACTCATGGACCATATCTTTCATTCATAAGTTAATTACATAAATAGACAGCATTCGAAGTGCAACCCAAATGTTACTGATAGCCAAATACTCCAAGCCTTATTAAAAGCAACAGAACAAGACGCCATTGCCATGATCAAAGCTGCATCCAACATTAGCAATTCTGAAATCTGATCAGAGAGATCTGATCTGATCTGATCAGATCTAATTGACCCTATATTCCTAATGGGATCGTCGATTCCTATGTGACTTAAAAGTATTTTGTTAACAACCACCAATTCAGTAAAAGAAATTTGTTGTGGTTCAAGGTTTGATCATGATTTGATTTGAGTACATAATGATAAGTTGTGGTAAGTAAAAAAAGGGGGGGGGTAGGAATTTCCTAATTCCATTTACGAGGACAATTGGGAATAGGTAAATAAAAAAGCATGACATGGATTGGAAAGAAAGAGAAGAATACCTTTTTACCGTGGTCGATGATGATGGGATGATCGGAGAGAGCGAGATAGAGGGCTTTCTTGGAAGAAGATGTGGTGAGCAAAGAAGAGGAGGAATCAGATTGGGAAATGATAGATTGATAATCGGAGGGGAGAAAACGATCCCAGAGAGCATCGGATTGAGAGGCAGAGTAGAAAATGTTTGAAACGAGGGAGAATCTGCAGGCATCCACAGGAGTGGTGTACGACAATATGTTTGCGATGCATCCTTCGGGCAACTCCATCACGCTCCCTTTTCCCTTGCTTTCACTATCCGTCTCCTCCATTCTCACTTCTTACAACACACCATACTAGCCTTTGCCTACCAACATACTTATAACCTCAATCCCTCCCTCTACTTGGTACTTACATCTCTTTTCCTAACCTTATCTTTCGAATCTTATTCCCTATTTAATTTTGGGATTAGAGAAATTATTGTTGAGTTTAATTTTCATTATTATTAAATTATTAAAAATATAATTATTATAATAATTATTTAATTTTTTTTAATAATATGTTAATACAAAATATAATTCTTTTTTACACTTATAATAAATTTAAATTAAATTATTATTATTATATTTGTTTGTAAAAACATTGTATGGAAAAGAATTTTTTATTTTAAAATTTATTTCACAAATTTATAAAATAACATTTTTCTTTAAAAATTGTAGGACTGAGATTTCGTATTTTTTTATATATTTTTAATATTCTTATTTAATTCATAAAATGACACAAATTGTCCTCTTACATTTTACAAATTATTCTTATTCAATTATCTCTAGGATTAATTTCCAAATTATTCTTATTCTCTTTATGACTGATCTCTTATCTTTAGGAACAGTTTCTTTCTCTCTAAATATCTATCGATACAAGTTAAAAATTATTTATTGACTTATAGTGATATAATTTTCAATCTCTTAGATACTTAAACTTGTAATTTTTTATGGTGTATTTTTTCTTGCAGATTATTATTGAACCATTGATTTTTTTTTTAATTGTAAATTTTCTTTAATTTGTCTTAAAATTTTCAAATTTTGTACATGCCATACCCGAAAAATTTTGTGCAGTACATAGAGTAAGGCACAATGTTTATCGAAATTTTTTACCATGAATAATGAATTTGTATAAAGGAACAGTGCCATAGTATACCAACAGTATGAAAATATGATGTTATAGTATAAATCTACAGTATCAACGTATATAGCTACAGCCCCCTGCCGACAGGTGTTGAATCTGTGTAAGAAGGAGATTCTAAACTTAAGATCTGGTTGAGGTAAGAATTGTTGTTTTAATTTTTTTACCTCTTGTTGTTTTAATTTTTTTACCTCTTGTTTGGATATTTTAGGCTGTAAGGGCCAGAGGAAATTTTAACCTTTTGGATTAATGAATCTGTCTTTTAGCTTGATTTTGGACTATTAGATAGCTATTGGACTTTACTATGCTACCTTGGAGTCTTCAGTAGACGGAACTTTGGATTTGCAGTATATAGGTGAATAATTTATTAGTGGGATCTTTACAATTTGAATTGGCAAGACCTTTCAAGAGATTAAATTTCTCTTCAAAAGAATTATATGATATAATTTACCATGTGGACCCACATGTGCTATTTACCATGCAGCCCCTACAATTTTACTATTTATTCTGTGGGCCTCACAAAATTTACTATTTATCATGCAGGACACAAAAAACTATTCACTCAATGGGACCCACCCTTTACTATTCATATAGTGGGATTTACTCATTATTTATAAGTATTTCTAATGAGATTTATTAACATTTAATATTTAAAAATAAAAATATTTTTAAAAAAATTTCTAATAATAAAAATTATAGCTAAATTAGGAAAATAATTTTTCTTTTTAATTATAATTAAAGTTCACTAAATCTTAATAATAACAAATAAGATATATATAGATCTTCCTCAACATAGAAATAAATCCACACAGATTTGAAAATCACATAAAAGAATACTTTCAGGACTATAGTTTGAGAGATAATAATTTTCATTGCATTAACTAATCTCATTGTTCAAAATTTAGAATAGTCAATTAAATTTTTTGATTTCAATTTCTATTTACTTTCATTATTATGCCTATGAGTTAGTGATGTGCTTCATCCATAATGGTGGGTGGGACTTCCTTATCTTACATAGATTTATTAGTGAGTAAGTATACTCAATAGTTCTCTCTCATCCTCTTATAATTACTCGGAGTGCCTTATTTAGCAAGGTAATTTCATTGTGGACGCATCTTATAAGTGCCTTCTTCTTACTTAATTAGTTAATTTTATCCCACAGAAGCCTTTCTTTCAAATGGCATATGGATTATTTTGGTACTTTTTTTAATATTAATATTTAAGATGAGTTGTTAATAGTTGTTAATTATTGATTATATTTAATAAATTTTTAAATTTTTATTAATTTGATCAAGTATCAGTGTAAAGTTTTTTTATATTGTCATATAATTATATATTGTCAAATCATTAAAAGAATTTGATTACTATAACTAATTACTTCCAAAGTCTAACACTTTTAATGATATGTCAGTAAATGATTGAATGACAGTATAAATTTTTTTTTACACTAACATTGAATTAAAATTAAATCATCTTAAGAAACCAATAATTAATATGTATTTAATAACTCATTTTAAATATCATTAAAAGAGTTTAATTACTATAACCAACTATTTCGAAAGTTTAACACTTTTAATAATGTGTCAGTACATAATTGAATAATAGTATAAATAAACTTTATACTAACAATAAATTAAAATTAAATTACATTAAGAAACCAATAATTAATATATACTTAACAACTCATCTTAAATACTATACCCATAAAAATATTATAACAACTTTCTACTTTAAAATATGAGTTTAATTTCTATTTACTGTCAGTGTAAAGTTTTTTTACACTGTCATCAAATTATGTGTTACTAAATCATTAAAAATGTTTGACTATCACAATCACTATCTAGAAAGTATAACTATTTTAATAATATATCAATATATGATTAAATGACAGTATAAAAAAAATTTATACTAAAAATAAATAAAAATTAAATCCTTAAAATATTACAACAACTTCCCACTTTAAAACTTCCGTAACGATACAATTTTTTATGCTCGCCCAGTCATTTAGGCTAGGTCATATGGGCCCGTCCAATAGGTTCAGTCCATGTTTTCGACAACTCTAACCGCCACTTTTGGTTTGGTAGGGCAGGAAATGGTACACAAGTGCTTTGTAAATTTTACGAAGGAATTGTGTTGTGGATTGAATTTTTATTCAGTGTAAAGTTTTTTAATATTATTATTTAATTATGTGTTGTCAAATTATTAAAATAGTTAGAATTTTTAGGTAATTATTGTGATAGTTAACTCTTTTATTGATTTGATAATACATGATTGGATGACAGTGTAAAAAATTTTTACATTGACAGTGGATAGAAATTAAACTCTTGTATTATATATTCTTAACAGTTTTTTTATTATTTAATATATAAAATATTAAATATAAATGTAAAAATATTTAATATATTGAAAATTTTCAAAGTATTTAATATTTTTTCAAAATGGTTAAAAGAATGAGTTTAATTTTGATTCACTGTCAGTGTAAAGTTTTTTTTACACTATTACCCAATTATGTATTTTTAACTCATTAAAAGAGTTTGACTATTATAACAACTACCTCAAAAGTCTAATACTTTTAATAACATGTCAGTACATAATTAAATGACAGTTTAAAAAAATTTTATACTGACAATAAATTAAAATTAAATCTTAAAAGAATTCATTAAAAGTAATGAATATTGCTTTCATGTAAAATAATCCATTCCGTACAAACTAAATGTGATAAAATAGATAAGCAAACTACAAATTTTTTTTTTTTAAAGTAAGCAAACTACAATTTTTTTTTTTGAAGAGAAGCAAACTGCAAAGTTAAATCACCAATATTGATGACTAAAAGAGTACGCATTTATATACATAAATAAGCAACAAAGAAATATCCATTTACATGTAAATAAATATAAATATTAATGTATTAAAGAAAATAAGCAATCATTTTAGAGTAATTTATTCTTATTATTTTGAAAAAATAATTAATATAAGTTTCTTAAAAATAAGAGTGGGCATAAGTATTGCGTTTTTGTGTCTAATTTTTAATGTTATTTTTGTCATACCTTTTTTTTATTATTAAAACAACAAGGTGTCCTTATACTAGTTAAGTGTGAGATTAATTTTTGCTCGAGCGTAAGCTTAAACCTAGTCACAAAGTCTTTCCAATGGGTTTCAAACTTTTACACTGTAAGTAAAGTATATCCACATAAAGCAAAGTTTGTCAAGTAAGCTACAACTCATAATTACAAAATTAGGGTTTTAATATCTCTATAGTTATAGTAAAAAATATTGATAATCTTGAGAAAGAAAAAAAGAAACGATTAAAATAAGAATTTAATTGTGATTCATTGTCAGTGTAAAGTTTCTTTACATTGTCACCCAATCATGTATTGTCAACTCATTAAAAGAGTTTGACTATAACAACTACCTCAAAAGTTTAACACTTTTAATGATGTATTAGTACATGATTGGATAACAGTGTAAAGAAATTTACACTGACAGTAGATTAAAATTAAATCCTTAAAATAATCTCATTTCTATAATAATAATAATAATGTAAATTAATTATTTAATAGTAATAAGTATAGATAACATCTTAAATTGTAATCTTTTAATGGAGTATTGAAATATCTCATATAATAAATGAATATAATCTGAGATTAATTAATCATAAATAAATAAGTACTTTTAATATTAGCATTCAATAATTACAGGTAATCTATCTATATCTTCTATATTTGCATATGTAAAATTTCCTTGGGATGTAATTAATAACACTGTTAATTATTAATGATCAACTATCAAATAAAAAATTACTTTAAGGAGTAATTAATGACACTATTAATTATCAATTTTATATGCATATAACTTTGTTTAAAACTTAAGAAAATTTTTATCAAAATACAATTAATATGAAATTAGAAAATTATTAATAAAATTGTAAAATAAAAAAAAGTAAAGAGTAAAAAACTAAAAATCATATAGATCTTCTATGCCATAAAAACGGTAACTTAACATGTCAAAATAAATTTTTTCAACTTGCATGTAATTAGTAAATTATGAATATAAACTTGACTCAGAAATACACCTAAATATTGCTACAAAAAAATAAAATTGAGTCACAGAATTATTAAAATTTGAATAAGAATCTCTATATTACACTTGATAAGATTGTAAGTATGATTGGATTAATTTATTTTGACTAAAAAACTTTTGAACAAAACATTTTCTTTAAAATATTTTGATTAACTTGTTAGAAGGGTCTATTAATCACAACAATATTCAAGATTGATTAGTCTCATAATGCTAGTAGCCTATGAGAATATTTTTAAAAACAAAAAATAAGTTAAATATTCAAGCATTCACTAGATATTTGTCTATTAAATAAAAACTTAGTCACATATATCAAATTTTAAACAACCCATGCATTAGTAAGATAACTAGTTTATATATAAAATTGCCTTGAAATGTGTTTAATAACACTATTAACTATTAACTATCGAATCAAATATAAAATTGTTTTAAGTGAGAAATAATTAATAGCACTATTAAGTATCAATTATATATATATATAACTTCATTTAAATATTTAAAAGAGAAAAGTTATTAAAATATAAAAAATGTCGAGTTAGAAAATTACTAATAAAATTAAAATAAAAAATATGAGTAAAATTTATATAGATTTTTTATGTCTTAAAAAATCACTTAATATCTTAAAGTAAGTTTAAATACATTCTTTTTACATTTTAAGTAGATTAATTGGGGATAAATTTAAATAGAAATAAAAGTTTCAGAGACCAGGTTAACAACTTTGGGGAAAAAATGAAAGGATTTAAATTAATTCCAATCCTAAATAAGTGGTTTTAACTCATAATGTTGCAATTTTTTTTTCTTTGGCTTTTTAATGATGCTCTTTCCAAAATTGTGATTTGTAACGTTCGGAATCATTCTGTAACCCGTTAAGTTTTTTTCTTTCTTTTTCGAGGAACTTTAAATTGTTTTTCCAAGTGAAATTTTCAATCCATCTATATGAAATAGATGTAAATTAATCTTAGCTCTTGCAATACATGCATGTGATTCAAACATGCTATAGAAAGATAACTGCTTACTATAACCATATTTATGTATGAGTTCTGCTATTTGGTACGAAACATTTTTGCACGAAATTATACGAAACGATGACATGGCATTTTTTTGGTGTAGCCTTTTTATTTTTCAATTCAAATATAATATAAAAAATTATGAAAAAAGGGTAAAGAATTCTTCCACAAGGTTATTCGTACTGTTTTTACGAAAAATATTTCGTACCAATAAGTATTTTCCTTTATGTGAAGAATCGTGCAAGTCAAAATATAACCTTAATTAACCAAAGGAAAACAAAGGAAACGCTGGATGCCATCCATGTATGGCCTGGAAGACAATAATCATATCCAACTGATTTGAACCCAAAAACTGGAATATGAATTCCACATTTTTTGGAATCCATCTAAAAGGACACCTCATAATCAAGTCCGCTCAAATCTCCCCCTTTTCTCTCCGAGAGTTCTGAGGAAACATCACCATTTTTCCATTGCCCCCAAACATGGCTTCCTCATCTTTTCATCTTTTCCTGTTAATATCCTCGCCATTCTTATAGACTCTGCTCCCCTCCTGCGGGGTCCTTCAATGTTATTTGAGGGACCCTTCGTCCTTTAGCCTATACCTTGCCTTTAATTTTGTCAGTTCTTATTAATGAATTTAACCGAAGAGTTCAGAGACATTTTTTTGGCATTGTTTTTGGATGAAAATATTGTTTAGAACGAAGACTTATAGATATATCTATTTATTTTCTTCTACCAGAAATCCGTCTCGGAGGTTGTTTAGTTGATCTTGGATGGCTGGAAGCATGAATTGCTTCCCGTGTTTTACCTCTCAGAAAAGTAAGAAAAGCCATAGCAAAAGGGAGCAGGGCTCTACACCACAGGAAAACGTTGTAGCAAAAACACCGGGTAAGTTCCTAAATATATGCATATAGTGGTTTTTTTTTCCTAAGAAGAAATTGGTTTGTTTTGTGGCATTTATTTGATCAAACTATATAATTCATATAAAAATTGTATAAATCATAAGTAGTGACAGAATGGAATTGGGTTTAATTAATTTGTTTAACTTTCTTATTAATTAATTTCTGTAAGCCAAGTTTCTCATTTGTAATTGTGATAGCAATTTTATTTTTGACTCGTTTCCATGACTTAAAACGTTGCGGTCGTTGTGTTGACATGCAGATATGAAGAAACGAAGGCCAGATGAACCAAACCAAGTTGACACTGCAAATATTCAAGCACAAACTTTCACTTTCCGTGAGCTAGCAACTGCAACAAAGAATTTCCGCCAGGAATGCCTGATGGGTGAAGGAGGCTTTGGTAGAGTCTACAAGGGGACAATTCCTGCAACCGGGCAGGTTATAAGGCTTTGAGTTTTGAGTGCAGAAACTCAATAATTTCTGTGTGTTTTTTCACTTTGTTTTGTTTTTGTTTTTTGAGCTCTCCAGGTGGTGGCCGTGAAGCAACTCGACCGAAATAGGATGCAAGGCAGTAAGGAATTTCTGGTTGAGGTTTTGACGCTAAGTCTCTTGCACCATGAAAATCTGGTCAATCTCATTGGTTATTGTGCTGATGGGGATCAACGTCTTTTGGTGTATGAATTCATGTCAGGGGGTTCTATAGAAGACCGTCTTCTTGGTAGTTACTGTTTCGTTCTTTATATAATCTTTCATCAAATCTTGATATATAATCTTTACCTTGGTCTCTCTTAGTTTTGGTATGAGCTGCTGGGCGTAAATAAGTTAAGTTAAATTAAATTTTATTTAAATAAGTCTGACATATTTTATAAAATCTTTTAGCCTGACTTAAAAAAACATGTGATTGGTCTTAAATGTTTATTTAAAAATTTATATTGCATAAACATTTTTAAATAAATAAATTAATAGACTCAGATTTATAAGTTTTAAATATACCTAAATTTTTATTAAAATTATTATATTATATATAAAATATAAATTATATCAATATCATAAATTTTTAAATATAATAAATGAATAGGCTATAACTAAGTAAGCCAAAAATAATCTGGGAAGCAGGCCTCTTACGCTTATGCACTATTTCCACCCCTACCGTCTATTCCCCCAACCCCTCCCTCTTTTTTCTAACGAAAGGTGTGCTTTTGGCGCAGTGAATAAAAGGGATCAACCTCCACTAGATTGGTTCACCAGAATGAAAGTAGCAGCTGGTGCTGCGAGAGGACTAGAGTACTTGCATGACACGGCCAATCCCCCAGTTATATACCGGGACTTGAAAGCGTCGAACATCTTGCTGGATAATGATCTTAATGCAAAACTATCTGATTTCGGACTGGCCAAGCTTTCTGGTGGAGATAAGATGAACCCTGCACCTCCAAGAGTTATGGGTACCTATGGTTACTGTGCTCCAGAGTATGTAAGAACAGGTCAACTCACCTTGAAATCAGATGTATACAGTTTTGGAGTTGTCTTGCTAGAGCTCATAACTGGACGACGAGCCATTGACACCACAAGACCACACGAAGAGCAAAACCTAGTTTCATGGGTAAATTATACCAATCTCTTTTGGATATTGTTTTACCATGTATATGAGAATGATATATGATGGTTGTTATAAACCAACGTCCAACAGTCAACAGCATTGATCCCCTAATAATATATCTGTTTATATATATTATATTTCCTTTTGTCACTGAGCAGGCACAACCCTTATTCAGGGACCCAAAAAGATTTCCAGATATGGCAGATCCGCTTCTTAATAAACATTTCCCAGAAAAGGATCTCAATCAAGCTGTTGCAATAGCAGCCATGTGCATACAGGAGGAAGCAGAAGCCCGTCCTTTGATGAGTGACGTTGTAACTACTCTGAGTTTTCTTTCCATGGTTCCTCCTGAGGTTATTCCTGCCTCTCTCCCTCCTGCCACATCGGTCTCTAAGGAGAGTGCTGCTGGTGAAAGTGAAAGTGAAAGTGAAAGTGAAAGTGAGAGTGAAAGTGGAAGTGAAGCAGAAACTGGTAAGCAGAGCCACAGGCGAGATAGCTTCCACGATGAGGATGGAGAGGGTTCTGGTCATGAAGACAATGACACTGCTCAAAATCAGGGTGCAGCTAGTGCCAAATACCAAGAAAGTGATGTCTCAGATATTGAAGATGATTATTATAAGAATGAAAACCAACATGGTTCTGATAGCCAAGAAGATATTATGGAAAGCAAGGAGTTTTACTCCTCCAAATCAAGCCGCAAAAGCAGCACGAGATCAAGGGATGGAATCATTTCTTCTAGCCGAAGAGGCAGCTTTAGTTCAGATTCAGAAGATCGAAGCGTTTCTTCCAGCAACAAAAGCAGTAGGAAATCGCATGAAGTCATTGGCAATTTAAGCCAGAAGAGCAGCAGAAAATCTTCTGTAAGAGATTTAAGCCAGAAGAGCAGCAAAAAATCTTCCGTCAGAGTATTAAGCCACAAAATTAGCATGGAATCGGAGGATGGAAGCGTTTCATTTGAGCACAGTGACAGCAGGGCATCCCATGGAAATGCTTCCTTGAGCCGTAATAGCAGCAGTGTGGCGTCAGAGGATGGAGGTGTTCTGTTTGAGCGTAGCGGCAGCAGGCTATCACAAGGAAATATATCTTTTGGCCTTATCAGCAGTGAGAGTGTTCACTCCGACCACAGCAGCAGCAGAAGGACAGAGGAAGGGAGCATACATTTAGACAACGCAAGCAGCAGGGGATCAGATGAGGGGAGTGGTCACCCTTTCGACCATGCTAGCGGCAGCGGGTCAGATGAGGCAAGTGTTCATTCACGATAAAATTATCAACCTGTACGTTGCGACTTGCGATGATGAACAGGCATGCACGTACTTTGACATGATGCTTTGTATACTTCTGTCAAAGTCTAGTTGTTTATACATCAGTTTGGTTGAGCGATACAAGCATAAGACAACCATATGTGGAATCCTTCTCAAAATTGAAACTTGAAAATCGAGTATCCTTTATATCTGTTTGTTTTGTTTAGTAGGCTTCGTGTATATTTATTTATCTACCTTTGGTTCAAGAATTAGAGTGAACATAACCGTGAATTTCCATAGGGAAACTGTTGACATTATTGGAAGAGTGATCCCTTATTTGTTTTACATTATTATGGCAATTCTAATGTTATCAATATTGTTACATATATGTATGTGACCCTCTCTTAGGGCTCTCTTAGGACTGGCAATAAATCGAGTTGGCTCGTGAGTTAATCACGACTTGGTTCATTAACAGCTCAATAAGCTAGGCTCATGAGCTAATGAGCTAAACTTGAGCTAACAATTTTGACTCTTTAGTAAATGAGCTGAACTTAAGCTTTCATATATTCGACTCATGAGCTCGTGAGACAGCTTTATATATATATATATATAAAACAAAAAATTTTAATATAATTTTTTTTTGTAAGTAATGAAATGGTGCTGGTAAATTGAACATTGTTAGGAACTTATTAATCATAATTCTCTAAAATTATGGTGGCTGTTTTATTTATGTTTGAAGACAATTGTGGTTGTTTAGTTGGAACTTGTGATATACATTTTGCTGTTATGATTGATTTTAATATTTTAAGTTAAATGATGGTGTATTGATATAGATTTTGAGCTTGGCTCACCAAGCTTGAGTTGCTCGTGAGCTCATAGTGAGCCAAGCTTGAGCCTAGAAATGAGCTCGTTTTCTTATTGAGCTCGAGCCTGAGCCAAGCATATTGTCATCGAGCTGAGCCTGAGCCAGGCTTAGCTCAGCTCAGCTCATTGCCAGCCCTACCCTCACCCTTCCCCTTAAAATTTACGTATTTTAGAAGCTAAGAGGAATTGAATCTCATATCCATTTTATGAGACTTTGCTAACTAAAACAATCCAGGCTTTTGAGTGAGTTGGTTATCAATTGAAGGGACTTTATTCCTTGTGCTACGTAATAAAATAAATGAATAGAATATAGGCGTGGATGAGTAATGTTGAAGAGATTCCTTTTTCCCACATTGGAGTTGCTGGTTTGATCAAATTACAGGGACACTTCTCTTTTAGCAATATAAACTCACCCAATATTGAAATTCACTATTATATGAATTTTACTGACTACTAGTCATCCGATTGTGAGATTTTAGCCACTTGGGATACTTCTAAAAATTGTCAACATCCAAAGTAGAACATTCCTTTTGGCCGGTCATAGAGTTCAGATCAAAGCATAAGCCACACATAATCCACCTGAGCTAATGAATGTATAGCCTATATACTTTATGACAAGGTTGTTGCTTAACGTGACACGTTACTTTGTTTGTCATTACGGATAAATTTGTATCATATGAGAGGCAAATGGCTGCAGGTCTTGTTGCTTCAAGCTGTGAAATGGATTACCATCAAGTTTTGTATAAAATAGCAGCATTGCTTACCTGGCCCTTTTGGCATTACGTAACGGAATGTTTTATTGAAAGGGTCAAAAGGCTCACCTTGAGCTAAATAGAGGTATTTGAATAGAAGAGTTTTGTGAAAGTGCCGAAGGGATAAGGAAATTAGATTTCCTACGGAAAGCAAACAGACAAGAGAAGAGCCTTTCAAAGTATTTATTTAATTCTGCCTCGTGGTGCCCTTTGAGTCATCCTAAGGGCCCTTTCTTTCTCTCTCTCTCTCTCTCTCTCTATATGGCTAAAGCTTGTTTTTTCTCTTGGTCCATTCTCTGTAACCATCGCACTGTTAAAAGAATAAACAAGAAACTGAACATTTAGACGGGACTCTATGACCAAAGCATGTACCTTTAAGCCTATTCATTTGCTGCTTTAAAGTAGTTAACTAAAGAGAGATACCACTATTTCTATTTAAATTATTTTCTCAGAATTAGTCCTTAAAGAATGGGCAGCGAGGTAATACTAGTTGCTGTTGATGCCAGTAAAGAAATCAGCGATTATGCACTGGAATGGGCCGTTCAAAATGTGACCAAGGCTCATGACTTCTTAATTCTGCTCGTTGTTCTTCCTTCGTGTGGACGTCCTACACCAAATTTAAATCGAAGGCGTCAATCTCTAGCATGTTATTTTCTTTGTTGTAGGTTTTCACCATTTTATTACCTTTCGTTTTCTTTTTCTCTTTCAGCAATTGGCTGTGTAAGGCTCAGTGTTATCGTTTCCTTCTTGATGGTAGGCGGCATGAGGCACAATGAAGGAAGCTCTTTTGATCATGTTGGTCATGTTGATCAAAGTAAAAAGGACATCTCCCGCCAAATAAACTATGTCCATAAGATGCAGCAGCTATGGTTAGCTAACAATCAGATGCAGGTATATCTGTTTAAAACTTCTATTTCTCCACCACTTAGCTTAAAGCAAGATAGGCTTTTTCAATTTCAAAATATTGCTTCTTCCTAGGTGCACTACGAAGTGAAAGTTATTCTTGATGCTCACCTGGGTTCAGTTGCCACGAAAGCCAAAGAACTTAAAGCCTCATGGGTGATTCTTGATAGGTACTCTGTTACTTGCTTTTATCTTATTATTTGCAAAATAGTTATGGCTATGACTGTGAGCGAGTTCAGTTTTAGCCTGCCAGAAAAGAAGAATTAGCACTTGGAAGGCATTAATTTGAGTAAATTAATAACACACGATTTTCAATTAGAACAATATGCCAAAACTAACACGTTTTTAAAATTACAGACTCTTGAAGATGGAAGCTGATCACTGCATTAAACAACTGAACTGCAATGTTGTACTCATAGATCATGCTATTCCGAGAATCCTTAAAGCAGTAAATCCATTGGCAGGAGAAGACTTTAGTGAGAGTATGAGCCAAAGTAAACCAATAGAAAGAGACATGAATGATGTGATTCCTAATATCTTTGATTGCAAAAGTGCAACAACTCAAAGCAGTTCTGATATCAAAAGTTCCACTATCGGAACATATTCGTTCTCATTGCCCAGCACAGATAAAGAATATAAGTGTAAAACCAACCCTTCCATTATCAATAATTCTCGTGCTTTCCTTAATCTAAACTCCGAGCATTTCAATGAAGATTTAAAATCTCTGGAAACATTCAATCTTTCACATCCAGATATCAAATCTAGACGTTTAAATAAGATCTCGACCTGTGATATTGATGAGTTGAATCACAAATCAGACACTAGCCCCGTTCAGGGGGAAGCAGAAAGCTCCAGTGATATTTCAAGGACTAAAAGCTGTAAGAGATTCCTTTCTATGATGTTACCTTGTCACCAAATTAGCAAACATAGCAATATATTAAATTTATAATAATTTCTTTGGTATTCATGAATCACGAGGCAGCTGAGAGCAAGCATCATTTTGAAAGAACAGACAAAGCGCCGACGTTAGCTAGAAGATTAACAGACTCGTCATGCATGTGGCGTGGATCATCAGATAGCCGAAATCACCCGAAAATGTCGACAACTAGAAGAGACTCCTTGACTAGTTCAAATAAACATGAATCAAGGACTTCCCGTGCTTCTGCTACAGCTGATAGAAACTCAATCACTAGAAAGGCCATGTCCCTTTCCATCACAACTCCTCCAAACCCTCCTGCTCTTTGCTCCATCTGCAAGCACAAGACACTTATGTTCAGAAATACGCCAAGGAAGTTTACTTGCAGAGAGATAGAAAAGGCAACCGATGGATTTTCAAACGCCAACTTCTTGGCAGAGGGTGGGCATGGTTGCGTGTACAGAGGGAAACTGCCTGATGGACAGGTCATCGCAGTGAAGCAGTACAAGAAACTGAAGGCGGTGGCAGCATCAGAATTCTGTTTGGAAGTTGAAACACTTAGCTGTGTGCAGCACAGGAATCTGCTTATGTTGGTGGGCTACTGCATTGACACAGAATGGCTTATAATATACGAATTTGCTTGCAATGGTTCCTTAGACAAGCACCTGTATGGTAAGATTGAAATAGATGTTAGACAGTTAGAGCTATTAGTACAATCTCGAGGTTCTTTTTGCAGTTATGAACATCTTTAAATTTTACACTCAACTTCTTGAAAATCACAACTGTACTTTGATTGACTGAAAGGATAATTATATTTGTAGGAACAGAAGCAAACCAGGTGATGGCTTGGCATGATAGGATGAAGGTTGCGGTAGGTGCTGCAAGAGGCTTGAGATACCTCCATGAAGATTGCCGAGCGGGTTGCATTGTACACACAGACTTGAGACCTAGCAACATTCTCCTCACTCATGACTTTGAGCCCATGGTCTGTACAGATCAGAGTATTTATCCATTTCATGTTTTCTTCTTTTTATTATCCATTTCATGTTTTCATTTTATAATTTGGATAATCTCAATGTTGAGCAGCTGAAATTAGCATGAGTATTAATTCAGTGGAATATATGATTCTAACAATTACATGTAATTACATAAAGATTGGAGATTTTGGTCTTGCAAGATGGCAACTTAATGCGCAATTAGCTGAGGAGACGCATCTAATTGGTACATTTGGGTATGAGCAACCTACAACTCCATCTAATGACAATAAGATTTTCAGTCTACGTATTTCTTTGCAGCAATATCCATTATTATATGATTTTATGAGTTATGTTTATGCAGTTACTTAGCTCCTGAATACATACAAACCGGCCAAGTTACAGAAAAAACTGATGTCTACGCATTTGGAGTTATTTTATTGGAGCTTTTAAGTGGCTTTAGAGCCATGGAGTTAGCAAGAAAAATAGGCAAACAGTCTCTATCAGAATGGGTGAGTTTCCTGCTCTAACGAAAAAAGACAAAAGGGTTAGACCTGGGTGTTTGCAATTTATCTCAAAATAGAGGTCATAAATTAGCATAACGTTAGATTGGCCTTGAATTTTGCAGGGTAGTACACTGCTTGAGAAGAAAAACACTAACGAGTTAATAGATTCTAGATTGAATAATAACTACGTGGAAAGAGAAGTAGAGTGCATGATGCATGCTGCTTATCTATGTATTTCACCTCATCCAGAACAGCGACCAAGGATGTCCCAGGTTCTATATCCTTGACCAAAATTTAGCCTATACTTTTTGACTGATTATATCTTGAAAATTTTCCTAACTGATCTTTGCATTTTCCCCCCTACAACTTCTCACCAGGCTTTATTTGATGAACAGGTATTGAAAATATTAGAAGGAGATTTACTCTTTGACGGAGCTTCCATTTATCAAAGCTCAAAAATATTTAACAACGGATCATTTGGAACAATCGAAAGTACAAAGGATTATATGAAGCTTACTCAACCAAGGTTCTGAAAACCGAACCGGCTATTGAACCGGTCGATGAACTGATTCAAGGTTCAATGGTTGAACCGTGGTTGAACTGGGGTTGAACCGGAATATAATTTTATACTAATAAATAAATAAAAATTATAACAAACAATAAAACATGATAAAAATCATTCACACATAAGCAATACACAACATTAATCCATCATCATAGTCACAACAACAATCCAACACAACATAAGTTCAACATTGTTCCACCAAAATAACCATACAAAAGTCACAAATTACAAAATATCATTATAGTATGCATTGATTTGCTGTCCAATATTTCCATTAAGAAGATCATCATCATCATCTTCATCATCATCATCATTATCATCATCATTAAATGCACCCAAGATTGTTTCTTCATGCATGTTAAGATCAATATCAATCTCTCCACCTTCTTCTAATAAAACAAAAGACAAAGTTATCATGATATAAAAGAATTAATAGTAATACGTAGTGCTTTTATATAAAAAATAAAAAATAGAACTATAATACTCACCAACATGATATGAAGGAATGGAATTGTCATGATAGATTAAACTTTCAATTTCTTCATTGGCAAAGTCTGGCTCTGGCTCAGGTTCGTCTTCCATAACCCAAAAGTCAAACTTGTCAATACTTTAATAATCAATTGGATCACATGACCTTTTCTTTCGATGTAACCTAAAACAAAGCATTGAAATAATTTATAAGTTGCTAGCCAATAGTTTAACCATAAAAAAATGGCACTAATTATTGATATACCTAGATTTAAGTCGCAAGTTATAAGTCACGTATACATGATCACTAAGTCTTTGATGCTCCATCCTATTCCTCCTTGTAGTATGAATTTGTTCAAAAAGACTCCAATTCCGCTCACATCCTGAGGAAGAAGCTGTCTGACTAAGGATACGAATTGCTATCTTTTTCAGATGTGGAGTACTACCACCAAACAATCTCCACCATTCATCTGCATATATATGAATATGATTCATCATCAACCATTAATTATCCATCATAGATATCGAATAATTAACATAAATCAACATATAAAATTGTTTACCAGGTTTAAGTGACTTGGCTGCTTGTATAACATTTGGCCTATCAAAACTTTCCTTGCGATCCCGATACACCTGTATCTCTTTCATTGCTTTAATTGGCTCACTACAAAGGCTTTTTATATCAAGCAAATCAAGCAAACCTTGCATGATCCTATGCTTCTCAATGAAATTCTCATCATAAAAGAAAGCTGGATTTAGAAAGTAGGATGCTGCATGGAGATTTCGATGCAAGTGCTTATCCCATCGAGTCTTAATGATTTCTGTATAAGGCTTGTACGAGTTCTTTTTATTATTAAACATCTTCTTGATAGCTTTTTTAGCCCTTTGCATACCTTCATATACATATCCCAAAGAAGGCCTTTCATCAGCATCCACAATCCTCAACAATCTAATTAGAGGACCTGCAACTTTTACCATAGTACAACAATCATGCCAAAATTTACTATCCAAGACAATAGCATTAACAACTTTCCCGTTAGAACACTTCTTCCTAACTTGTGTCCAGTGAAGTGTTTGTCTACAACCAAAGCCTGTAAGTCTTCCTTATGTTCATAAATACTTTTCAAAGTAAGAAAACAAAGAGCAAAACTAGTCAATCCTCGACGAACAATTTCCTTCCAACCTGGCCTTTTTCTAAGCCAAGACAAAAACACCATATGATTGTAAACAAATACAGCTTATCTTTGAAGCACGGAATGCAAGATTAGCTACATGTGGGCATGTCACAATATCTTTCAAAATAAGATTTAAGCAAAGGAGCAAAGACAAGGAGACCAAAAAATGTGCCCATACTTTTCATGAATTAACCTCCCACCGCTACATAATTGGTCGCATTGGTCACTACTACATGCACAACATTATCGTGCCCAACCCATTCAATGACATCAACAAACAAATTTAACAATGTTGTTGCATTCTTTACCATATCTCAAGCATCAATAGATTTCACAAATGACATACCAAAGAGGACAATAAACCAAAAATTAATTAAAGTTCTTTGCCTTTGATCACTCCAACCATCACCATAAGTGTACAAACCGCTCTTTCCATGAGCTCCCGATAATTATCAACAAGTAGCCGACACTCTTCTTACAATCACCTAACAAGTGAACCCTCAATTCATCATAAGTTGGAGCTTTAAAACCAGGCCCAATAGCAAGAACAAAGATCCAATGCAAATTTTGAAAATAAGGTGATTGAATTGCATTGAATGGAATGGTCCGCATCAAAGAACCATCTAGCAATTGACATTTTAGCCTTTTTATTACCTCTTTGCTAGCAAAAACACTTTTTAAAGTTGGTTGGGATCCTGGAGTTGTTCTTGGTGCAAAATAATTATTATCTTGAGAAGCACTTGCTTTTCTCTTGCCTTTATTTCCAATAGATTGTACCTTAGTTGGTGGAGGAGAAACCCCTTGCACCTCTTGTACCTGCTTCATCATAATCATCACCAAAGCTCTCTTTTATCATTCTTATTTTGTTTTACTAGTTCCAAATGACCTATCATTTGACATTTAATATCATGAGGAACCTTTTTGCATGAGGATATTTGTCCTTGTTTCCCGCAAGATGCCGTCATCCTATTAATCCCTCTCCTTTATACCTAGACAAACAAAACATACATGTGTACACCGGCTTCCCATTTTCTTGAATTAAACTAACATGTTGCCATGCCGGATCAGATTTCCCACGACTAGAGGCTGAGGAGGATTGCATATTGGCATTGCTATCTACTGATTGATTATTAGAATTATCCATACCTTTAAAATGAAAATGCAAAAATTCATATTAGGAAAAGCACTAACTATAATTAAAATGCCAACAAGGAAACATTGATATTGAATATGTTAGGCATATATGATATATCATCACCCTCACTCCTCAGTATCATTGTGAGCTAACAATATGTTTGATTTCCAAATAAATCTAACAAATTACAAAACAAAATATTGAAATAGATCAAATCATCAAATCAGCAATAGATAAATCAGCAAGACCTCAACAAATCCACTTCAAAAACAAACACGAAATAAATCTGAAGCATAAACTTTTTTGTTTTTGATATCTTAACAATCCAATAGGATTCGTTCGTTCATTCATTCAATAGGATATATTCATACTACTGAGTATTGATACTAGAGTTGAGAGAGAGAGCAAGACACAGAGAGAGAGAGAAGGCGAAACAGAGAGAGAGAGCGAGACAGAGAGAGAGCGAGACATGTACCTCGCGGCGGCAGGGGGTGCGACGGCAGGGGGCGCAGCGGCGGCAAGGGACGCGATTTGGTAGGGGACGCAACTACGCAGTGGGGTGCGACGGCGGGCTTTCCTCCGCTGGGTTAGGGTTTCGCTTTTCCTTTCTCAGCAGCCAAAGTGTTTGGCCAAGGGATTCGATATCCTCTCCCTAAGCAAACGACTGCTTAATGCTTCTTTATTTTTTTAAATGATCAAAACGACGTCGTTTTGATGTTTTACTTTTTTTTAAAAAAACGAATCTAACTCGCCAACCTGCAAAACCGGGTGACGTTGACCGTTCCATTTCATTACGTTGACCGGTTTTTTCCCTGGCTCTTGAATCCAAGCTTTTAGATCATCCTGACGGATACTCGCTTCTGCTCCTTGGCCCTAACTGGTTCAATCTACGGCCCGGCCTCGGTTCTCGATCATCATTGTACTCAACACAATAAGACAAATTTGCATGTAAACAGTAACTTAGATATCCCTTCTAATCCACCGAGATGCTCTAGTCAAAGTGAAGAGAATGGCATCACTTGGGAATCGGAATCTGTTGCTAGTCTAGAATATGAAAGTTACTTAAGAGGGTCCCTGGCTAAATTTGTTCAAAACTTGAATTGAATTCGACGGGCAGTAAAATATTCTTTTTTATGCAAGCATTGTTCAGTTGTTCTTATAAAGATTTGGTGCAGTTAAACACTTCTTTAGATTATCGTTAGCTACTTAGCTATTCTTTTTAGCTACTAAAAGAGCCCCGATCTTCAACTTTCTCTCTCCCAATAATAGTTGAATGGATGTTGCTATTAACAGATTCTGTCATTCTCGTGAATGAGAATGACTGATTCAACCTACACCACAAATTTCATGAATTACTGGTTTATCTTGTTTTGTTAATTTTTAAAATATTTTATCAAATAGCTGGGAGTTAAATATGAAAAAGTTTAAATGACAGATTCTGACATCATTTTTCTAGTGTGGTTTACGTTACAGTTAACATGTACGTCAAACAAGAACTTGAAAGAGATTTGTTTAAATACTATTACAAGCACAAGGGATTAATGTTGGCAACCATGAAACCACAAACTTTGGAAAAACTCTGTTCTTTCACTTTTTTTTTTAAATTATTACATGATTGGTCCTTCAATTCAGCTTTAAAATCAATTTTTTCTTACTTAATCCTCTATTATTGATTACGTACCAGTTACCGAATACCGACATCACAAACAAAAGATTGCATTGTTAACTTGAATTGCCTTCTTTATATTGAAATGATATGGGGCATTTCTAAAAGAGTATATGATGTAAGATTTAAAAATGCATTTAGGTAGAAGTTTAGAACTTATGGATCACAAATTTATTTATCGAGTAATATTATATATACAACTCTACACATATAAACAATCACACTCATTTGCATAATTAAATTACATTTTAAATTTATATAGGGTCACATTATTATTTTTCTATATAAATTCACATGCAATTGCAATTCAATTACTGTATACATTATTTTCTTTGGTATATATATATATATATCAAAAAGATGTCCACTTAGTATAATTTTAGCATGTATAAAAATAAGAGGCCAAAGTAAAAATTTAAAAAAAAAATAAATATGTGTAAGACAATAATTTTCATATGCTACTAATTAAATCTTGGATCATTGGTGCAGCAGGGCTCCTACTGGCCCCACTGCATCCTGGTTTCGGTTTGAGATTTTGGGAAGCAAAGGAGGACATATAGCAGCACCTGATCCTGAGGCCCTTATTTGGGTAGTGCACTCATTCTTTAGCACGTAGTGCAGTAGCAGACAACCAATAATGTCAGCTGGCAGAAATCTTGATGAGAAGGATGTTTGGTAAGCATGGAAGTATCCGTTCTAAGATGATGAGAATGAGAGCCATTCTCGTACGTCACACTTCTTCTTTGTCTCCTACTGCTGCAAAAAAAAACATATCAAATTCTCTTCTGTTCTGTTCTGTATGGAGTTTCTGCACCTAAACGACGTGTCATCCGCCACGCGCCATTTCCTATCCGGCTACCCCCAGCATGTAGGATACTGGTGTAAACATAAAACATATATTCACACAATATAAATCTTATATTATTTTTATATTTAGTTAAGAATGAGCAAAATTTTCAGTATATTATTTGTTTAATGAATTTATTAATCAATTATTTATAAGTTAATAATCAATTATTAAATTCATTAATCAAACAATATATTGTATTAATTAAGAATTTATTTATTGTTAAACAAGTATAAAAATAATGTAAAAATTTAGTCTCCCAGTAAATTTTGCAAACATAAAAATTATCCACATTAATATATTATTATAATTACATCTTTGTTGTTGTTTATTCTAATTGCATTTTTTTCAATTATGAATTTCTACTCATTCCATTTCAATCTAATATTATTATCAATAAATTTATCAATTAAATTATAATAACCATTATACAAGGCGAACATTTAAGAAGTTATTAATTCTTTTAAATTTACGACCAATGTGAGATTGCTACTTAAAATTATGTGGAAAAAGACTTAATTTTGATTGACTTAAAAAAAATCTCTGAATTAAAAAAAAAAACTCCCTATATTACTAATTTGCTTTGATAATAATTTTAAAAGAATGTTATTATATCTCACGAATGCTTTGTACAAAAGAAAGCAGAATGATAATAAATGACTTTTCTTTATTTTCTCAACCAAAATATAATAAATTATAAAAATAAATAAATGATTTGAAAATATTCGTGGGAAGTTTTCGTAGAAAGTGTTTTCTAAGAATTTGCATTTCTAATTTTAAAATTAGGGTTAACAAGTATATTAAATTATTTTTAATTTTACATAAGATTAAAAGCAAATTAAAATTTTTAACATTATCTTTCTTCAAAATAATCATATTAGATATATTATATAACGGTTATTTTCATTAAAATCCATAAACAATTAAAATAACAAGCTAGAACTCTTAATAATAAAATGATAAATTAAAATAAATACTTTAAAAGAAAAAAATACAACAAAGATAACAGATCAAGATGAGTATACGTGCAATTTCCCTATAAAATTTATTTTTTCAGTTTCATACTGTATTACTATTATAGCTATTACTAATTTACACTACTGAATTGAAGAAGAAAAGAAGAATACTGGTCAGTTGTCCTGCTCCAACTTTACTCTTAACTGTACAAACCTAAAAACTCATATATATCATGAGATGAGAGGGGATCTGTAAGAGGACAATCAAATAAATGATCCATCCAATTACATATCTACTCCAAAATTCTAGGATGATATTCAGATTTATTTAATTTTGTAATACTTCCTGTGTGTAAATATAATTACGTATCTCATTAAAATTGTAAATGAACAATTCGTCGATTAATTTTGTAAAAATAATCTTAAAGATTTGTTTCTAAGAATGATAAAGAATTATCAAATATTGGAAGTAGATACCCGTGACTTGCCAAATATATATGAAGATTTTTTTCTGAACCCGCTGCTCGCCAGGAAACCTTAATTAACTAGGTCTAGGAGCTTTCCAAGATCTGCAGCTGACTGAGAGAGCGAGCCATGACCATGAGGGAAATATATGAGTATCTACGCTACACCTGTTTGTACACTCGTAATTGTACGATGAAAATAGTACGTATATACACTATATCTTGTAATTACTGATTACCCTACACTCTCAAGTTTCAATTCCGTCACATACACATATATAACAACCACCACAATATATCTTTTATGTCAAACTGAAGTCAATTCCGAGGATTTAGAGGTGGGTGTTGCTGATGTGCTCTCATCCTGCTTTGCCTTCTGCACTCAACCAAAAACAGAAAACTATCGTCAATTTGATAAACACAAAGCTAGCACGTTAAGAACTAATAGGCATATATGCAAATTAAGTCATAAATAAACTCTATCTACAGAACAAGAGATTGAGTTTAGTTTAGGAGTAACTAGGCATATATACCCTCTCAGCGACCGTGTTCTTATAGACCTTGTCCAACTCCTCAAAGACAACCTCAATGGTTGGCCGACCTTTGCTTGATTTGGCAACACACAGGACTGCAATCTGTAAGATGGCTGCGAAGTCCGCCTTATTAACGTCTCCATTTAGCCGTGGGTCTTCAAAATCCGACACTGGACGCTTTCCCATACTCACATCTCTTGCCTACAAAAGTAATTTAAAAATGATTGTACTTGAATTGAATGAATGTAAATATGTAATGTATACATGATTTGTTTCCTTTTTTCTGACTGCCCAGGAAATACCTTCCTAGTGAGCTGATCTCTGGCATCAAGATCCAGTTCTATGACTTTCTGTCCTGACAGAATTTGTAAAGCAACAATACCATAACTGTATATATCACTGCCACAGGTTAGCTTGGCATTACTCATGTACTCTGGATCCATGTAGCCTATGGTTCCTCTAACATCAGTAAAAACCTTGCTCTCTTCCATCCCCAACATCCTTGCTAGTCCGAAATCCGACAGTTTGGCTTGGAGATTCTCAGTCAAAAGGATGTTCGTAAGCTAAAAATTAAAATCAATATGTAGCATTACCATAAGGCTAAACGAGGATTTTTTTTTTCCAAATTCATTATAGCGGTGTCCACTTTTGTATGTCATGTACCTTTATATCTCTATGGACAACGCAGCCCTCTATATGATGGTGGAGATACTTGAGTGCAAATGAGCAGTCCCTCAAAATTCTTACTCTTGTTTCCCACGTCAAATGGATGTCTCTTCCTGAAATAAAGTCTCACACATACATCAGCATGCATAACAACTTTTCAAGAGGAAAAAAAAAAAAGAGGGAGCGGCATTCTATATCTAAAAAGCCGTTGCTCAGTGCTTTTCTCACCAAGCAAGGTAGCTTAAATAATATAGTAGCTAAAAGTCAAAATTTTCATTGGACATAGCAGATCATTGATCAAGAGTAAAGACTAGAGCAGAGGACATTACTTAAGAGATGTTGAGCTAGATTTCCGTTTGCACAAAATTCATAGACTAAATATCTCTCCCCATCTTCCAAGCAACAGCCAAAGAGGCAAACCAGGTTTGGATGGCGAAGCCTTGAAAGACCTTCAACTTCCCGAGTGAAAGAATCAGAACTGTTGCTCTTACTTAAATGTTTGATGGCCACAACTTGACCGCTGGGCAGAACGCCTTTGTATACCTGGCCTGCACTCCCACGCCCAAGGCACCTCTCGTTGCCATGATTTATGGCATTCTCTATTTCAGCTTTGGAGAACCAGTACAGTCCAGACCAGGTAGTGATCTCTTTCAAGTTAACCGGCTTACGGGGCTTCTTCTTGGATACATATTTTACCAGAATAATCATCAGCGTGATTGCAATGATAGCTAATAGCACGTTAAGCAGGAGTTTTGCCCAAGAAGCTGAGACGCGAAAACACTTTGCTGTCAGTGTCATTTAGTTTTAACGTAACTAGAGTAAATACGCACGTTAATCAGAAGCTTTTCACTTACCTTTCAAGAAGCCGGATTGATCTGAAGAGAGAAAGAAACAAAGTCGTAGAGATCAAAATCATGAACCATCAGAAAAGGCAGTGAGTCTTACTTACTAGTTACTACGTGCTCATCAGTCAATTGTACATATATATATATATGAAAAAAAAGAAAACTAGACAAAGCAAGCAACAGCTAATGCTTGGAACAAAAATGTGAGTCTTACCATTTTTGCTTAAAGTAGGCAAGCAGCGTAAGAATTTGTCAGTAACTGACGGGTCATCAGGTTTCCCAACTGCAACAGAAATAACAGCTGCCATCCCGCATATGGCTCTCTCAGTATCGTTGTTGTCCTTCCCAATTGCTTGATCATATAAACTATCTCTCACACTCAATATTGCACTGGTACAATTTGCACAAGACTGATCAAATGGATGATCGAAGTGAGCGCATTGGTCCAAGGCATCTTTATATTGCTGCAGGCCCTGAACATCCTGCAAAGAGAAGTTGGAGCATTTGGTGCTTCCATAGTACAAGTTATCAAAGCCACATGAATGCGATGACATCCCTTGTTGCGGATGAAAGATATGGCTACAGCTCTGCCATTGATCTTGGGACATAAACAGATGAGCCGGAGCCGGTGAGTTACGGGCTTGCAAGGCCAAGACTTGGGATAAAACCGTGAGAGCATTACGGCAGCACAGAGTGGCTGGAAAGCCATCCCCACCCCACTTTCTTATGTCCTCTTGGACGCCACCGCACTCACCGAATGCCACATATGGGTATGTGCTGAAATCCAACACACATTTACCTGCACCAATCGGGAAACGCAGCTATCATTCCTTCCAAGCAGGAGCAGCAAATGGCAGACTAAAAAGTGTCTTATGATCAGCCTAATAATCCTCTTAACGAGCAAGTATGAAATGTTTTTTTGCTTCCCAATATATTAAATGATTATATATTTTTTATTTAATATTTCCTATTTTAAGTAATTAAGAATGTGTTAGGAGGATGTAAACATAATATAAAAAAAATGTTAGACATGAATGAAGGAACGGATTTGACCTTGTGGATCATTGGGTGCAGGTGAAACGAGTGGGAAAGAGCATATGAATATAGTAATAATGAAGAAGGTTAAGAAAGGGAGCCCCGGTGGCTGGTTCTTCATTTTCATATCCAATCCCAACTCCTTTGTACCACCAGCAAGAGCAAAAGAAATTAGCCCATTGGTAAGGAGCGAAGTGCGAGAAGTGATAACCAAAATTTTTCTGCAAGACGAGTGGAATTGAATGGATATAGAGTCATGTTTCCTTGTGAATATCGACAGGATATGGATATTCTCGCTTGCTTCACGGTCGTTAAATTACAGCTTGCACACTACATCCTTGCAATCACCGGCGCATATAACCTTTCAGTGCTTTCACATTTATTTATATATGTATTATTAACAACAATGCTATTCTTCTGATGCCCCTTTCGCCGCCCATCCATGCTCATGAGTTGATAATTATGCTCTTCAACGCCCACCTGAATATTCATTTGAATCATTTCATTTTATTTTTTTCATAAAATTTGTCAACTTTCTATACGTATTTTGGGGAAAACACTTCCTAACTGTACAATTTTCATTGTAAGCTAGCTAGCATTTTTACCTTATCCAACGTATCCTATTTTAATATGGATTTTGATTCTCACTGAACCTGCCTCTTTATGGTGCAAGGTATTACTTCAGAGATTTGTTAAAAAGATAAAAAAATCTTATTCTGCTTTATCTCAAATTAACAAAGTTCATTGTTAATTATCCCCCAGTGACTTATCGATGAATGAAAATGGATAAAACGGATTTACCCATCAAAAGGTTGTCAACACTCGAAAGATATTGCACTCTAAGACACACACACACATATATTAGTAATTTTGTTTTTGTCTCTTTTGATATACAATTATTGCTTCTTCATTTTATAAGCAACCGTGTTTCGTATTTCACCGCCATCTCAATTCTTTCTTTCGATTAATGCCAACCTTTGGGTATTTCATAAGCAAAGCAATCTTCATTTTGTTTTTATTTTTATCATATTATTATAAATGAATGTGAACTGGGCCATGAAACAATAGTTTGAGCTAATGAATAAGGCTTTAGAACCGTGAACCGGCATAAGGCAGCCCAATAGGCCTTAGAAGTTGGAAGCAATTGAAACCTTGTACGTGTACGTTTTTGTTACTGGTACGAGTCCGTTTGCACGAAGTCACGAACACAATGGCACAATGCCATGATGAGATGAGATGAGAGCCTCATCTGTTGCAGTTGGATGAGAAATATCGTAATGTGGTATGGTATGGTGATTGGTGAAAGTATTGACTGTCCAACAGCAGAAAGTCAACATACTTGCACTTGTTAAGACCTTATCGACAGAAATTACATGCCACACCAGAAAGAGAAAGGGGATATTTCTTCCACTTCAGTGCGTAGCACTTATACAAACACCACAGGTTAACTACTCGTTCCTACTTCCTAGCTCTTGTATGGAAATGCATATTTTGTTCCAAACTTGGGGAAGGAGGGCCGGCAATCCGAACGAAGTTACCGGATTGCCGGTCCGGCGCGAAAAGCGCCGCTTGAGCTCGCTCCTACAAGAGAGAGAGCGAGCGGACAAGCCTCCTGTAATCAGGAGGCGCAGTCGACGAATGTCATACATTCGGAGAGCCGGAGGAATGAGGAGCTCGCGACTCATTCCGGAGGATGAGCGACGAAGTCGCGAGCTCCGCCGCTCAAGAAAGACAATAGCATTTTCTATCCATCCTCTGAGTTTTCCCTTGATCGTTTGGATAACAACAGATATTTGATTTTCTGGTCGATAGAGACAGAGTACTCGTTTTTCTGGTCAACAGATACTTGAGATATTTACTCTTCATGGAGGTGGCTGGACTATTGTTATGCATTTTTAAGGATCATTCCATCCGCTGATGCTGTTCCATGTCTCTCTCTCTCTCTCTCTCTCTCTCTTCCTTTTTATATGCCATAACAGGTATACATTCTTCATTCATGACACAGGAGTACAACAGAAAAGTACACAACCGGCATCTTATATTATATATATATGTATGAAGGATTGAACTGGCTAGGTTACTTTCAAATCCATCATGTGCCGCCAATATTGCTTGCCTCCAAACTTGCAACAATCGACCTGATGAGACCGAATGCCAAGTTAGTCTCTAATTTTAACGATGTGACTTGGTTCAGAGATTTGTGCAAGATCCTTCTCATCCCGGGATCCTCTATAATCATCATAATGAGTACCTTCACCATCTAGATGAGATGACTGGTAATTTCTAACTCTAGAAGCTCTCTTTTCAGTTTTGTTCACCTGAACATGTATAGTAATTTGGCAATTATACCCGCATGAAGCATACCGCTTATGTCGCTATTTAAAATGAAATTTCCTAGAATGAATTCCAAGTGTAGTTTTGTCAGAAGCTATAGTTCCTGTTCATGAACTTGATAAAGTGGCTAAGAATGTGGGAAGAGACTTTAGCAAGTTCATGAGAACAGATAATATAAACTTGTGGGGCAGAGCCTTCCCTGGTGAAGAGACTGGAGAAAAAAGTAGAGGAAGGAGAGGAGACCATTGTCAGGGAATTGTTGAACAGTTAGAAGGAGAGGTAGAGAAGGTGCAAAACAGAGATCAGATCAACTTGTTTCAGAGGTTGGCGGAAGGGTTCCAAGTACTTCAAGAAGATAAGGAAAATTTCTTAAGAGGGCTAGCAAAAGAAGAAATGGACATACTCAGCGATCTCAAAAGAGAAGCAGGTGAAGTACAAAAGCTCTGTGGACGTGCGTTGCCACTAAGGAAACCAAGATAAATCTGAAAACGAAGACAAGATAACTTGGCGCCATATTTGTTTTATTATCTTAAATTTTTCTTTGGTTTTATATTCATTACCCTGCATAGATTCAGATATCTTTCTCCCATAATCATTGCTTTTATGTTGAGATAATGATTTAAATATTTTTAACTGCATTTATCATTATTGTATAGATTTAGATTCAAATCGTTATGCCGTTTTATAGAGTTGTAAATATTTGGAAGTCTTCCAATAGTACGATGCTTATTTTTGGCATGAAAACTGAATTGAAGAAAACCGTCTGGTTAGATACAAAGAATGAAAGCTGCTCTTCTATTTGGAAAATTAGTTTCCATCACGCAACCACATACGCTAACGAAACCCCAGTAGGGTGAAAGAAAGGGAAGGGGAAGGGGGAGAGAAAAGTGGGTAAGGGCCAGATCCAGTGGGACCAATTACTTGGACCTAAATGCACCCAGATTAAAATAGATAATAGTATTGTTATGGACTATGGAAGATACTGGATATCAAGTGTATGCATTAACCCAATGTTCATTACTTCTTAAACAAGTAAACAAAAGGAGGAGAAAAATTGTCACAACAGGGGTCCTATACTCACTTTTTTTGGGCCACGTCTTGTTCCTATGCTGCCATCACGAAGGATGAAAATATCCTTTGCATAATCCCTCTTATCATACAAGCATTACTTGCTAAGATCAAGAGCAAAAGAAAAGTGGGGATGGAGTTAAAGTTTGAAAAAAGCCATCATCCTACAAACTGCTCACAGTTTAAAAAGTGATCCCATATCAATTTTAAGTTCTCTTCAAGCATCTTTGAAATCAACCCGTTATCAACATTTTGCACCTATTGGAAAAGGAAAGGTGTGAAATGTAATTCAAATATATGCATGCACATGTACCATTTATTCATGCAAAAGTAGAAACTAGTCAAGCATTCACAAAAAAAAAAAAAAAAAAAGAAAAGAAAAGAAAACTAGTCAAGTCTAAAATACATTTTAAAACTGATTAGAGGGATCGTTAATGAGGTCCCTGCGTGAAATGCATAGGCCTATATTCACAAAAAGAAAAGAAAAGAAAAGAAAACTAGTCAAGTCTAAAATGCATTTTAAAACTGATTAGAGGGATCGTTAATGAGGTCCCAGCGTGAAATGCATAGGCCTATACAATAACATGTTAAAAAGATAAGTTAAGAACATAAACTATATTTACAACCCTAACAATTTTTGCAAATACAGTTCAACATTAATAACTGCTTTTGAAAAGACAAAAGTTACTTATATGAAGATAACATGGTCAGAATCTCCAATTCACTTAGATGATATAATATTGAGAGAAGAAAGTTTCTTAAAATAGTACAAAGAATGCAATCAGGTTAGCAGGATCCTTGGATCCTTGGTCTATGCAGACGGGACCTTCTATCTTCTTTTACCTATGTTATCTTCCCTGTTTTTTTTCAGCATCTCATGAACAAGATAAATAATAATTACCTGTAATGCTGAGACAATTCCATTCAGTTTCAGGTAAACTTCAGATGAAGATTCACCAGTTGATGTCTGAAAATCAAATCGATCAGCATGTCTCACCGTCAGCCTCAGTGAAGGACTTCTGTAAGCCTTAGTTATAGTGTGCCAGGCCCCAACAACAGAAAACCTGTCTCCAGAAGATGCTTTCCCCAGGGGCCATCTCAAACCACCCTTCACATTTGGATCTAGAACTGCAGACTCAATCAAATTCTGAATGCATTGCATTTCATCATCCTGGAACAGGGATGACATAAGTTCAGTTACATGTCCCTTTCTAGGATTGGCTGCAGATCTATGAGTTTTACCTTTGAATCTCGTTTTTCCTCTCTCATAATTTCTTATATTTAGGAAATGGATAAAAACTGTGTTTTAAGATTTCAATATGACATTTAAAAATAAAAGAAAAGACAGGTATTTCCCCATTAAGGATTCTCTTGCACGAAAACTCAATACAAAATTTAAATATTATCCTCTTGTAATACTATCACAATTGCTATAGGAAAATATTGGCAATGGGATGAGTGTTATAAATAAATAATGGATGCAATATAAACTGCTACAAATATGTAAATTTTCAGAAGTGAATAATAAGAAAGATACTTACTTTCAGAGCTGTTAAAATCCTTTTGCTGCTTAGCATTAGCCTCAGATCAAGATTCTTAGTAAGACATGATATGTCTGTGACCATGTGACGCACTTGGTTTAGTTCAATCTACAATAAGAGTGGCGATGTTTCAACATAAGCATGAAAAAGAGATGAAATACGTTAAAAAAAGGAAAATAAAATTAGAAGATAAAAAGCATCAAATCTTCTACTTTTTTGGGAAAAGGGTGGTAGGTGCAAACACTTTTTACTCAATGAATCAGACCATGGGCATTTTGGCTCTTCAAATGCAGGTATTTCAAATAATGATATTACCAGCTACTGCTGATACTGATTCGTGTAGTTAGTTAACTTTATTCATTTAAGTGTTTGTTTGTTAAGTTAGTCATGAAGTTGATTAGACTGATTAGTTAGTTACAACAGATTACTAGTTAGCTACTACTCTACTACTGCTACTTTGTTTTTTAATTTTTTCTCTTTGATCACTTGACTCTGTATATAAACCAACTCTGGTGATGATTCAATACGAGAGAAGCATTATCATTCACTTCACTTCATTCATTTCTCAATTCATGATAAATGATGAAATCATATTGCTTAAAGTCTGAACGATGAAGTATTAACTGAATGTAAAAAAGGTTATCGAAAGACCTAGGAAGCTATCATCTTAAACTTTGTAGGCCAGAAGCAGTCAACAACACAGCTGTTATATAATTAAATAACAAAAACAAACACCATTCATTCAAATTTGTAGGTTAGAAGGAAAAAGGTACCTTGTAGAGTTGGAGCTTATTTTGTTCCTTCATTATTCTACACTTGCAAGAAATAGTTGCTTTTGGTTGGTTGGCATCAGACAACTAAATAATAAAAGCAAGAAATTGAGGAGTCAATAGCCAACTTGATTAAAACTGTGCATCACATACCTTGAGCAGAAGAAGCATAGGACAAAAAGATACCTTGACACGATACAAATCTTTATCCTCTTTAAAATCAAGTCCAACTTTTAGTGACTCTCCCTTACTCATTTTGTCCATATATGAAGTAGGAATATTTGTGTAAAATGTTCTATTTAATTGTCTCATCATGGTTCCAGTAGCCAAACCTTTTGTCACTGCTTCTTGTGTAACTGAAGGTCCCCTGGACAGAACAGTATTGATTCATATTGTAATACTTACCACTCATACAACTACTTATAAGTGAACTTCCTCTGTTAGTCAAAGGTAAACTGCTACCATGAAAAGGCAGAATTCATGAGCTAAATGTGTAACTAACTACAGACATTGTGGTCCTAGCAACTCAGTAATACTGAGAATGCACATGCCAATACCACAATTTGAAGCGTGCAATCAGAGGACACCACAAATTCGATTCCAGCAAATAGTCGTCAATAGATTTGTATTTCTGTCATTTAAAATTTCGCTGTGGTAGAATAGAAGAATAATCTAGCACAAAAAGAAAAGAAAAGAAAAGAAATTGAAGCCAAATGGAATGAGGCAACAACTGGGCAGTTAATTGGAGAAAGATTATTTTACCCATGGAAGAGAATCTTCCCAAATCTGGCAACTAATGTTGGCTTAACTTGTTCCAAGTTTTGGAGTTCCATCTCATTCCTCACATTTTCAAAAGAAGAAAGCAAGTTTTGAAGCGCATTATCCGCAACAACTTCCCCGGGGCTTCTTGCATCATGTCTACCTGTGATGTCGTCTAGGTCAGGAGACAAGAAGAAACACCTTAGATTTGCAAGTTAACGAGAAAGCATGGAAATGGTAATGGGGGTATATAAATGAAGAGTACATAACATGACATGTATCAGTATAAGTATAACCTTACCTTGAGGTTGAGGTAGATGGGTGTTTACTAAAACGAGAGGTTTTTCTCCTAATTTGCGCTCAATAAATTCCAAAGAGATGGAAATGGGGTGAAGGCGAAGGTGATTATCATCATCAGCAACAGCAATACCATGATGGTCATGGAAACCAACCGCAAACCATTTAGATAAGGCCTGCTTTGCGTATACAATCTGTGTATGAGAATTAGAAGATGACTTCTTTCTATTTCTTGGGTTTTTATTGAACTGAGGAGGAGGAGAAGGTGATGGTTCCTTGTCCTTGGAGTGGCGCTTGTGCGGAGGAACGTAAGCCATATGCTATCTCAGACTGAAATTAAGACCAAATAATAAGATTCAATCTCTTCTTTTAATTTGTTTCCTCCCAACCCAAGAATCAAGAATCAAGAATCAAGATAGATAGATAGATAGATAGATAGTTAGTTATAACTTATAGTTATGTTGAAATAATGGAAACTAAAATTAGAATTCGGAATTAGGGAACCAAACCTACATCCAAAACTGATAACTTACCAATTACTACTTATAATTTGCACCTTCTCCACGCTTGATGGAACCTAGAAAAACACTAGCGACTGCAACTGCAAGCTTGTCCCTTTTTCCTTTTCCTCCTCGTTTTCACCTTTATTGTTCTTACTTTGTTTCTTTTTAAATTTTAAAGTAAATATAAACAATATAAATCTTGGGCTACAGGGTGGTACTGGGCTTTGACCTCAGTCCACTCTTTTAGCTTCTTGGGCTGGGTATTAGATGCGAATGCGTAACGAATCATTGGTCTCTTGAACAGGTTGCAATCAGACAGCATATCTAGTATGTGCATACAGGTCATGCTTTTTCGATTTATTTATTATTTATTTTTGTCATTGCAAGTTGGAAAGAAAATAAGATTTATAACAGCTAGCCAAATTCATTGATGCTTATCTCACTCCCTTTCTTCATCCTTGTTACAAGTTTGCAACCCAATAGAAAATGTGGAAACTGGATTTCGATAACTAATTCAATCATTTATAGCTTCTGAATTACTAAAATAGTTCCAAGTTCTCAATATTAAACCTCAAAGGTAACGTAATTAACTAGTAACCATACTACTTTTATTCAGTCCCAATCATATGACAAAAACCAAAACTAAATAAATAAAAAGGTAATATCGTGGGTTATGACATGATCACTTGTGATTCACTTTTGTTACCCACGCCCTCCCTCCTGTTACTACTGCTTCCTCTCATACCTGATTTGTATATACCTAGCTAGCTAGCTCAATCCTGCAAGTGCTGCTCGTTTTATCTAATTAACGAGGTTCAACAAACTAAGATCCTTAACTTTATACTGTCTAAACCAAATTGTATTATATTACTTTGATTTTGATGCTATGGTCTGTCTGTTCTTACAAAAGGGTAAAGCTAATATGTAATTCAGATAAATTCATTTGACAATTTGTTTTTCTCTTTTTACTTTTAAGAATGATATAATCATTTAACATAATAATTTATAGACGAAAGGCTGAATAGCCGTGGCTTTTCGTTTCTAATTATTTCTTTCCCGTGGGGCCATATTCATACGATTAAAATCACCGCAGAGACCACTAAAAGTTTTAGTTACCATTTAGAAGGCCTTCAAATTCAATGCATTGATATTACCAAAAAAAAAAAAATTCAATGCATTGATGAACATGTTTATTTCTTTCTTTTTCCTTTTTGGGGCAAGATGAGAGTGAGACATGTCTTTCAAGTTTCAACTTTCAAGGCATATATACCACCTATTCATTTTTCAGCAAAATTCCTTTGAACTTTTTCCAATCTTTAGGCCCAATACTTCCCTTTCGAATACCACTATGGAGGTGCAAAACCATACATGGAACATGATTTGGACGCGGAAAGGTTGTCCCGGCACTTCAGTGTTTTTGGATTTTAAACAAAAAAATTATCATCTTTTTGAAAAAGATTTTTTTATAAAAATAAAAATTATTTTATGTTTAGATGCAATACCTAAAAAGTATTTTTTTAATTTTATTATTGTTTGAATGTAAAAATATAGAGTACTTTTTTAATGATAAAATTACTTTAAAAGACATGCATAAATACTTTTTAGTAAATGATGTTTGAATTAAAAAGTAGGAATTACTATAATACTCTGATGGATTTGGTATTCAGAGTGAATTGTTAATCATTTATTAATTATTGGTTTCACAATAAATGTTAGAAAATTTATTAAATATAAATAACAACTAATGAATGCTAGACAACTTACCCTAAGTACCGATACCTTAAAAAAAATATGAGTACCGGAATAATCTCCTTAAAAAGTACTTATTTAAAAAATTAAAATGTAAAAAATTATCAGTTTTAAAAACTAAAGAAATGTAACATAATCATTTTTATTTCTTTCATACCCACTTCAATTAGAATATTGTTCATCATCAATCATTCTATGTAATTTAAATAAATATGAAATATAAATAAAAAAACATAAAATCATAAATATTCCATGAACAAAAAAATTTCAAGTCATAAACATCTCATGAATAGGAAAATAACAAATCATAATAATGAATGATGGAATGTGCTTTATGTAAAAGAACAAATTAGTATATATACATATATAAAAGTTCAAAGCAATAATCAAAGGGATGAGCGTTTCGTTTAATTTTTTTTAAAGGTAATGGACATCTGACGAAAGAATAATAGAGAAGATGATGGTGTAAAGGGTATAATGTGTAAGAATATTGGGTTTAAAAACATAAAAGATAAGAGATGTTATTTTTAAAATTAGTCAGTGATATTTTTGTTTAAAAAATATATTTGAACAACTTTTTCATATCTTAAAAATATCTTTTTTCAAAAGCTCACAAATTTAGCTAAAAATGTACTATTTGAGCTCTTTAGTGCTTCAATTTTTTTAAAAAAAGTTCATCTAAACATGCTAAATAATATAAAAGTACTTTTTTATATAAAAAAAGATTTTTTAATCAAAAAATGACATCCAAAGAAGCAATTTGTGGTTAGCTTCACATAACAGACTTCTTACTGCGCTTCATCGCAACACCTGGTTGAGTGATAGCCCAAGTTGCCGTCAGATCACGTGGAGTTAGTGTTGCATGTCCTTAGAGCTTGTGTGCATGCAAATCACGTTTGGTTGTGGTTGGTTCCACCCACATAGTGGACTTCTACTATTTTGATCACAATAATTGGTTTCTGGAGAATCTTTCTGATTCGTATAGTCTCTCTAACAACCTGGACTGATATATCTTTAGGGTTGCTTGTTAGGCTATCTGAAATTAGAGGAATAAGGAACAGTTCAAGTAGAACTTCCAATGTCCTAGAAATCCTAAAAAGTTTATTATGAATTATGCCTGTGAGATCAAGGAAGTCAGGACATTAGTTGCCCCCGTCCAATGACTTAGAATCTCACAGAATATTAGTTAGCTCCCTCCCCTCGTTACGTGGGTAAAGCTTAATATTAATGGGGCTTCTAAAGAGAATCTTGGGGATACTAGTTATGTGGGGGCTCTCGTGAAAGTTTGATATTTCAAAATAATGAAGTCTCACATTGCTTGGAACAAAAACTTTGAAAGGCTTCATATATTGATTTGTGAGATGACTTAATAACAAGCATATTAAGAAATAGGCCACGCACTCTCAAAAGTAAGCCTAAGAGTATTAGGTTAGTTTAAATCTTTGAGTTGTCCCCTCTTCCTGTGCCCACTTTTTCGGGCAGCCAAAGTTGTTGTAACCAATTAAAACCTCTGCGATTTTCTGCACACATTTCTCCATCTTCTCCTATTAATAATGCTTGATGTATTTTCTACTTATGACTGTTGCCTTCTACTACTTCTTTCTAATTATAGTCTTCCCCATGCTTGATGTATTTTCTACTTATGACTGTTGCCTTCTACTACTTCTTTCTAATTATAGTCTTCCCCTTCTTTTGCATTTCTTTGATTGGGTTACCAACAAAACTCTTCGTTGTTCTTGGGATCTCGAGTAATTGGGATGAGTCTGTTGTATCCTAGAGAATTTTTGACCACGCCGGAATAATCCTTATGCTTTGCACGCCTCATGCTGATTCATTTTGTTTAACGTGCTAACTATTTTGAAGTCAAATTTTTACAAGGGCTCATCCGCAGTGCATAGGGTATTGGGTTATGAGGCTTCACTTGCCACAGTGGGGCCTACACAACTTACTTGGTTGAGTTATATATATGGGGTATCTATCTTGGACTCCATCTTGCTTGGGACTTGGGGTTTCATAGGGTTATTGTTGAGAGTGACGCTTTAACTCTTATTGATAACCTTAAGGATCATATCCTTTTAGCTCCCATCTCTGGCAACTCGCATCAAATGGCTCCAACAAAGAAGTTGGGAGTTATGCTTCATTCACACTCGTCGTGAAGGTAACGTCTATATTGATTGGCTTGCTAACTGGAGCATGACCAAAGACTTTAGCTACATTGAGATAGACTGCCCTCCTCAGGGCTTGGGTCTCCTCCTCCTTGTTGATTACACTGGACCTTCCTTACCCTGCCTAGTCTCTATTGCTTTGTAGTTTTCTCTTCTTTGAACCTCAACCTCTCGATGTATCAAGAAAAAAGGTATATATTAAATTTAAAGCTCATATTCATGTAATTAATGGAGTTAGGTTGTCTCGTCATGTGTGTAAAGAAGCAAATACGGTGGTTGATTTCCTTGCCAATTATGTTGTTTAATTAATCTTATGACTGTTAGTGTTTTGGATTTGCCTCCTAGAAGGCTACTGACTAGTTTAGTGCCTTTGGATGACATGCAGTAAGGGGCTAAATGGCCCAGACATTGTCGTATTCATTTATTATTATTATTATTATTATTATTATTATTATTATTATTATTATTATTATTATCATCATTATTATTATTATTATTATCATTATTATCATTATTATTTTGCTTCTTGCCTACGCAGTATATACCTTATATTGCTTAATTTCGCTGTTTATAAATCCTTCAGGTTATCGGTAAAAAAATATGACGATGAATCTAGTACACCATGTAATTATGTATATGTAAATATTTTGTTGTAGAAAAATTTATTGTAATTTGAAATTTAAAATATGGTACTGTCAAAAAATTAAGACATACTGAGAGTTTATAACCACTTGTATAAATTCATCGTTTGTATTAATTAAAAATTTCTTTTTATTTATTTATTTTCGTTTTCACGTTGTTATTCAAATCTCTGATTAATTTGAACATTTTGTTTTTGATTCAATTTTTAAAGTGATGTGTATAAAAAAAACATAATTAAAAAAAATATTTATCTCACTTATAAAATTAATTTTTTGTCTTCTAAATAAAGAAATATCCTGATTTTCAAAGAAACTGTCTCGTGTAACTAAGCATATTAATATCTATCTCAAAGCTATATCCCTCTTCCAATTACACAAGTTTTAGTAATATTAATTAGGCATTTGATAATGAGTACTTTCAAGCCATTAGTTAAAGAATTAAAAATAAAAAATATTAAATATAAAAATAGATCATTTCATATTTTAAAATTTTAAAAATATTTAATAATCTTTTATTTAATAAATAAAATTATTTATTAAAAAATATTAAATGATTACCAGAGTTTCAATTATATCGTTGTTAAAGTGAATTTGTTAGCAAAACCCTATTAATTATTCATGTGAAAGAAATTAACGAGGACTGTAAAATAGCATGCCGACATCCACAACCACATGTTCCATTGTAGGCAAGTAAACGACAACTTCAAGTGAGTAATAAGACGTTTAACTTTGAAATTAATAAAAAAATAATAGTAAGTTAATAACTGATGCAGGCATGTAAGTCCAGCCTTCTGTGCATGATTTTGATTTGAAGATACATCATAAATATGCCACGGAGGTCCGCGTTGGCCACGGAAGCATCGATTTCGAGATAAGAACAAATAATTAATGAAAAATGATAAATCTTACGAAAAGAATTCTGGGTGAAAAGGCTTGAACCAATGTTGGGAGGTTAGAGCAGAGACGCGTGCATACTCTCTGAATCATAGAAGTTGTGTTTGTCTGTCATAAGTTTAGCATTTCCTTGTTTTTTATACTAATTATATTTTGGCTGAAAAAAATGTCATGTCAATATTTAATAATCATGGCTGAAAAAAATGTCATGTCATTTTTTATACTAAGGGATTTAATTTTTAACTTATATATATAAAAAAACATCTGTTAAAAGAATTTAAATTTAATCTATTAAATAAATTTCAATACAGAAATTAACCTTCAAAATTATACTGGAGAGATATTCTAAAAAAACCAAAAAAAAATAGCTTTAGTAACAAATAGCAGTCCTCTTAATTAATTGGCAAGACCGCAAGGACCAGTTCAAAAGTGAAACCGGTCCCTCGTTTTATTGATCTGTGGTTATTTGATATTAGGAGAATAACCTTGACTTCGTTTGGAAAAAAATATTTTATTTAATTTTTTAATAAAATTAATTAAATATTTAAATAAAAATAAATTATTAATTAATTATATAAATATTAATTAAATTAATTAAATATTTAATTAAATTTTATGTAAAAATTAAATAAAAATATTTTTTTTACCAAGCCAATTTAAAATTTCATTTTTCCTTTCATGTTCTGATATTCAAGCTTGAAGGTCTGGCTTCATTAATGCGACTACGACAACCTTCATATCAAAAGTATTTCAGGGGAACATTTCTGAACCCACAGCATTCTTCCAATCGGAACATGAGGCATTGTTAGCTTGCAGCTATTAGCTATATCTTCTCATGAACACTGGTTGGCTTGGTTGGTGAAATTTTAAATTAATCGTTCTGTGCAGTAAAAATGCATGAAATTAAGTTGTTGCAATGGAACATGCAAATGGTTAAGTATTAACTATCAAGTATTTCGTCTCAAAAGTTTGGGGGGATAAAATTTCATTAAAAAAAAATTTGAGATGAAATTCATAGGAGTAGGGATTACCCAATTTTAGCCAATGTACCAAAAAGAAAGAGTCCATATTGTTTTTGGTAACAAAAGAAAGAGTCCATCTAAAGCTGAGCATTCATGGACCGAATTATTGAAGTGTTATGTCCAAGAAAAACAAACCGTGTCAGACACTCAAACTGTTGCAGATTGGACACCCACGTGCCTATGGGGGGACAAGGATGTGGAGGCCCCAAAACTCAATGGGCTTTCAAGCCACGTCATCACTAAAAGTGTATCCAACCTCATTGTCAATAAAAAAATATTAACCCAACAAAACTGTAGTACGGTAATTATAGAGTAATTATTTAATTACATTTTAAAAATTGAATTATATATTCATTATAAATAATTATTTAATCTCTAACTATAGTTATACATCTCATGGGTTTTTTAATTGTAAGTTTTTAAGCAAAAAACATAGTGTGAGTCTGACCAAAAAATAAAAATGGAGGAAAATAAGAGATGAGAGAAGAACCTATCCGTTTTTTTTTTATATTGTATTTTCTAGATGTAATATATTTTAAGCATCCAGATATTATTTTATAGTTAATCTGATAGTACGGATTTAATACTTATGTCATATATAACTGATTTGGTGCATTAGTCATAAAGCATACAAGAATTGCACACTTGAAAGGGAGATGGTCACTTGGAACAATTCCATTCTCTCTATAACTAGTGTCAATATATATATATATATATAGTATAGTGTCGTATTATGGAAGCAAAACGAAGAGATTTTGGCCTGATGTGGTGGTAATGGGCGTTAGTGTTGAATTATGGAGAGCACATTGTCAAAGTTAGGCTTTGTCTTGGTGTGAAAGGGTCCCCCAGTCTCCACTAGTCCTATTATCTTATCGTGAATTGCAGTCACTCGCTCGCACAAACCACATGGCGCTCTAGATCTGCTCAGCTGTTGGCATGGCATGGTATTCTAAGTCAAACTTTGGACAGCAAATCACTTCTTGAGCCAGCTTTTGTACGTTATCATATGTTTCGCGTTTCGCTTCCACACTGTACTCTGCACTTTGCTGCACTCCAAATTCCAACCCACGCCAGCTTCGTTATTGTTTTTGTAACAAGAAGAAAACAATTTCTGAATCCTAATCCAGCCATCGTCATCCTAATATAATATTATACACTCCGTGTTGACTACTTGCTCCATCCCCTTTGACTATGGTTTCTTTCTGCATATCCTCACATGACATCCGTTTTCTTCGCTGACTTACACTGTCCACTATTGACCATTCCCCTCCTCTTCTCTAAAATGTTTATGAAAATGCATCATGGCTATGAGAGTACTTCAACATAAATACACTCAATTAGTGTGTTTGATTAAGCGTGTGGTTGAATTAAATTTTATAAATTTAATTTTAGATAAATTTAATTTTAATTAAAAATGAGTTTGAATAAATTAATTTATATTTAAAATTTTTTATTTAAAAATTAATTTTGTTATATGAATATTACTTGAATAATGTTGATAAAAATTATTTTTAAATGTGTAATTACTAAAAAGAATAAGAGTTACTTTGAATTAGATTGTTAACAAATTGATCTTAAAAAAATTGATTATAAATAAATTAATGGCAAAAGAAATTTTTTTAAAAGTTAAGTTTGCTTAGACTATTATAAAATAAAATCACCTTGAGTATAAATATAATAATATTTTAAAAAAGTATTAAGTTATATTTATTTTAATATTATTAAAATAGTGATATAATATCAACTTACAAGAATATTTTTGTTAATGCTTATTTAAACATATTTTCTTTCATTGCAAAAGTAACAAAATATTACTTTTACCTAAATCATGTTTGGGGTGAAAATCTCATCTACTTTTTCAACTAAGATTTGATTTGCCCAACCAAACACACCCTAATTCAAATTGCAGTTTGGTTATTGGAAGCATTATTTTTCCTTACATTTTTCATATTTGATTATCTTCTTGCAAGCTCTAGTTTATCCCTATAATTTCAATATAACAAGAGTAACTCTATTAAAAAAATCATGTTTGAGTATATTATATATATATATATATATATATTAAAAAGTATTTAAACTTTTTACAATTTAAAGTAAACACACACAAAATAAAATATTTTTATTAATTATATATTTAAAATAATTTTATTAATATTATTTAAATAATAAATTATTTTACTTCAAATTTATAAACTTTTATGCAAATCGGAGCATTATACCACTATATTAAGACAAAACTGTAATTGCAGACGTTCTAAATTCATTTTGTGATGTCTTATCTGAAATTAATAAAATAATCAAAACATTTTTGTTTACTTTATTATACAATTTTTTTATTTAGTTTTCTATTATTAGGTTTTTAATTAAATTGAACTGATATATTTTTCAATAAATTAATTCCTACATGTCGTTGTGATTCAAACTATGTAGGTGCTGTTTTTTATATGTAAGGTGTACAATTGTAGTAATAATTTAAATAAATAATAATAAAATGTGTGGTTTATATAATATTATAATATTTAGATGATTTAAATAATTAAAAATGAGCTAGTAATAAGAAATTTAAGTATTTTACAGAAAATTATAAGTTCAATTTTTGTTACTGTTATTATAAAAAAAAACTTATTTAGATGATTTATTACTTCAATTTAAAATGTAAAAAGCTTAATAGCCTTAATTGGACCATTAACTGAAATAAAAAGAGATTATATAATTTAACCTCACTGTTTTATTTATTTTTTCCTTTTTGTTTTCTTGCGAGTTTCCCGCATAGACACACACAAAGAGAGTCAAGAGTGGCCTTTTTTTTGTTTTTTTTTATAATCTAGAGTGGCCTTTTTAAGTGGAAGAGGTGGGCAGCAAACAGAGTCAACAGTGACAGTTTGGCTTTGGCAGCAGCCATTAGCATTCAAATTCCAAGCCTTTTCAGATTGGTCATACTTTCGAACAGTAAGACACACCAACTTTTGTGCAACAGTCACTCGTTTACTAAATTCCCCAAATCTAGGTACAAATTAAGGCATGGACATCCGATGGAGTGGTCCCTATCCCATCCCTGTCTTTTGCTTATTCGTCATTGAGTTGGTTGGTTGATACATCATCGACTACCACAGCTAAAGGCAAAAGCGGAAGTGGAAGAACCAGCTTCAATCCAATCTTCATCCTCCTCAATCCTCATCATTCATTTTTATTTTATTATCCACTAATTGTCTGAAAAGAAGAAAATCAATGCCTTGTAACGCCAGTCGCCAGGCCCTGTTTTTGTTTGTGCTTCTTTATTAGTATTAGTACTACCCTGCTTCTGCTACCACTTTCTCTCTCTCATAATCATAACAAGTAAAAAGGCTTTAACCCACTCCTCATTAACTCCTCCTCCTTTCTTTTTACTTTTCAGACTCTTTTTTTCTCAAGTCAGGAATTTATAGACACCCCGCATCTGGTGTCTTGCCTTTTTGCTCAAATCCCTTCTTTGAACTCGAACTGTAGTAACTGTACTGTACTCCGACTACAACCCGTCCTGTGGTTCGGTTCTTTTTCTGGCTTTGTTTTCACTTTCACACGCCAAAAATGGATGTAAGCTTCTATTCGATCTTTTCTTGGGTTCCTTCCTTTTCTTTTTAGTTATCAGATAGATAGATGGGTAACTATAGTAACTAGTAAGTAATGCTTATGATTAGTGTTTGATATATTATATATTATGTCATACATAGGAATGGAAGAGAAGCGGACAGATACCTGCGTTTGGGAACTGGGATTTCGCGAACGAGTTGCCAATCACTCAGTATTTCGAGTGTGCCAGACAGGCCGGTCTGGTTCGCTACAGTTCCTCCTCCGGCGAAACTGATCTTTACTCCCTTCATTTTAATAAGCCTGTTCCTACTATGCCTCATTCCGCTCTCAAACAGGTCTCTCTCTCTCTCTCTCTCTCTCTCTCTCTAAGCCTTCTTCTTCACCTCACTCTGCTAAGTATCAGCATTCAAATTTATTATAATTAAATTCGGGATATGGGCGCATTTAACTAAGATGTGCTTTTCATTAAGAAGATGCTAAAGTTTCAATCTTTAGATATTTTTTTGTTTCAATTATTTCTGTGCACTTGCATTTGTGTTTACGTGTCGTCGTCAGACATGGCTCATGATGTCATTGATGTCATGTGGTGGTTGAACTTGAATAAAAGTTGAAACAGGAAATGAAAGCATATGGGTTTGTTTCCCACGTTTCCTTTTTCTGGTTTATATTTTGTCCCAACAAGCAAAGCAACCAAAACAAGAAGCCATTTTTGAAATTGTGTTAGTTTACTTTGTGGGTGGGGTGTAGATGACGAGGAACAGGGAAAGGCGGTGCCAACATGAAAATAAGATGAATATGAGAAAGCAAGGGAAAGTGTGCGACGTGACGGAACAGCCAAGGAAGCCGAATAGAATTAGCAAGCAACTGCATCAACACGACACCGTTCCAAGATCTCCGCCGCCTAGACTTCCCAAACCTGTTGACGAAGATCTCTATAAGATCCCTCCCGAACTCCTCCACACAACCAAGCGGGTGCTTCACCAAACTCCTTGTTTTTATATAATTCAATTTAATATTTTACTTTGTTTTTTTCTGCCATATAAATACAATTGACATTTTTCTCTTGGCTTTTATGAATTTGTAGAAGAAAATGCTGGGTTTCATTTCGAAGTGTCTGGTACCTGCCGCTTGCGTTTCATGAGCAATTATGCTAAGCTGGAATCCGTTCTCCAATTCCATCATCCCAAGGAGTTTTTGAGAGGGAGGGGACTGCTCGTGTTTTTTTAGTAACGCTGGCTATGCTGTGCCCAGCTAAATAGGACTTTTTGGTATTGAGAATCTTTTTTTTTTTCCTTTTATTGGCCTTTGCCTTAGTTCCCTTCTTCTTAGTCAGTTTCCAATTATTCTATTTGAATGGCTTTTTGTTGGTAATTGGTGGTGTGGTCCGAATGTCATATTTCATAGTCATGGTCATGACACCGGTGATGGTGATCAAGTTCCGTCTGATAAATGCTAATGTTTTTTCGAGTCATGCATTTTGTAGTTTGGACTTAATTTGGACGGATAAATCATTGAAGCATAGACCACTCAATCCATTGTCTCTTGAACTCACCCCGAAGCAATTCTGGAAGAGTCTGTTTAGAATTTAAAATAATAGGATGTGTGTTTAGAATCTTAAAATAATAAGAAATAAATTTATTTTTAAAATTGTATAGATTTTAATGGTTTAGATTTAGAAATTCTCTTAAATATAATAAGATTTGTTAATATTTGATTTAATTTTCATTTTAATTATTTAGATTGATTATTTTATTTTTATTAACTTTTTAATTTGTTACAATATAGTAAAATAATCAAATTTAATTTTTTGAAAAAGTTAAATCAAATTAATTTTTTTAATGAGTTTGATATAAGAATTAATTTTTAAATTATTTTAAATTTATTTTTTTATAATCAATTTCAAATACAAATTTTGATTTTTAAATCATATCATATCAATTTAATTATATTTTTAATTAATTTTAAATACAACTTAATAAATTACCAATAGTTATAAGGAAGAAGAACAGAACAAGCATGCGCTCTGTTCAAAAAAAAAAATTCTTTAATGTTAACCAAGAGAATAAGGATGGAGGTTTTTATTTTACTTTTTAAAAGTTTTTAAAAATAACTTTACCTAAATCGTTGGAATGTATGTGAAGTGAAGCACTATAAATTATAGATTAGAAAAGAAAATTTTAATTTAAAATATTTTAATATTAAAATTAATTAATTCATCTAAACATATTATAATGCGTCGTGAAATAACACAAAGTTATGAGATTAATTAATATTAAATATTCAACTAATATCACGCGTATTATAGGTTTCGGTGTTCTTATATACAAGCAATATATAACATACATTGTACTTATATAATTTACAATTGCTTTTATGCATAAAAACTTAAAATTATTAATATGTACATATATATATATATATTATATTTTAAGTTTTTAAACTAAAGGGTATTTAATACAGCAGAGCCATCATGAACAATTAATTTATGTTGAATGGGAGATTGAACAACCATGAACATAAGATTGTACAAGAGAGACTTATTTTCTTTTAATGAGAAAGTTGACCAAAGGATATCCTCATCATACAATCCTTCAACATTATATTTTAGTTATTGTATTGCTGCTTCTATTCCCCCCCTCCCCCCCATACAGCTCTTTTTTCTGTTTTTATCTCCATTACTTTTCAGCTTTTCTTTTAACTGAACACTCATTCTAGTATAAAATCTCAATCCTTTGATTTAGTAGAATGCGATGACAGCCTAATTTGTTATTCATTACGTTAGAAGTGAAAAACAAACTGAATTTATTGTTTTGCATGCCATTGTTTGTGGTTTGTTTTCTTTTCTTTACATTTCAAATTATTGTAAAATTGTGTCATGTAGTCTCAATTTGATTATTGTTGTAGGAAAAATGTATATTAAAATTTGAATAAAGTTAAGACAAAAAACTACTATTATTTAGTAGTAGTGTTTTGTTCAGGACTTCAGATCTTAGATTGAAACTAGGTTTCATATCAAAACAACTGCAAAATCCTCAAGTTAATTATTTATTACATGTGGGGAGGAAAAATATTTTGTCATACTCAAAATTTAGACTCGAATAATTTTTTTTTGGTGAAATGAGTAATATAAATTATAAATAGGAAAAGAAAACAAATTAAAATAAAGGAAAATATGTTGACACACTCAAATTTTGAACTCGCACATGGGTTAAGGTGTAACACATGCATGACAACTACACCTAGTTCAATTTTTTATTTTTTTTAAATTTTTATTCTCGAGTCCCAACCATACTTTTTTCCATTTTGGATGTCGAGTGCTAGGTGTTGGGTTTTAGGTTTTTATGATGTTTAAGTTTTGAGTATATAAAATTTATTTAATTTAAATTAATTGATGAGTTGTCCATTTGCATATCCCTAATTACTTAATTTCTGTAATGAGATGTTTGTATTCATTGAAAAATATTTAATTTGATATGTCCTAAATCTTTGATGAATTATGCGATCATATAATTGAGGAAAGTATTTGAATTGAGATTATAATTGAGAAAAATATTATAATATTAATGTGCTGAATTATTTGTTTACCTCAATTAAGCTCTTGATTGTATTAATTAAGGTGATTGCTTTAACACATTAATGTTTTAAGCTCTTGATTGTATTAATTAAGGTGATAAGGTGATTGCTCTAACACATTAATGTTTTAGGATCCTATCAATTATAAAATCAAATTTGAATTTGAAAGAATAAAGAGACTCAAATTTCGTACAATAAAACAGAATAAATAAGCAACATATTTGAGCAACATCTGACAGCAAATGAGCAACCAAATATATGCAAAACAGAACAAAGGAGTAACATCTACACAAAGGAGCGACAACATAAGCGAAATGAGCAATCACTGGAACGAAAAAGAGCAGCTTGCCATAACTAAGAGTGTGCTGCACGAAAAGACAAAAAGAGCAATATTCATTTGACTCCAATCACTCCAATGGCTAGCTAAAATCAAGGAAAACAAGTTGGCTATAAAGAGGAGACATCCTTGAAGATCAAAGCAACCAATCTTGCACGAAAAAGAGAAGAACCGTTCATCCTAGCAATTCTTTGTTCTTCTCATTCTTGTGTGCTTTACACTTGCTTATCTACTGTATAGAGAGTGTATTATTTGGGTATCATTGTAGTTCATTCATAAGAGCAATCAAAATAAGAGAGAGACTATTATTCTAGTGAAAAGAAAGAGAGTGTGAGTAACATTCAAATTTCTTTCTTTGATCTAAGTTACTCTATTTCGGGTTGAGGTAGAAGAAAGTTTCTTGTGGTGTCCTTAAAAGAAACAACGCCACTAAACACTCGGCTTTGGGTTAAAGTAGAGATAAGTTGGGGGTAGTGTCCTTATAAGCAAAAACACTACGAATTTGAAAAAAATTTCAAGCTTACTTGGGGACTGGACATAAGTCACGTGTTGTGGCTGAACCACGATAAATCGCTCGTGGACATCTCTCTCCCTATCTCTTTATTTTATGTTCATCTATTTGTTTGTTTGCATTGCATTTGAGTTTTTAATTTTTGATAAAATTTGTCATTGATCTATAGACCCAATTCAACCCCCCCTTTTTCTCTCTCTCTCCCTCCCTCATAGTTCTATCACTGGGTATACTTTTAAGCCGAAATTAAGTGGCTTGCCAAGTGCCAAGCATTCTTCAAATGACATATCTGATACTCAGACCCCAAGAACAACGTTTTTATCTAAGTTACTTTATTTCGGGTTGAGGTAGAAGAAAGTTTCTTGTGGTGTCCTTAAAAGAAACATTCAAATTTCTTTTTTTGAGTGTGAGTAACATTCAAATTTCTTTCTTTGATCTAAGTTACTCTATTTTGGGTTGAGGTAGAAGAAAGTTTCTTGTGGTGTCTTTAAAAGAAACAACGCCACTGAACACTCGGCTTTGGGTTAAGGTAGAGGTAAGTTGGGGTAGTGTCCTTATAAGCAAAAACACTACGAATTTAAAAAAAATCTTAAGCTTACTTGGGGACTGGACATAAGTCACGTGTTGTGGCTGAACCACGATAAATCGCTCGTGGACATCTCTCTCCCTATCTCTTTATCTTATGTTCATCTATTTGTTTGTTTGCATTGCATTTGAGTTTTTAATTTTTGATAAAATTTGTCATTGATCTATAGACCCAATTCAACCCCCCCCCCCTCCCCCCTTTTTCTCTCTCTCTCCCTCCCTCCCTCATAGTTCTATCACTGGGTATACTTTTAAGCCGAAATTAAGTGGCCTGCCAAGTGCCAAGCATTCTTCAAATGACATATCTGATACTCAGACCCCAAGAACAACGTTTTTATGTTCAAGTACAATTGGGCTATAACAATGTCTTCGCCCTATATATAAAACCTGATTTCTGGCCCGGGTGAATAACCCTATGACAATTAAGGGAGGCCTAAATTGTGAACGTGTAGCACGCCTGTACACTGGCGCTGAAAATTTCCCAGTAAGGTTGCCAAAGCTGTTTCAACCCTAATTGAGAGTTGACAAAAAAAAAATTGGCAATTGAGAATAAAAGGCAATGAAACATAATTGGAAAGCAATTTAATCAAGTAACTTTTAAACTACATTCATCATTATCATCATCATTAACAGACGTGGAATAAAAAAAAATAGTGAAGCATACCTTTCCGATTTAAAAAAAAAGTAAAATAAATATAAGTGTTTGGTTTAACTTTAAAAATATCAAAATTATAGTTTGAATAAAATTATAAAATTTAAACTTTTATTCAAATTATAATTTAAAATTTTTTAAAAGTTAAACCAAAGATGTTATTAGTTCTTATGCGTAAATTTTTAGAAGATAACAGGTGCACGAAGTGATTTCTTGTTCTTTTATATTTTTCCCTTTAAAAACATACCTGTAGCTTTTACTCTGACATTATTTACTGATTTATTAAACTAAGGTACCAGCCACCAACCTTTTGCAACAACTCTTTTCTAATAAGTGATGATAATGTCAATGCTGTGTTGGTTGAATGATTATCTTTTATTACGACTGATGAACAAACTAAAGCTCAAGGTACAATGAACCCTGTTATATTTTGGATAACCTTAAAACAGGAGAGGGCATCATGAATCATGATCTGATCAGACTCGCTCTTATTTTTTATCACTCTTCTTCATTCATATGACCAAGCCAACCGCTGTTCCTGTTTCTTATAGCACGTTTAAGATTAATGACGGATGGAACAAGCAACCATCTCTGCATGTAATGAACACAGACGATGGAATAACGAGTCAGCGCATCATTAAGATTCTCAATATTAGGTAACTTTAATTTTTAAATAATAACAAAAATTATTAACACCAAGTAATAATTGATTACTAACAAGTGAAACACAAGTTACTAACTGTTATAAAAAATATAAAAATGGTTATAATAAAAATAGTAAAAATATCATTATTTGTCTGTAAAATGCATGTGTGTGTGTGTAAGTTTAGTACTCTCATAGTATTCATACATAATTATCCTACGGGAAAATTGGTGGATTAAACAAAGAAAGTTTGGTAAAAGGAGCAATGCGGTGCCGACACTCTTCCAAGGGTTGGCGGGGGAAAGAAAAGAAAGGGAGACCCTACAGACCCCTCCCAATCTCACGCTTTGATTAGGTAGCCCATCTCTACTTTAAGATACCAACAATAATGAATACCACACTCAATAGCGCCATTAACAAAATACAAACAGATAAACGTCCCAGCACTCGAAATTGGTTGGCTAGGTGACAAAAAATAGTTACGAACTTGGATGTCAAAACACCAATCACGGGCAGTCAGGTAATGAGGTAAAATGAATAATAGGTACCTTAAGTGAAACCATTGGTAAAGAAGAGAGCTTTTTGAAAAGGAACAAAAAATAGAATAGAAAGAAAGAAATGTAAAATACTCGGTTCATTCATTCATATGCCTTATTGCTTGTGAAGGTACTGTTGCAGGTAATGTACACAATATATGAACTTTTCTTTCCCTTTTTTAGAGTTACCTGAGATGGTCTGTACAGAACACTAAGAAATTTATCTACAAAGAGATGATTTATAATTTTCGAGGCTTAATTTCACTAAGGAATTAGTTTGGTATCCCCTTATAATTGAAGATGAAAATTTCAGGAATTAGTTTTTCATATAAAATTCATTCACTCTCATTTTTAAGTGGGCACCAAACAGACCCTAAGTAGTATGCGTCAAGGAGGGAGATCTGTTGAGCCTCTCAAGAATACCGTTAGCCTTCCTCTTCGCCCTTGAAGTCCCACATTGTGCAAGCTTAGACAGTGTACTGTTGGCTTTTTCTTCTTCTCTAATTTCCTTCCACTTTGTTCTATCATTGCAACAGATTGTATATAGGATTGCAACACAGTTTTCCTTGCTGCGTTCTGACGTGCTCTCCCTTATAATACCCAGGAAGAAGGGGACAGCACCGAGATCACCCATTTCTTCAACAGCCTTGGGATGGCTAGAGAGGAGAGCCAGTATAGCCAACAACTCATCAACTAGAATGTGGTCCATGATCTTAATCAGAATAACCTGGACTGCCCCTTGTTTGACAGTCCTCCCTTTATTTTCTTGCACAAGACATACGTTGAATATGGCTGAAGCAGCATCTTTCATGGCTAATGGATGTCCCTCCTCTAAAAGGTCAACCAAATATTTGATAGCTCCAGATTTTCCAATGATGTGCTTGTTGGAATCAAGAGCTGATAATGAGAAAATAGCTGCTGCAGCATTGCTTCTTGTTTGAATGGTTCCAGATTTCAAGGAATCAATTAGCAGAGAGATGACCGTTTGATCCTCTGCAAACACTCTCTTATTATCATCATGAATTGAGAGATTTAGAACAGTTGTGATCAAGTCCTCATGGAGATCGGCATGAATATAAGCCGTGCCAATTGATAATGGACTGAGCAACTGTTGAATCACATTACTGGACTCCCCAAAAAGTGTTCGAAATGAAGGCGAATTCTTTGCTAACAGCCGAAGCTCTTTTGCAGCTTCTTTCTGATCAGAAACAGACAATGACAACTTATGAAGCAATGAATTTAATTGGTCTCTGTCTGCATCAGTTACTACTTCTTCATCAATGTCCTGAGCAAGCTTTGGTAGCTCAATTCCATGCTCCTTACACCACTTTGAAATCATAAGTTGGACCAAGCAATTAGGAGTAAGGATAGAGTGAGAGAGGACTTGCTGGGTTTGAGGGCAAGTTCTATGGCCTTCATTCAGCCACCTCTGGATGAATGGCCGATCATAAGTCTGCAGCATTAAGATATGAATTTAGGAATACAGCAATGAGTAACGCTACAAGTGTAAAGACCCCCCCCCCTCCTTCTCCCTCCTTTTGTACTTGAATTCTTTCCATCTTTCACTTGTACGGATTGCTGAGCAGACCATAAGTGAAAAATCCTTTAGACACTTAAAACAACATTTATTTATTACATTTAGAAGCTGGGACTAATAACAGCATAAACTTTCTTGCAAGAATGAAAAACACACTTTCTCTACCAGTATACCCCTCATCAAAAAACTATGAAAGCGTAATTTGAACCACTCTGTTCTCTTTACTGTTCTATAGATAAAAGGCAAATGAACATGAACTCTATCAGTTGTTCTAATAAGTTATTGTAACCCTGATCCATAAAAACATTCATATATATATATATATATATATAAGAACATGACAGGACTTTTCATAAGCAATTATATTATAATATATTGTTCAAATCCTCGGCCAAGTCCAACAAATAAGAAAGAATGAAGAAGGAAGGAAGGCCTAGATAGTAGATAGTTGAATTGAAGTTGAAGAATGGATCTTTATTATGAGAGAGAGAGAGAAACAAGGGAAAGAAAAAAACGTAACCTGTCCAGTGGGCAAGATAACAGGATCGGTCATTAACTGTGCTGAAATGGGGCAGCGAAATTCGGGAGGAACATCCAATTTGGGAGAGAAAGAGGTGCATTTCAAATCCTTCAGAGCAGAAAGAGTTATGATAGCCTCTTCCGCGGTGCGCACCGTATAGTCATCGCCCTCCACGATAATCTTAACCAATTCACGCAACTTCTCCTTCAACCCCAATGCCTTTGCGTCGGATACCTCTCTCTTCGCCATTACTTATTTCAATATCAATTGCAATTGGCAGATATAACCAAGTAAGACATTCACATCACAAATCACAATCACAAATCTCAAATCTCAAATCACAATTCTTTCTTTCTCTTCTTTTTGCTCCAATTTTCCTTTCCTTTCCTTTTATGACTCTTGAAAATCTTGATAGATAATAATAGAATTAGAAACACTGCGCATGCCACAAAATTCGTCTCTCTCTCTATTTCTCTATAGCGTAGGGCTAGGACGAGGATTGTAATAAAGCCACCGACCCAGGCAGAGCCAGCAGCGGAGTCGAAGAGAGTGTGTGTATTCGAGTCCAAGCTCACGGATATGCACTTTCCACACTGGATTTTAATATATTCCGGTGCCTCATTCATTGTCCTAGAAGGCATATCAAATATCAAATACAAGAACATGTAATCAATAACTAATGAATTTAATGGAATCAATATTCTTTTCACATATATAATATACAATATACAATACATAGAATTGCGTATGCTATGGTCAAATAAAATTTATGTATATTAAATTACTCTTCAGTAGTTTTTAATATTATATTCTATAAAAAAATGAATAATGAAAAGCTTATTATATCGGTGGAAGACAAACAGCAAGAAGAGAAAAATGCCAGCAAAATATGGGATACACGAAACAAAAAATTTGAATAGCGGGGCATATTGTGTAAATACAATACAATACAAATCCAGCACCATTGCCAACTAACTCTGTTGAGTGCTGGTGTGCATGGAATTGAAAATGCTGATGAGTTGGAGCAGTGCAGTGCAGACGCAGTGATGTATCACGGAAAGATGACAAATAACATCGACGAATGGATAAACTGATTGATTACACATGGCCACATGCCCTCAGACCAACCTCAACCTCAACCTCAACCTAAGCAAAGCAAGCTTTGTATTTTCTGTCCATTTCAGTATCGAACGTCCACATCCGTTTCTTAAATGTCTCTCAGTGGAATTTGTGGTTACAGAGCATATCAGCCACCAAGTGCGTTTAAAAATATATTTTATAAACTTAATTTTCATGAGAAATGAGTTTACAACAAAATAAATTATGTTATTTCGAATTTGAATAGTGTTGATAAATATTATTTTTAAACGTATAATTATTAAAATATAAGAATTTTAATTAGGATTCAATTTGGAGATAAGCAGAATCAAAAGGACTTAATGTCACTTGAGTTAAGGTACTTAACAATAATTTTTTATATTAATCTGGGAAGTGCGAATAACTAAAAAACTTAAGTAGGATTTAATGTTAAAAAATATAAAATCTGTAAACTTAAATTATGAAAATAAGTTAATTTAGATTTGTCAAATGAGACAATATCTGAATGCACTCAATATTAGATAAAGATAAGTCAGGTTTAGCAATCTCATCCCAACATATAAATAAACATTATGCTTAGTTTAGGGAGTAATAAAGTTAATTATATATATTGATATATTATGTTGCAATAATAATAAAGATTGTAAAACAATACTTAAAAAAAAAAGGAGAAGAACTGAAGAAGAGAATACTAGTGTTAAGCTAAAAATAGATAGATCTTATTCTATTTGATTTATAGTTTATAATACATTGAATCTGCATGTTTATTCATAGTAAGTAGTATCTTTCTGTAAACCGTAATTGGTCTTCACTAGTTTAACATTTTTTTCTGAATATGTCTTTTAATTTATATGAGATGATGGATTAATTTTAAAATTATGATTAATTCTTGTATTTTTATTTAAAATATTCATAAGTGTGAGGCGACGTGTGTAGGGTGTGAGTTTTAATATTTTCTGGCAGAATGGATTTGAGTTTTCATCCCCACAGGTGTGGGGGCAGGTTTGGGTGGGCAAAAACTCCTATCCCCATTACCAAGCCTATTTCAGAATGATTTTAATGATGCATCTAGCACATCAACTTCATACATTTATATGAATTAATTAATTCTCTTAAATACTAATTATTTAAGCTTGAGTTATCAAGACATAGAATATACCTTCTTAATTACTAGGCCAACCACCTTGGTTCAGGTTTTTTTAATACTATATACATATGGACTTACAAAATCTGAGGTAAAAAAAAGGAATACTCCTAATTCTATTACTAAGCATGGTGAAAAGAAAAGAAAAATATATTTTACTATTTAAAAATAATTTCTCAAGTTGTATTTTTTTTTAAAGATTAATATATATTTTTAATACCAACTTGCGTTAGTTCCAGTAAAAGGAACTCAGTCACCTTAAGCATCTTATCTTGAGTTCGATCCTCAGAACGAGATGTATGGAAAAAATGCAATTTGAATAAATTTCTACTTCACTCGTCTAACCATATCCTGTAGAATTAGTCTATTGTCTTTTAGGCGAACAAATACTTTGGTTTACACAAAAAAAAATTTTAATTAAGAAATCTCATTTCAATTTAATGATATGATTACACCTTTTAGATTTAAATTTATTTTAAACTAATGCTTTAAGTTTTATAAATTGTAAGATTTATATTTCTTGGTCAAATTTTATTTAGTTGTTGAAGTTAAAATTTGCTAAACCCACAAGTATTTAAATGAAACTTTTAGAATAAAATGCCTCGGACTTCTTTGAATTTTTCTAAAAAATGTACACTACCTGTCTAATAAATTTTAACACAAGCAAATGCTTGCTATGATACCATGATGTATTATCAATTATTTAGTGATTGTTAATTTTATAATAAATGTTTAAAATTTTATTAAATATAAATAACAATTAATAAATATTTAACAATTCATATTAGATATTAGTACTTTAAAAAAAATATAAATACCAAAATAATCCCCCTTAAAGTTTCATTACCATACATTACATTCCGATTGAAAATTTAGAAACACTACACGTAATCAATTTTCGCTCAGAACACATAAAGTTATGAGGATAGATTTAAAGTTGTCTTTTTAATTGGATAAAAAAACATACTAATGAGACAAGTACATTTCAGACAAATGAACAATGGCAGACACTATCTGTAAGCAAATAGGAGAAAACCTAACACCAAAAAATGCTATTTATCCTATCTAGATTTTTTGTGAAGAAAATGATCATACATGTTTCCAAATCTACTTTTACTTAAATGCATGGCTCCATTCATGTCTACATCTAATTTCCTACCCGCATTGCCGTACGCAGAAATCATAAAAACTCATTTAATGTCTCCGTTAACTGCCATAATTATTCTACAAACCCATTTTAATACAAAAATCACAACAGATGTAGCATCATGAATAGTATCTTGTACGTACATATCAGACAATTTGTTTCTTACTCCTCTCCCCGAAACAAGAAACAAAAAACAAAAAAAAGGGGCGTCAGGGATTTGGTTAAAAGTGAAGCTGGCACACTGTTGTTAGTTGAGAAGCCGACCTTCCAAACATTGTTGTGCTTGTACCAAGCAACAGGCACTGGATTTGGTAACCAACAAAAAAAATGGACAAATAAAATCATATTAACAAAAATATTCTTAAAACAGGGAAACGAAAAAGTTCACAAACCATCTTTTGACATAAGGCGGTTCAGCACTTGTGCAAGCCAAGTACGGAGGTGGCTTCGCTTCCAAACAAAAATTGGTTTGGTACTCTATCTCCCACTGGGGACTAGGCCTCGGCAGTCATTATGGCTTCCATCCGAAGTCATGAATAACCACAGCCAGAGGACGGAGATATTAGCTATTTTCAGTAGATGCAAAACAGTAACACTGGCACATAAATTTGGACTTATGCCCATAGTGAGTCATCTTCCCTCTCTCACCTACCCTCTTCTTTGCATTATCCCCTAATTTCTCTCCATACAAACATTACCCGCAGGGGTTTATTTATCTGACCTTGATATCATTTTTATTGCAGTCACTCCATCACAGCTGGGTCACTATTACTAAACAATGGAGCAACTGAGTGAAGCCAATTGAAGAATCTGTCACTCCGAAGCAGCAAAGATTATCAAAGAGCAGAGTTAATTCAGGTGGAAATTGAAAGATTCTGTTGTTTCTAGCCAGTCTGAAATCAAAGCAAAAGAAATTAGCCAAGTCAATGGCATTTTGATCTCATATAATGCTGAAATATCACATAAATTTTCTTGCAATAAATACATGGCTAAATAATGACAAAGCTTGACCAACCTTTGCATGTGCCTATTCTAAGCTTAGGGTAGGAGCAAGTGATATGGGAGAGAACACAACAGGGAAGTCACTAATGATAAGAAAAATACTTTTAAGTTCAAATGAGTTCCAATCCAATCACTGCTTATTGAGACACCAAAAAATGATAGAATGTTCAGGTGCCTCTAAAGCTGCTTCACCTTAATACCTAAAGCCTCTATTAGATATAGGAACCTACATAATTGCTCTCCCAGTAGTTAAATGATTCAATATCCGAAGTAGAGCATATTATCCAACCTGTTTCATTTCTCCTAGCACATACAATCATACATAACATAATTGATTCACAAAATAAAAAAGAAAAAACATTTTTGTAAGTAAAACAATCATAAAGTGAATTGCAGAAATCTAGTGGTTTAATAGATTTTATTGCTTTCGCCATAATTGGCATTTTGTTGCTTTTTTCTCTCGAGAGGAAAAATAAAGAACATAATAAACAAAAATCACCCCAAGGAAAGCTTGCTTAGATGCACTTTCACATTTAAGGATACAAAGGAGGATACAATGATAAAATCGCTGAAGCTTGATAACTTATTACTGCAAAGTTAACCAAATAAACCATGTCAAAAGTAGAACTTCACATTCAAATTTATATAGAACTACATCTAAATAGGACATGTAACTAGCATAACTTACTCACTGCAGATGTAGTGCCTTCACATTTCTGGCCAAGACATTGCTAATGAAGTTCCTTGTCGTAAAATTTATCTGGATTGATATATTTGGCATCGGAGGAGATATCATCCTCACAGATATCAAGAGATTCTGAAGGATTATATCTATCTTCAAATGCATTCTTCAGGAAAGAATCTGAAACATGATTCCTGTCTGTGTCCCTTTGCCACCTATCCCTGGATCTTGACAAGTGATCATACTTCTTTCTATTTGAGTAGTCTTGTTTCTTATGATGAATGCTATTCTCGTGTGGTCGACTATGACTTCTGTGTCTTTCAGGGCTTGAAGAAGCATGCTCTCTATGATATTTTCCTCGACCACTATTCCGTTGATCTTCTACATAATCATGGTTCCTGTAATGCCCTTGTCTGGGTTGTTCATAATCTCTAGAAAATGCATCCTCGATAGCTTTGCTTTTCTCACAATAGTTATTGCATGATTGTTGCTCATAATAACTGGGGTTACTGATTGTCACAGCAGGTGAGTCATGATTGATTTTTCTTGAATTATTAGCTTCAATAGGTATGTCATGGCCAGAAGGAGGTTTTGATGGAAACATCCCACTTTCTTCAGAAACCTTCACAGGGCTCTCAACACCTCCAGCCTGCTTGATTTCCTCCATGTGTTCCTCTATCACTTCCCTCATCACCTTCAATAAGGAGTTTGGAATTAAGTATAACCTTAGTTAAGAATTAAGAAGTTAAATAAAAAAATCAAAAAATTTCTTCAAAGAATTTATACTGAATTAGTGCTAAAAGACAAATGAGCCAAAAAAATCTCCACCACCTCTGATACAATAGTAGCACCAACTAGAATAACTTTATGATAATTAAAAGGTGCTCATAATTCTTCAACTTCAATAGAGAGAAAGAGCAATTGGAAGAGAAAATGATTAAGTAGTTAAAGGTACACTAGCTCAACAATAGAAGTAGAATTTTTTTTATAACTACTTCAGTACTTCTAACCTGTAAAGTTGATGGCTTTATCTTCTTGCCACGATAAGACATTCTTCGACGTTTGTAATCCCTTTCTTCAGCTAGCAACTCCTCTCGGGTCTTTTCTCTAGATGTTTCCTATAATTAATAAAATATAAAAAATAAGTTAATTATAGGTAAAACAAAAGTAAATATTATATTCACTTCCATGACTGGGATGCCTTAGATAAGAGGAACTTAGGCAGTAGGCACATATCCAGAATGAATTGCTCCCATGTTATGGATATGCAGTAAGTGTCAGAAAGGAAAATGAATAGCAAGTGAATTCAAGCAGTCATTTGATGTCATATTGGTTTCATACTGCAACATAACATAGAAGCAAACTAATTCCCTAATTGGTCATCTGTCAGGTATTTCAGTGCTCTAAACAAGGACAAAAGAGTAAAAACCCATCTAGTTAGACAGGTAGCAAATGGAGAATGGGAAATTATGCAGCTGAATTTTACCAGATTAAAATTACCTGGTTAGATGATTGCTGCCGATGAAGCCCATCATGATCAATTAGAGGTCTATAATCAAGACGCTTTTTCCGCTCTTCATTTGCTCTCTCAGACACATAACAATGCTCAGCAAACCTAGAGGCAAAAAGCTCTATATATTTAGAAGAAGCTCATGATATCCACACCACAATAATTTGATTGAAAATGATCAAAGACAAAATAAACGACATTGCTCATGACATGAGATCAATCACATCACTCAATTGTGTAATGACAAATACTACACACAGAGGAGGCAAAGTGGAAAGCACAATACCCAAATGATAAAATAGAAAGAATTAAACATGTTATAAAAGTATCTACATTAATAATATGTAATGAACTGATAAACTTTGATCCCTTAGAATGCAGATTTATTTCAGTCTTGGATAACTAGTTTATGAAATGTAATAAAACAAAGATGACAAAGAATGTTTTAGACACTTTAGGCATTTGTGAAGAATTGAGGGTGCAATGATCCAAATTCTGTATCCAGTTGGAGAGGAGTAGGGAAGTGTGTGATGTGCATGTGAGTCTTCCCAGCTGGAGTTGTAATCAATCTCCTATGGAGCTTCAAGGCTCCCTGTACATTGTCAGTAGCTTACGTTCTATTATAGGTTTCATTTCAGAAAATAAAGATCAGGGAAAATATACAGAATTTAACTGCAAGTAAAATAACGCTTGGACAGTAAATATAACATACAGCTGATATTTACTTGGCTGTTGAGAAAACCATAATCCCTTAATTCTATCTTCAAGCAAAGATCGCTCATGCAATGCTGCAACCGCTGCTGCAACTTGGGGCACAAAAATCTTTCTACTCCAAACAGTTCCATCCACAATCTTTTGTTCATGTTGAGTATCAGGTTTTGCATCCTTCATGTCCCCACTGTTAGTATCTGAAATGTGGGATTCAGTACCCTTTTCCCCCAAAGGAAACAATAATAGACCCGATGCAGCATCTAAAATACATTTTTTTACGAAACTAAGAACAAAGAGCTTTCCGTTTGTTGCACCATACAAGATTGAAACCTGAGATGCTAACCAGGTCAATGCCTGAACCAAAATGGGGCACTGAGAATCTAACTCGAAATTTTGCTTGTTCATGAGCAAGTCGAAAGCTTCTCTTAGAATAGACTTGAAGCATAAGCAAAATAGCAAAAAAATATGTTGTTGCATAGCTATATCAATGACAAGACCATATCGAGGGGAATTTGGTAGTATCCAGGTCATTAGGTCACGCTCCTTGGCAATAGCGAGACCTGCAATTGCACGAAGAAGATTGTAGGAGTAAGTAGTAGGAAAATCATTCCAGGATTGGAGTTCAAGTGTAATAGCCCAGTAATGAGAAGGAAGAATTGGCGTGGCACCAAGCGTGTCAGAATTGAGAGGATCCCCGCATTCAAGAGATAAAAAAGGGGGAAGAGTAAAGGAGGTTGTGTTTGATTTGATAGCATCTGCATCGGAGAAAGTAACGACACCGGGGCAGTCACGGTAGAAGAAGTTGGAAGCGAAGTCGAAAGAGTCGAAGGAGTTGTTAGAGAGGGTTTTGGGGTAAGTTAGAGATAGGAGGAGTTGGTTGGACTTGGGATGAGGAATAGGGCGAGGAGAGGAAGGGCAACGGAGGTAATGAAGAAATAGGGAGTGAGGGGGCATCAGGTGGTTTCGATCGAAAGGGCATCGTATCAGATTGTCATTTAGGGTTTGCGGTGTAACTCCGGAGAGAGTGTGTTCTACCAGGTTGTTGAGAGAGGACAGCGTCATCCACACCTCATTCATGCTCTGCACCTTCACTTTCACAATCACACACACATACACAAACAATTCCCTCTCACAGTCACACACACGGATCTAATTTCTCATGTTGCAAATGCATTAGGCCTGCGATTTGTGTAACTCTGGTCTGTGGAGAGCATACAAGCTGCAGATGGCCCAATCCACCTTTCTCTCTCTCTTTTATTTGGGCCCCCAGCCCAGAACAACCATGTACCAACACAAAGTGAGGATACTCAGATCAGGATAGTCTATTCTGTTATTATATAATATATATACCCCACCTTCCTTGTGTGTAAAGAATCAGAACCTATGACCTCCGAACTAAAATACCAAACGTCTGTCCAACAGCCACGGGTTAAATGGATATAAAGCTGCCGCCATGTTTGTCCAAAAGGATAAGATAACATGGGAGTTGATATGGTTTCCAGGTATTTAGGGTGAGTTGTCAATAAGTTATTGACTGTTGGTTTCACAATAAATGTTAAAGAGTTTATTCAATATAAATAACAATTAATAAATGTTAGACAACTCATTTTAAGTATCGATACCTTAAAAAAAAAGATAGGTACCGGAATAATGCCCAGATAAAATACTTTATATATATTTCGGCCTCGAGATTTTGAAATTGTAGAAGGGAACATGGGTCGAAAACAATCACAATCCTTCCCTTGGATATTCCAAGTTTCTAAAACTAACTCGGCTTCATAAATTTGAAGTCACTCTCATGGAAAATTTTTAATTGCCTACCTTATAACAACTCTCTTCTTTTCAGTACAAGTCCTACCTTATCCTATGCGTTTTTCTACAAATCTAATATCTTTGTCTGGAAGGAATCATTTACACCACTTATGAATTCCATTGATAATTATCTTCAGACACTGTTGTGTTATTGAAATCCTTCGGTAGTGTAAGATAACAAGTTATAAGGAAGCTACGTTCTAATTTCGGATTGAAATCTTAGAATGTGTTTATATTAGTTGTGATAAAAAGATTATGTTAAAAATTAATTATGTGTATAATTGATTTTTAAGAAAAATAATTATTTAAAAATTTATTTGTTTGAATATGTTAGTTTATAATTGATTTTAAGACAAAGTTTTGTTTGGATTGTATAAAAAGAATCACTTTTATGTATGAAATTATTAAAAGATATAAAAGAAATTAAAAAAATATTTAATTAAGGAGAAAAGAGTATTATCTGAGCATGTTTTGAAAAGATTATTTCTTTATCAAAATAAATTTTTTAATTAAAAATTGTTTTATTTAAAATTATCTCATTTGTTTAAAGTGCGTAAAATTGATTATAAATTAAAATTAATTTTTCATTAACGAAAAATAGTTTTTTAGAAAAGTTTTTATTTTAAGCTTTTGATTATTTGATTTTAAATTATTTCAAAAGTTTTTTATAAAAAATATCTATTTGCCCTCAACCAAATAATTTTTTCAATCATTTTATATATCTTTTGGTAATTTAATACATAAAAACATTTTTTTATACAATCCAACCAAAATTATTTATCTTAAAATTGATTATGAATTAACATATTCAAACATAAATTAATTTTCTCATAATTAATTTTCTTAAAAATTAGTTATACACATAATTGACTTTTAACATAATCTTTTTTCTACAGTTAATCCAAATACACACTAAAGCTTTCGAAATAAGTTAAAATCACTTAATCAAAAAGCTTAAAATAATTTTTTTTTTAAAAAGTTATTTTTAGTTAATGAAAAAGTAATCTTTAATTTATAATCAATTTTACACACTTTAAACAAATAAGATAAATTTTAAATAAAATAATTTTTAATTAAAAAAAAATTTTGTAAAAGAATTAATGTTTTCTGGACATGCTCTTAGACTTTGTAACTGAAATGGTCTCTCTTTTCTTTGTGAATATATATCAGTAATGATTGTGGGTTGATTTCTTAAATGAAAATTAAATCCATCTTTGACCCAATTTCTTACAAAATTTTCCCTCTTCTTCTAATTATTCTCGATGATGTCCAAAGAATAACATGATGGAGTAAAAAGGTAAGTTTGGAAAAAAGGAAACAATTAATATGTGATATAAATTCTAAAAATGCTCAGTAAATTTTAGCCGCCAGGTGTCAAAAAACTGAGACTGGGTCTCAAAACTAACAACTCTATTCTTTAATACAGCACTTCCCATTATAAAAGTAATATTTCAAGCAGAAGTAGTGGGTACAAAACTAATTGTGCAAGGAAATACTGAAACATTTGTCATGACGTTGATGTGGAGCATCTTAATCTAATCTTTTGACAAACACTCACGTAGTCGTTAAAGAATGGTTCATCCATCCAATAGAGAATTAATTCCAGCATAGATAAACTGCAAACCGGTTCAATGGCTCCTTCCTATAAATAGGTAGTTTCCCCTGCAACAGAATTCAATTCTCACAAGCAATTACACACACTGAATCATTAGAGGGTAGTAGAGAGAAACAAAATGAAAGTTGTCTACTTCCTCGTTGCTTTCTTGGCTTTGGCATCCTCTGTTGCCTATGCCTATGACCCCAGCCCTCTGCAAGACTTCTGTGTGGCAATCAATGACACCAAGACTGGTGGTATATATCCTCACATACTTTTTATCACTCGAATTTTAAGTTTCTTTCTCATGTAGATAATGTCAAGAATAATTATAATTGTTTTTTTCAAATATATTTGTATTTTTAATATGCAGTATTTGTTAACGGGAAATTCTGCAAAGATCCCAAACTTGCCAAGGCTGAAGATTTCTTTTTTCCTGGATTGGGACCTGGAAACACCTCGAACATACTCGGTTCAAAAGTAACACCCGTTGCTGTTAATGAAATATTAGGACTCAACACGCTTGGTATATCTTTGGCTCGCATAGATTTTGCATCCAAAGGTTTAAACCCTCCTCATACTCACCCTCGAGGCACAGAGATCCTAGTAGTCGTGGAAGGTACTCTCTATGTTGGATTTGTCACGTCCAATCAAGACAATAATCGTCTCTTCACCAAAGTGCTCAATAAGGGTGATGTGTTTGTGTTCCCAATTGGTCTCATTCACTTCCAGCTGAATGTGGGTTATGGCAATGCTGTAGCCATTGCTGGTCTTAGTAGCCAAAATCCAGGAGTTATCACTATTGCGAATGCTGTGTTTGGATCTAATCCTCCTATCTCTCCAGAGGTTCTCACCAAAGCTTTTCAGGTGGATAAGAACATAATCAACTATCTCCAGAAGCAATTCTGGTACAATAATAGTTAATTAGAGAAAGTGAATGGTGATATCACGGTGTTTGGATAATTAATTTCTCAAATTTGCCTCATGCAATTGACTTTCTCGAAAGAATTACTATAATATAAATAAAATGCATGTGAGTTTTATATGTATCATAGTTATGTTTGGAAAGCCACTAAGAGTGAACTAGTGGTGAAGGGCTTGAATAGTTTATAGAAAATTATAAGTTTAAATGTCCTCATCCTTTAATCTTTCTGGAGGTTCTCACCAAAGTTTTTCAAGTAGATAATAACATAATCAGCTATCTTCAGAAGCAATTCTGGTACAATAATAGTTAATTAGAGAAAGTAAATGGTGATATCACGGTGCTTTGATAATTAATTTCTCAAATTTGCCTCATGCAATTGACTTTCTCGAAAGAATTACTATAATATAAATAAAATGCATGTGAGTTTTATATGTATCATAGTTATGTTTGGAAAGCCACTAAAAGTGAACTAAGGTGAAGGGCTTGAATAGTTTATAGAAAACTATAAGTTTAAATGTTCTTATCCTTTGTAATGAAAAATTGTTCTGCTTGGATTTTAATTTGATTTAATATATTAATATTGCAAGTTTAATAAAGAACAAACCCATCTATCTCTTGCCCATATTAATTTATTAACAATATTACACTTTTGTAAGTAATTCTTTGGTTGGTGTCTACTTGTTTATCTACGATCTTACATCTTAGGTATGTTATTGACGCACTAGTTGATAATATTATAATAACATGTTCTTATTATCATTTTATTGTTTTAAAAAAATAACGATTATGTGTACTAATTGACCGTTGGTCAAGGGTTAATTTCTTTTATTGTCATAAATAATATTTGTATTATATTAATTATATCAAATTTCTTTGTAAGTTTTATTTTAAAACTGGATGACACAGAATGAAATAAATTCATAATAATATATTACGAAGAACAATAAATTTTAAGATACAATTACCAAATTTTGAATTCATATTTTTGCATAGCTCTTTCAACTTTAAAATTGAGTTCAATGGGGTTAGGTTAGTTGATTTTGTTTCTTTAGTGGGAACAAGAAATGCATGAATGAAGAGCATCGTAAGCTAATTAATTACCCTATAGTAATGTTAAATTCAAAGGGTGCGTAGCAGGATTCGAGAGGTCTTAATTATCTATCTGATCCAAAATTGAACTGCATGACTGATCAAGAAATTGAAAGGAACATCTTCAACTAATCAACTAATCTGATTATGTTATGATTATCGAATCGATATATATGTATTTTGGATGCCTTCCCTTCCTCACCATGTGTCAGCTGCTAATATTTAGTATATATACAAAGAAAAATAAGGCATTATGGTGAGGTAAGTTGACTGATTTGATATGTATGGTTCATTGTAAATATATATAGAGATTATAAAGAGTTTTCTAGCCCACTTATTTTTACTATTACAATGAAGACAAATTATAAGAATATAATAATGTGCAAGCAATGACTAATTAATGACCGTAGTTAGTAATGATATTTGCACACTAAAATAGTTACACTACTTTTATATTGGTTAATGATGAACAAATTTTTGGTTAATACAGTATATTATTTGATTAATGGGTTTTAGTAACTAATCCAGTATCTATTAACCAAACGATATACTGAATTAACTAAAATTTAATTCATCTTTAACTAAGTATGTAAGCAATCGCTTACGAAAACTCATTAACCAAACGATATACTGTATTAACCAATAACTTGCTCATTGTTAACCGATGTAAAAATAGTGTAAAAAAAAAAGTGTGCAAGAAACATTTTCCGTAGTAAAAAGGAATGAACTTAGACACGTATATACATGAGTCCTATATTGAGTTCTAATGAAAGTCAGCGAGTAAATTCAAGACATACGACTGCATAAACATGTCAAGCGGGCGACACTATTTGATGATACTTTTTCAAAAACGTAATTCATCGTTTATAAGAGTGACACAAGTAAATTTTAATTATTAAATTATCATAATTAAAATTATTTAGCCCCCCGTTTGACGGATGAAATTTTGTTTGGAAATGAGCATTAAAATTAGAATTAGATCTCTCAATTCTAATTATCTTATTTGTTGTACAATAGATTTAGAATTCCAATTTTAAGTATCAATTCTATGAAATTAAAAAAAATTATTGTACATTACTTATAATTCTTAGCTTGAACTTTAAAAATTACAACTCCAAACACCAAATTTTTTTAAAATATCAAAAGGAAAAAGTTGAAAATAATATTTCATATTTCATATTTCATTTGTTGCTTGTTTACTCCATCAATCATTGTTGTCCGTCAATATCTTTCAGTCACCATCATCGTAGGTGTGATCAGGCAACTGTTGCCGATGACATGCTCCAACAACCATCACTGGCAATATCCTCTGCCTACCCTGTTATTGGTGTCATGCTCTAGCATGGCGTTGTGCTTTGGTCATTGTTGCCGATTACATCATCTAACTACTTTTGCTAGAGGTATCCTTCAGTAATCATAAATTTCAGTTCAAAATTATAATTTTTTGTAACAATTTTTTATTTGTTCCAAAAATAAAATTTAAGATTCCTAATCAATTTAAATTCTGACATAATTAGAATTAAAATTAGAATTATGAACTGTAATTATAATTCTATTATTCAAACAAATCCTTAAAGTTCATGTAACTATTTAAGAAGTTAAATAATTTTATATTCTAATTATGATTACACTGTAAAACTTAATAATCAAAGTTACATAAAATTTATATAAAAATGATGCATGTTTTAGTTGGTTAAGGTTTTAGGTTGGATTAAGAGAAAAAGAATAAGACTATACAATCACTTTTAAAAAATTAAATGACCTTTTTCATACCAACAAGTGTTTGATGCGATGATATTGGTAAGGGAGATGTATTCTTAAGATGAAGACGCAAATTCAAACACTGAAATCAACACTTGTTGGGAGGGTCTCCTACCCCAAATGAGATTAGTCTTAGAAACCCAAAAACAACCTTTCTCTTTATTATTCTTTATTCTGAGTAACCTATTATTTTATTCTCCTTTCTTTTATTAGTTAGGAAATAATAGATTTCAAACTCCCCTCAACTCGCTCATAGCCTTAGGAAACAAACTCTCAAATCTTGTACTCTGTGGCTTTCTTAAAACATGATCAACGCAAACTGTCCTCGCCATGGGTATAAGAAAGCATCTCACGAATATTATCAACATTGTTGAGAAACATGGCCCAGATAAGAGAAAATTAAAAGAAAATGAAAATAAAATTTATTAAATGAGAAAGTATGAAGAAGTTGTATACAAGAGTGACTTATATAATCATAGAGATATAACTAATCAAACCAACTAACTAATCACTAACTAAATCAGTAACTAATCATATGTGTGGTTATAACTCCCCACAAGCTGGAGGATGCGTACTCAACATTTCTAATTTGGGATGAACAATATACTCTATCTCAAACAAAAATCACAAAATACAAGTAATATGGTAATCGTACAGCCAAAAGATGAAAATCTAAAAAGGAGTGATGATGAAAGCTGGCGACGACCGAAGTAGATAGCTTTTAGAAGTCTTTGACCTTTCTTTAGACCTTATCGATCAAAACTTAACCACCATGAAAAACACAGAAGCTAAAATCAAAGTTAAACCATAGATTAACAAAGAAAATTATCTATTGAGCTCGGAAGCCAAGTACTGGTCTAAGATCCAGCACAAGAGCTGAACGCGAAGAAAAATCTAAGATAGGAAATCTATTAGCTTCTGGATGGCAACTTCGGCCACAAAACATGTCAATTCAGACATAATACTCTTTGAAACTTCTTATGTGCCCAATCGTGCAGAACAATAATTTATCATACTTTGTTGAGTAGATTCCCAACAACGTGAAGTCGAATATGTGCGATATTCCACCCAAGAATTTGGCGATCATATATTTTTATTGGTAACTCAACATCAATTCAGGAGATGTTTAGGAATGTGAGTGAGCACTTCATTGCAATGTACTGGCGCAAAGCCTTCTTGCACTAGTAGACTGGGGAGGGAATGGACGAGATGGAGTTCACTGAGAACGCAAGCAACATGAGCGCCGCCATGATCCCAATCGAAAAGAAAAGGAGAACCAACAACAACAAAGGAAGCGGAGGCAACATCAACAACAGCACCACCATCAACGTCGCCAAAATCAGAATGGACCAAAAGCCAACTTCAGCCATTTACAAACTGAACCTAAAAGTCTCCAAGAGAGAAATATTATTTGCGTGACGAAGAACCTGAATTTTTTGAGAAAATTTCTCAACTGAGAAAATTAGGATTGAAAATAGAGATTTTGAATTGCATGGAAGCAAGAGTATAAGAAAATGAAAGAAATGTTAGGTAATATAAAAATTCTAATATCACGTTGAGAAACATGATCTAAATAAGAGAAAATTAAAAAAAAATGAAAATAAAACTTATTGAATGAAAAAGTGTAAAAATGTTTTATAAAAGTGACTTATAGCTGTAACTAATGAAACCAATTAACTAATAACTAACTAAATCAGTAAATAATCACATGTGTATGAATAAATTCCAAAACATAGCTGAGGCATCGTTAAGGTTGGCAAAAATAGACTGTTTTAACTAGAAATGAAAATGTAATGGTGGGAAAATATTATAGGCCATAACCAATCAGTTTGTCAGTTTTGGTATAATGTAATTCTAATATTGATCGTTAGTATGTTAGTTGTACAATTTTTGTATTTACAATCTTATAAGCAAAATCTTAATTACACATACCCGTATAATAAAATTTAAATAAATTGATAAAAATCAAATATTTTGCTTGAAAAGTTTAAGTTTAATTTTTGCTATAACATGCATGTTATAAAATTAAATTTAACTAAGTTTCAAAATTAAACCAATGCCCGAATATAGATTAATTACACATATCTAAGAGTCTATAGACACCTGGTGGTCTTTAAAAAATATGCAAAATAATTTCTCATTTTAAAAGAAGTAAGGATGTCATGATATACAAATGAAAAGTATTTAAACTTTTTAAAATTTGTAAACATAAGCTAAACAAAAGTCTTCAGTGACTCACACATATTCAATACAAAAAGGCAATTCATCATTTATCCACATTTTTAAAAAAAAACAAAAACTACCAAATTATTTAAAAAAAGAGAAATTAAATTAAAAAGAAATAAATTTATTTTTTAAAAATAATAATTAAGAATATGAGAACCTGTTAGTATATTAGTAAATATGTGCAAGTTGAACAATTTAAAAACTATATATTTTTTTAAAAAAAATGAACTCCCATAGTTTAAAATTAAAAATGAGTCTATAATTTTAAAATATTTTTTAATAAAATCCTGAATCAAACCTAAGTCTTATAAGGACTCAATTAAAAATATTTTTAAAAATATAAAAATTTATTTATAATTTTTAAAACTGTAAAAGCTTATTTTAAAATTCTCAAAAAGAACAAAAACTCAATTAATTTAACCAAGAACATAATTGCAAGTTACAAAAAGTTGAAAAACTTCACGTGAATTTGAAAAGTTAGGTAACTATTTCAATACGGGATAACATTCAAAAGTGTCGATAAATCTCTTCCAATAAGAGATGAAACACAGGCCCCGATTAAAAAAAATTAGGGTAAAATTTAAAAAACAAACACTTCCTTTGATAAATAAAAGTACGTCACAATTGTTTTTATCTGAATTACTAGGTAACCCATCAACATTGCAAGTAACTACTACTTTCTCTTGATTTTCTTATCTACATTCCCGTCCAATTCCTAGATCTATTTATCATAAGGACATTCGAGATCATTTTCAGTGACCTTAAAATGCTGTGGGCGTTGACCAGAGCAATGCAGATTCCACATTGTAAAATATCCTCTTTCGAGATTCCTCACCTGCAACGTTCAGCACAACTTAGAATACTTCACCGTACAGACAAAGGAAAGACCATTAGATTGTATATAATATCATTTCAAACTCACCCAGCGGGTTGTGTCAAATAGAGGGCAAGTCATGCGTACAGCTTTGAGCTTATTAGTAAGATCTTGAAGCTTTGGGCGATTCAGAGCCAGTGATACCGCCCTATCTCGATACTCTTTCATGCTATACATGGTTTCACAAAACAAAGTTCAAAATTAAACGAATATCTTCCCCCACGAATTACAAGATTAACACATAAAGCAGGAACAAAACAAAAAATCAGATAACAAATATTGCAAGTGAAAAGACAATGAAGTAAAGCAAAGCACTTCAAAGCTAAAGAATTAAAAATAAACGCACATTTGACTAAATTCCATTTTAAATATGAATTTATGCCAGACGAGTACACAGATTCTCATGTGTACAAATAAACTCACGTTTATAAAAGACTTGACATGGAGAAAGATTCAACCCAAGTTGAGTGTTTTTGGGAGTAATTTGCTGGCAATTATACCAGGCATGAGCACATTTGCACTATGTCTAATCTTTAAAAGTGGATCCCAATGTCTATCTTTAAGGGAACTCAGGCAGCACAGGATAAAATGAAATTGAAAAGAAGTGCTAACCTGCTAACAATCATCTCCTCCCCCAGTCCAGTGGCAAGACAGAGTGACCCAGCAACTCTGGTAGCCATTTTCTCGAGAGGCAGAGTAACCATCGGCAAACCTGCCCATAATATATCTGTTCCTGTTGTATGTGCATTGCATAAAGGCCTAAAAGAAAACATAATCAACATATTAGAAGGAATTAAAAAAAAAAAAAAAAACTATTTAAGCAGACAACTGCAAGTACAACAGGAAAAGGGGGCAGGGAAACTAAATGCATACAGCAAACATAAAGAAGTGAGACAAAAAGTAGACATAGGAAATTACGTATCAAGGAATAAGTCTGCTAAAGCACTTCGTCTGATGTGTTCATTCTTCATTGCAACATCAGTGAAAATAATTTGATCTGGCTGTACCCCTTGTGCAGCAGCATCTGAAAGAAATTCATTAATTAGAAAGGAGGCCCAAAAGAAAAAACATGTCACCAAAATATCACAACAATAAATGGAACAATTATGCAGCAAATATAAAGAGGATAATAAAAAATGCCAAGAGTATTGACATGGACAATGGCCATTGGAGCATTAATAAAAATGAATCTGACATTACTAATCATATAATGTTTTAAAAAAGTATCATTAAACAACAACTCGTACATGCCCTCAGTCTCATTTCGCCTGCTGCAGGAAATCTCAGGAGCCAAAGTGCACTGTTGGGTACACGATTAAGAATATTGCACCTAAAATAACACAAGCATAGGCAGACATGTGAAGAATAAGATGCCAAATTTTGGAAAAATAGAAGACATGAAAGGAAAATAATTGAGTGATCTTATATTTTGTCTGAACAAGCAATAAAGAGCATTCTGACGTTACCATGTATTAAGTATATCAGGATCCATCTTGTACAGTTGATTGAAGCATGCAAATATAAATTTATCCTCAGGTAGACCGTAATCTGATCGTTTGTGCTGGCATTTTGGATCTAACACATCCTGATTTTTCTGAACAAACAAATTATGCAGGACAAAGACACATTTAATGCCATGCATCTAAATACACAACAAGCAACATACACAAACAATGAAATTGAATCCAAGGTTCTCCATTATGAGTTCAAAAAAAATAACCTGCTTATAATCATTTACAAAGTAACAATGGGGGAGATGGACGATCTTTTCAGAATAAATATGCGCATACCGTAGTGGTGAAACAAACTGAAAGAAAATTCATAAGAAAAAAAATTAGAAAACATGTCAGATGAATTAATAAAAAAGTATGAGCTCTCTTATTTGTCCGGTCTGTACAACATCCAGTGTCTCACCTCATCGGTGACCAAGTAATCTATGTAACTAGCCCCAGTCGTTCCGGGGAATCCCATATATGAAACTTGAATTGGTGCAGGTTGCATAGCAAATATCTCATTTCTGGCACCCTGCAGCACAACAAGGAGAATTGCATCATGCAACCAAATAACTGAGACTTAAAAAAGAGACCTTCAGAAATCCAAGCATGAAATTGACCAGGCTAGGATCCAATTATGGTTTCATAAAAGAGAAAAAAAAGGAAGAAAAAAATATATTTCAGTAATAAATACTGTAAACAAGTAAAACAAAACCAACAACTTTGATTTAATAAAAATTGAATTGATTAAGAAAATTTGATTTACTTAAAAGATCATACAAGAATTACTCCCAGATAAGGAGCTACCTTTGTATAACCATTAAGGTTGACAAGGATATGTATCTTATCCTCGTTGATCATTTTTGCTATCATATCTGATGACATGGCAGATACATCCACAAAGTGCTCTGCTTCAGACTGAATACGTTGTCTCCATTCAGAACCATCATTTGGACTCAAGGCATAGCAGAAGACCTACATATATAGATTGTTAACTACACACAACAGAAAGAACATTTGGAAGACACAAATAGGTTGAATAAAACCGAGTTAAATACCTCAACATTCTTCCTGTTGTGCATACCAAAAATAGATCCCATGAGATGTGACAAGGGGTGGTTACCAAAGTCACTACTCACATACCTGCAACCCAAAAGTTTCCCATACTTTAAAATATAACAAAAAATCACCACAAGGAGAGAAAAATATAAAGAGATTTAGTGAAGTAACTAACAAGAACATACCCAACCCTTAGTCTCTCATATCCTCCCTCATGCTTGATTGGAATAGGGGCAGGATGGCTGAATGGAGGAAGAGCAAAACGAGATGCAATTAAGGAGCAGTGTGCAGCATATTTACGGCTGCAAAGGGTGAGAGGATATTATCAACTTGAAACAAAGGAAAATAACTATGCTATAGAACATTTCCCATTTCTTTATTGAATGTCTTCTGAGAAAACTCTAATCATACCTAATTTCCAGAGCAAGCATTGGGTCAAGTGGATATGCTATTGCATGGAAAGGCTGGACACTAGGAAGAACTGACATCTGAAAAACAAAATTATATTTGAAGCATATTCAACACAAACATGCATGCACCATATATTATTTAATATAAGAAGTAAAATGGTGTATGTATTGCTCCTGACATTAATCTGCCTCCTGATGATCCCTTCAACTTCATTGAACATTTTATCACGATCCTCCCAACAGCAGACACACTGCAATATGACAAAAGATTACACTAATTGATGCCAAATGAAATTATGAACTACACCACTTCAAAATATGATACTAACCATACTTGGTTTATGAAATTAGCAGTGCAAAGCATTGTGGAAAGCAGACAACAGAGAAAACTACATATTTAGATACACCACAGAAAAAGAGAGATGTATAAACATCTTGTTCCCCTTATTGGTACATGGGAAGGGGCAGACTGATATCAAAGGCAGTGCCAAAGACTAAAAAGTAGGTAACAATGAGAAAGTACCACAATGCATGCTTACATAAAGGGCATCATTTAAATCATGACACTCACAAAGTATATCCAAAACCAAGATGACGTGCAATACATATTAGTCTGATTAGGTCTAACAGACAGCAAGATTTACTTATTATTCATTCTAAGTGCATGACCTGACCAACATCATCTATCTGAAACCTCCAATACAACGGCCACTTAAATGTATGGATGGTACATTAAGACATAGAATCACCAAGAATAAACTCATGTTAAAGCATAAGTCAAAGGTCTCTATCAAAAGATGGTCAACTCCAGTGCTCCACCAAAGGCATACTGAAGATAATTAAAAAGAAATTATGAATGGACAATACCTGAAGTGTATGTAGGAGATTGCAAGTTGCTTCAGGAAAGTCTTGACGAAGAATCAATGCCTGTCTATAGCTCTTTACAGCAGCCTCTACATGTCCACTGCAATAAGTAACACGATTGAGATGAATTTCCAGCTATGAACCAATGTCTAGAGATCATATTGCTTACAGAAGTCATTGACAGGTGTTGTGAGGGCAATGGGAGGATATAAAATGTAGACAATATTAGAAGAAACTTAAAACTTCTGACACAGCTAACAAGAGTAAAGAAGGGACAAGAAAAATAAATCTTTAAAGATGTAAGAAATTCTATGGCTCAATTTCAATATCAGGCTAAAAGATATTTTGATTTCAAGCTCATACAGCTAAGAATGGTTTTAGCTCTCTATAGTTTCTAAAAGTTAAGGGTATTATGCTATGGGCTTCACCACCATGAAGCAAAATTAAAAATCAGCATACCTATCTTTATAAGCTGAAGCCAAATTAGCATGGGCTTCAGCCATAGTGGGCCTGACAGCAATTGCACGTATATAATCTTGGATGGCTTCACTAACTCTACCAATCTCCTTATATGTATTGCCCCTATTTACAAGCCCATCAGCTGCCAAGGGATCAATGCGGAGAACCTCATTGTAGCATGATATGGCATCTGCATAATTCCCCTACAATAATTTGTCCAAGAAAGAACAAAATAGATCAGTAGTTATATATTTTTATCAACAACTACACTTTTCATATAAGCTTCTGATCCTTACAGTTTCCCCCATGTTTTGCCAAGCATACATAGACCAAACCCCAACTAGTGCATTAAAATTGTATTCTAGGTTTTAATACCTGCTGCTTGTAGATTATGGCAAGGTTGTTATAAGGAGCAGACAATCCAGTGGTTACACTCAGTGTAACCTTGTAATATGAAGCAGCAGCAGCCACCATGTTCCTGCATCACAGCAATTTCAACCAAGAAAACTCATATTCTACCATGTACCACACGAATTACTAACTTAACATGAAGATACAAGGACCACATACCATTCCATATATATATTTCCAAGATTGGTCAATGCTTGTGGGTGGTTAGGCTGTAATGAAAGGCATTGCTTCCACCACAAAAAAGTAAGTTCAGTAGGATTTTAATAGCATAAAAAGCATAATGATTAAAAAAATAACTGTAATGCGCACAAGATAAGAAAAAAGCATACATTGTAGCACTGGATTGCTTCCTCCACTCTGCCAACATCTTTTAGTGCATTACCCTACATATGGGAGAAGAAAATCAAGGAAAATATTATACAATTGCATATAAAATTGCACATTTAGGCTATTTTCAAACTAAACTGTGACAACAAGAAAACCAACCAAATTATTGTAAGCTTCCAAAAATCTGGGGTCACACGCAACAGCTTGCTTATAGTGTAGAATTGCCATGTCCAGTTGACCTTGCTCATAATATATACTGGCCAAATTACCTGTGCACCATTTGATACACAGTACAGTCAATGTGATTAGCACATATTGAGTTTACTATATTGTAAATTGTAAACCAGCATAATTTGAAGAATGGGGGCGACAAGGATCAAACTCCTGTTCACTTGGTCATAGAGACTCTGATACCATGTCAAGGACCAACTATCCCAAAAGTTTAAGCTATTAGGTGAAGGCACAAGATTGGTTTTATATCTCTAACACTAGTCATGCTAATCAATTCACCATTAGAAACTCTCCAATCAGAACCAACTGTAATCATATCTTGAACTAAGCAGACTATAAGGTGAGCAAAAAAAAGGTTTGAAACTCTTTCTACGGCACTAATAATGATAAGTTTGTCAATTAATTAATAATCATACAAAGATGTCAGTATTTTTCCTAGCAAGCTATTATTTTATTTAATTAAGCAAAAGTAAGTCATAACAATAACATAACAAAATACACACAATGCAATTATGTTTATAATATATCAAAGGCCATAAATGTCATGTCATCACTATTAAAGTGATTTTAGAAATATAGTCCATCATTTACACAATACTATATCACAGTTGTGCAATGGTTATACAAGTGATCATAAATTTTTCTTAAAGAACTGATTATTCATAAGATGATTATCTGAAACGTACAGCAGCACCAAAGAAAAACTTGAGACCACGGCTATCAATACTCGGAACACCATAACCAGACTTTTAAAAGGGGGAAAACAAAAAGAGCTTTAGATGTGCATTAATATCATACCATTCCATATCCTTGCTTTAATCTTTTACAAAGAAAATAAAACTAGAAGGAAACAGATAATGAAATAAAGCAACAGAACTTACCATAAGCCATGCCATAGCTCGGCCGTGTCTGAAGAGCACGTTGATAACATGTTATAGCCTCTTGAGGCATCCCTAAAGCCTGATAAAGGCAAAAAAATTCAAGGTTCCGCCAATAACAATCAAGGTACTACTACTAATTGCATCCAACTAATCAAGCTAACATCATGTTTAACAGCTTACCTTGTACACATTCCCAAGGTTCAGATATGCATCAGGAAAGGAAGGTTTGAGTTTCACCGCTTCCTGACAAATTTTTCAAAAAAAAATTAATGTAAAATCTGAACATGTAGCTGAAAAAATTGTATGGGCAGCATAAGATGCAAAATTAACTCCGATTATATCAGGAGCATAGCAGCAAAAGTACAATATTTAAGGGAGACAAAAACATTGCACCCCACTATCGCATGATATGGAAAACTACTACTGGTCACCTTTACAGGAAAACTTCAATTAATAATAATTAATAAAGAAAGATCAGAAGCAAATATAACAAAATTAATTAGACAATCTGATGCACCACCTTCTTCAGTCAAAAGTTTAAGAATTTCACTAAAGCATGTAATGTAAAGAGACAAACCTTGTAATACTGAAGGGCTCTGTTGAAATCACCAGACTCCATGAACAGACCAGCAAGATTTGACCAAGCAATAGCAAAGGTAGGTTGAATGCGCAATGCCTCAAGATAACAACTGTATGCCTGCACAAAATGTTAGATTCTGACTATTTGCAGTCTTGGAGATGGAAGTTACAACAAGACCAACCATCATCTGAGCCCTGGCTTGAAGACAACAACTTGATATCTGTATCGAACTGTGAATTTGAACACAGTTCCACGCACGAATTATTTAAATCAGTAACTAAAATGTAAACGAGATGTAGGGTATAAAATACTAAAAGGAGCCCTCCAGGCTTCCAGGCCAGCACCCAGCCATTTTTTTCAGGCTATACAGAAAATGGGAGAGGAGTATGGCCATAAGAATACACAAGGGTGCCACTCATTCTGGGGAATCCAGTAGAGCATCAACTCAAACTGGAAGCCAAATTAGTGCCATGAAACATATTGGGTCTAATAGCAAGATGTGGTACACCAGAATCTGGATAAGTAGCATTGTGGCAGAAAGGTCTTAAAAAAGACTAATCTCCTAATTAAAAAGATTAATCCAACAGGATGGGCTACAGCTCATACTGGGGAATCCAGTAGAGCATCATCTCAAACTGGGATGCCCGATTACTCTAAACTTTACCGGCTACAGCAGCAGGACGTGGTACAACCAAATCCAATTTCAGATATGTTGCACAGTGGCAGAAAAGGTCATTAAAAAAAAAAAGACTAATCTCCTAAGCTAAAAGATTTGATAGTTCAAAAAGCCAAATTATAGGGTGTAAAAAAATGTCAAAAGAATACCAATTAAAACAAAAAAAAATGCATATCAAATGTTAGGACTTACTTCTTGCACCAACCCTTGAGCTTTCATTAGATTCCCCAAGTTGCTATGGGCATCAACCTATAGTACATAGACACAATCACATATACAATGATACATCACCAAAGCTAACAAAACCACACAGCAAAACGGAATAGAAAGGAAAATAAAAGATTACACACTCCGCCTTCTGAATAACTACTTAACTTGAGCAGCAATTGTTCATCAAACAAAATGAAAAAAAGCTAGAATGAAAAAGAATACCATTAGAGGGTTTATAGCAAGTGCTTGACGACAACACTGCGCTGCTTCTGTGAGTCTTCCTTTACGCATGTATGCACTAGCTAGGTTTGACCATGCATCAGCAAAATTGGGACGAATCTACAGCAGCAGAACAAAAATAAAAGGTAAATGAACTAATCAAGGATGACACAAACAACATACAAGAAAGGACATAAGGGAAAAGTTACATCAAACGACGGGAAAACTATTAAAAATGAGAAAAGATACTTATAACAAAAATAAAATTAAAGCATCATTCCATAAAAAAGAATCGGCACCAAATAAACTTATGGTGAATTTTATATGTTTGTCTCTCTAATCATAAATTTACTGCTCCATAAAGCTGGACATTCATGACCAATTTACCATAGCAGACTAATGTCGTGTAACTAATACTTTATCATGTGGAACCCTATGATTAAGGACAGCATGCAAGTGATATAGTCAGCACAAGTGAAGAAATAAAGAGGCAGAACTGCATCTTCAAGTGAAGAAATAAAAAACTTCATTGATTTGAACATAATTAGTTTCATTTAGAAGACAGTTGCAGAAAGAAAAGAATCCCCTCATAAAATTCTCTACAAAATTGTGAGTATTAACTTGGACTCAGCAAATTATCAAAACGAATGCAAAGTTGTAGTTGAAGTTAGTAAGAAGAATTGGGTTTGACATGATGCTTAAGGTATAAAGGAGATGAAAGAGATTTAGGTAGACCTTAGGGAGGATGAACTGTAAGGATGATAGCCAATTCCTAGAGAAGATTAATTAATAAATAAACATAAGCTCCATAATCTTTCATGTGTCTCTTAATATTTTTGGAATTAAATATTAGAAGAGTACCATCAGGAGAACTAAATAAAGTGTATAAACAACAGTAAATATTATATGCAGTCTTAAAGCACCCATCCCATAAGAAAAAGAAGAAGAAAGAAACGGACAATTTAAGACAAAAAATAATACAGTTATGAATCTAAACCTGAGAACACCCATTAGTTCTCCTGTTGCCCACTTCCAAAGGACATATGATAAAAATCTATATCAACTATGAGAATGAGATATTTGCAATCTTAAGAAACTATCATTTTTACTGAAAGCAACAAATAACGAAAAAATTGATGATAGCTGACCAAAAATAATAAACAGAATCAGATCCCGATATAGAATTGAATTTATACAAGATATGTCATCATAAATATGATTTTCAGTTTCTGGACACAAATAATGGAATTTGGAAACATGGGAACCGAACCACCACATTTTAGGGCGGGTGTTAATACAAAAAAGGAAAAACTAAATCAAAGCAACACATAAGTTCATAAAACAAATCACAAGACGAACTACAAAAAAGGACAATATTATAGGTCCAGAATTGCGCACAGACCTCTATGGCAATCAAGTAGTAGCGAATGGCAAGGTCAATGTTTCCTTTTTCCTGCACAAAGGAAAGCACTATTAGTTCCAGTAAATGTATGTAATTCACCTACTACATAAAAAATAGTATAACAAGTTCCGTCATACACTCATATTCATACCAGGATAGCAGTGGTTACTTACCTTCCATGCATTTGCCATGTTCCCGTAGCACTCAGCAAAGTGTGGCTCAATCCTAAGAGCTTCTTCATTTTTCGAAACACAAGTATCAAAATCATGCAACTGCAGACAAATAGTACCACGTGTTTAGAACGCAGTAGAAAAGAACAAGTAGTAAGTGCTAAGCATTATAAATAATCGTCAAAAAAATGACAGACAATACAGATATAATAAAAGAAAAGAAACCTGGTAATAAATTGCACCCAGAAGTAGTAAGTTGTCAGTACGAAGCGGATTTCTCTCATAGACGGTGTTGCTATGTTCTAGGGCTTGCTTATAGTTGCCCGTCTTGTACATTTGATGTGCAAGTGATAAATGCAAATCTTCATCAACTACATCAAGGAGAGCTAAACAATTAGCACAGGGCACTTTATATCAGTCCTCTGATTCAGTAGCAAAAGTGATGATATCAGTTTTCTTAATCCGTTCACCAGTAAATAAAAAAACACTAGAAAAGATGCAGCTATTTCTGTTCACCAAAACAGCCTTGATCAGAAATATCAGATTGAAAAAACAATCAAGAATACTAACTGTTAAAAATCCCCTATTAAAACCCTAATTATTGCATAAAACGCACCGAAATTAGAATATTGAAGTCAGAACAGAAGCTTTGGGCCAAAAGGCTATAATTTCCAACAATAGTTAAATCAAAATTAAACCATTTCCTAATATGTTGGGGTAAAACGCATGCGCCTCCAGCTGAAATAACGATATCAAGAACAAACAAGACAATGACGCACTGAACTAAAAACATAAGCCAAACGGTGGCCTCTTGCTCGATTTTCGTCATTTATTTCCTTCACGCGGTAATAATAATGAAAGATTTCCAATGAAGAGAGATTAAAACGAACCTTCATTAGAATCATGGGCGCGTAACGGCAGTAGACTGAGCGACGAAGGCTCTTGCTTGACGGAGAATGGTTCGACACGATCTCCGGTGAACGACGGCCGAGACGTGTCGGCGGTACCAGGCAGCTGCGGCTGGTGGTGGTAGTGGTGGCGATGGTGGTCGCCCTGCACGGAGATCATGGCTATGATGGAGACGCGCAGCAAGAGAGAGAAGAAGAAGAGAAAAAAAGGATCAGAGCTGATTCAGGGGTTGAAAGAAGAAGAGGAAAAAGATGATCATCAAAGCGAGTGGATCGGAATCGGATCGCCCGCAGTGGGCGAGGAAGAAGATTGCTCGAAAAATCCAAACCCTATGCCAGAAATTTCTCGAGTATTTCTTCTTCTTCTTCTTCTTCTTCTTCTTTGCTTCTTCTTTTTGCAGTTTCTGTTACAATAGGAAATGGCGAGAATATGGAGAAAGAGTATTTTATAGGTGATCAGGATCTTGTGCTGGAAGCGATCTGGGCCGTTGATGTGGGTGATACCGCCGTTAGGTGGAGGGAGATTCGTTATTTGCTGACACGTAAGTAGTATTTTCTGCTTTTCTTTTTTTTCTTTTTTCTTTTCTGACAATCCATCATGGATCATGTACCTTTCCGCGTTCGAAATGCGTCCTCGTTTTGTTTTCTTATCAATCTACCCTAGTACCCTCGCATTATTTTCCCACTTCACACCATGGACGATTTTTTAGCACCTGCAAAATCAATCTTGTCAATCTAATCAACCTTGCCCATTTTCTAAAATGTTACTTTTATTTTAGAGATGGTTATGGAAAATTCTTTAGGATTTAATTTTTATTTATTTTCAGTGTAAAATATTTTTATATTATTATTTAATTATGTGTTGTTAAATTATTAAAATAATTAAATTTTTTAAGTAGTTATTGTGATAGTCAACTCTTTTACCGATTTGACAACATATGATTAGATGACAGTATAAAATTTACATTAATAATAAATAGAAATTAAACTCATTTCTTTATTCTATAAAGTAATTTTTATGTGAAAATATGAAGAAAAATCAGATGCCCAAATCAGGTAAGAATTGTTTCGTTTACATTGAAGTTGAAAAGATATTTATATGAATAAACAACTTCACAATTAGAGATTTTTACTTTATATAATTCAAAAAATGTTTAAATATAAGTTCAATTTCTATACTTTACATTTATTTGTATTTCACCGTTACATTTTATTTATTTTTAAGAGAGGTTTTACATTTACAAATATTATTAAAATGGTCACTCTTTGTTAGCTAGTATTATGACATCATTAGTTTGTATTTGACGTGATAAGCGAATATTAAAGTAATATTATTTTTTGTTCATATCATTATCTATAACATTAATATAGTAACTAAATAAAAAAACAAAAGTAAATTAAGGACTAAATTAAAAATAATACAAAGACTAAATTTTTTTAAAAATATATATATGGATCAAATATATATTATGGTTTTAAAATATTTCAACATAATCATTTTTCTTTTCAATTATATATAATATGTAATCTCACATTTTACAAACATTTTATTCTTAAATACAATTCCACCATTATAGTTTTTTTTTTTAATGTTGTCATACAAGTGCATCACACATGTCGTATGCTATACATTTTTTAGTAATATCTCAATAGCTATCATTAATCCTAGAACATAAACAAACCATAATATATTATTCTATACACATATCTTAACACTCTACAGTAATCATCAACCTCTTGTACATCATCTTCTTTTATCAATAATGTCAATTAGATCTCACCTCCATGATCACAATAGTGCATGGTATATACATATGCGCCTTGCACAAATACTTAGGGATACTTATTGTGTAAAAATGTAAGATGTCTATCCAATATGACCAATAAAACATACTCTTTAAGCTAAGCTTTACATGGAAGTTTCTAAATAGAGAAACCTACTCTTTAGTGTGGGTTAAGAGATAATTCACATCAAACAAACCTTGCTTGAAATTTGGCATTAATTACATAAATATAAAAACTGAAAGCATATTAAAAATTGAATTAAGTAATGAAAAACATAAGAATACTAAATAAAAAGTTAAAAATATGCAAGAACAAAAATGACAAGTTATGAGTTTTTTTCTTTCAACCTTTGCTTCTTAATTTTTCATATTTGTAGTATCAAATTCTCAGCATACGTTTCTACATCCATGATCATTTGCCCATTATCACCTCTTTTTGGCCATGCTTATCATTTTTAGCATTATTCAACTATTTCAATATTGCATTAATTATTTTCCTTAACAGTAATTTGACTGAATTAGTTTAAGTTTTACAGCCTTGGTGTTATTAATGTTGCATTCATTATCATTGGATCTCTTAAAGTGACTTCATATTCATTTCACATTCTTTATATATTTTGTTTTTTAAATTTAATCCTTATACTAATGTCATGAATAATGATATATAAAAAAATGGTGTCACTTTTGTATTTGTTTACCATGCTAAACACAAGCTAACAACATCATAATGCCGGCTAATAGGGAGGGATCATTTTATATACCCAAAAAAGAATTAGAAAGGGATCATTTTGATAATATTTGTAAATATGAATATTCGTTAATATATTACAATTTTTTTTAAAAGGGCTAAAAGACGCAAGGACAAAAAGTGTTAACTGATATATAAAATAAATTTATTTTTATAATCCTTCAAAGTACTTTTCATCGTGCTATATTATTTAGAGAAAAAATATATATGTACAACTCCTTTCAGCTTTTATCTTTTTTTATAAATAGACACGTCAATTTTTTATTTTAGTAATCAACTCTCTTTAACTCTAATAAATATTTCGATAACTGCTTTCATCTATTTTTAGTTCGTAAGTTCAAAATAACTTTTTTGTAATCATATTTAAACCTCTTCTGACTTAAAGTTTTTCAACAATCAGTTCAACTATTGATTTTATTTTTAAAAAGTTCATACTTAGAAATCAAATATTCTAAAAATTATTCATTTTTAGCACAAATTAGTTATCAATAATTATTTAGAAGGATTTTAATATTAAATGAATTTAATTATCAAAATTGAAATCTGAGATGTTTATTGTCAAAGTTAAAAAGTTAAAGGAATTTTTTTTTTACAGTATTTGACTATTATTTAAAGGAAAAAAATTACCAGCCTATGTATATTTTACCTTATCCCAGATCAAAATTACCTGTTTCTAGCTGTAGTGAGTTCTATCAATAACCATTGGTTTCTATGCATAAAACATCTCACGTTTAACTGAGAGGGAAACAGTTGGTTTCCACCAGAAAAGCCAAAATGTGATCTAGCGAACTAAAGATTTATGAACTACCAATTAGTGGTTTTCATTTGTTATGAAGTGGAACATAATTATCATTTCACCAATAACATATAAACAAAAACTAAACTAAACTGGGCAGAATCCACAACTAATGTAAACTATGCATAGAACAGCTTTTGCTATCTTTATTTTGTTGCAAAGGCTAATTCAGGCACTAAAATCTAAACCTCGCTAACCAAGCTCACCATACATGTGCAGAAACAGAGAGTTTTTTTCTGTTAGCATCTTGATTCTTGACGTGGAGAGAAGGAGGATTGCTCTATCCGTTTGCTAGAACTTACAAGCATTGACACAACTTCACGCATAGTTGGGCGTTTAGGAGACTTCTCGGTGCAGAGGACAGCAATTTTTAAGACTTCAAAAATTTGAGCGACATCTATTTCATCTAGTAGATCCAATCGAGCATCAAAGATGTCCAGTGACAAAAAAGAATGTTTTTGGATATGATTTCTCACCCATGTCACAAGATCACCACCTTGATCTAACGGCTGGACTGGCTTCTTGCCAGTCAATAACTCCAATAGGACAACTCCATAGCTGTAGACATCACATTTTACTGTGACTTTCATGGTGTATGCATACTCTGTGTTAAGATGATTAGAGTCATCATTATACAATAAAATCTTTTAAGAACTTTTTTGAACAAATTTTTTTTAAACATTGATAGAATTCTATCTAACACAATTACGTTTTTATAGAAAACTAGTTGGGGGGAAGTGGAGGTTCCAACGAGTTCACGAAATCTAACAAATTACTTATATAACTTGAGAAAAAGAAGGAAACAGCCACCTGAGAAAAGCAAATTTTTATCAAAATCTTTGTTCAGGTGAGTTTAAGTAATTCGGATGCCACCCCTACTATTATATATCAAATTGGTAAAACATATATCCAAAATTGGTGAAATATTTGATGCCATTAAGACTTGCAGCCCTTGATGCACAGTGACTTAAGTAAAGAGAAAAATCAATGAAACAACAATAACAGCAAACAAACATAGGAATGGAACAATAATTGTTAAAAAAGAATGTGTTTGGATGATTGCTCACCAGGGGCAATGTAGCCGTAAGTACCTACAACTGCAGACACTGATTTAGACCGTGACACGTCGATCAGCTTTGCCAAGCCAAAATCCCCAACATGAGCTTCAAATTCATCGTCAATAAGTATGTTGTTGGGTTTTATATCACGGTGGATAATCCTAGGCTTGCAATCGTGGTGCAAATAAGAGAGCCCCTGAGCAGTTCCAAGGGCAATCCTAAACCGAGCGTGCCAGTCAAGACTAGAGGATGCTCCATGAAGTAACTCCCCCAAACTGCCCCTTGCCATGTATTCGTAAAGTAGTATGTTGGAACCATGGTAGTTGCAGAAACCATACAATTTCACAATATTCCGGTGCCGTATTTTCCCCAAAGTTGAGATTTCAGCACGGAAGCTGTCTTTCACATTGATGCCCTCCGTGCTTGATGTCAGCTTCTTAATAGCAATTGTGTGACCAGTTGATATATCTGCTCTGTACACAGTTCCGCTACCTCCTTTTCCAATTACATATTTGGAATGAAAATTTTCAGTGGCTTCAACCATGTCTTGGAAAGTTAACTCCTCCTTTGGGAAGAAGTACATGTCTGGAACAGGTGGAGAGAGAGGTCTATCTATATCTTGCTGCGGCACAATAAAGTCCAGTGGATGTCTCATGAGATATATAATGACTGCAATTAAAACCAAAGAAACCCCACTAACAGCGGCTGCAGCTATAGCCAGAACTTTCCCTAGTTTATTTGGGGGGGAGCGTGAAACTGATATTGGGCAATGGCCAAGCCGTCCTCCACAGAGTCCTTTGTTTCCAGAAAAGCAGCTGAATATGGTGTTTTGAAAGACCGGTAAGAAAGGTAAAGGCCCGGTCAGATCATTGTTTGAGAAGTTGCAGGCCAGTAAACTTGACAATTCTCCAAACGAGGGTGGAATTTGACCACTCAAATGGTTGTTGTTGAGTTGGAGGGATTCTAGCATAATAAGATTCCCAAGCTCAGAGGGGATGTGGCCTGAGAGTTTATTATAACTAAGATTCAAAGCAATCTGTAAGGCGGAGAGGGCACCCAACTCAGGTGGTATACAACCACAAAACGAGTTGCCACTCATTTGTAACTCAGTCAATCGCAAGAGTTTTCCCACTGCCACTGGAATATTCCCAGAAAAGTTATTTTGTGAGAGCCTGAGAAGCTCCAATTGTGAAAGGTTTCCTATTTCACCTGGAAAAGTACCTACGAAGTTATTATGGCTGAGATCAAGTCGTTGGAGCCTCCTACAATTGAACAGTTCCAATGGCACTCTACCAGAAAGATAATTTGATGAGACATTAAAGGTGACCAACTGTGAGAGGCTACCAATTTCTTTTGGCAATTCAGACAAAAAATGATTGTTAGAAAGGTGAAGTCTTTGCAAATTTTTGCAGTTACCTATTTGTGGAGGAACAGGACCGCTGAAGTCATTCTGATCCAACTCCACCGCGTAAAGATTTACAAGTTTGCACAAATTAGAAGGAAACCTGCCTCTGAGGTTGTTAACAAGGAGACGAAGCTGCACCAAGGACTTGCAGCTTGTAATTCCGTAAGGGATATTTCCGGTGAGCTTGTTTGATCCTAAGTTCAACAACATCAAGTTAGAATGTTGGCAAAGATGGACTGGAATTCTTCCCACCAAGTAGTTGTATGATAAATCAAGCACCCAGAGTGGACTATTTGCTCCCAGTGCTTGAGGAATGGTACCGCTTAGTGAGTTGTTGAAGAGTTGCAGGACGGTCAAGTTGGTCAAGTCCTGAAATCCAACAGGAATAGGACCTGTGAGATAATTAATAGAGAGATCGAGCTCAGTCAGGTTTTTCAAGGTGGTGAGCTCATATGGGATGACACCAGTTAGCTTGTTCTGGAAGAGATGAAGCAATTGCAGCCCTGTTATTTTAACCAACTCTACTGGTATCTTTCCCGTCAGCAGGTTCTCAGACAAATCAATCTCTATTGCCACAGAAAGGTTCCCAATCTCTCTTGGAATATTTCCTGTCAATTCATTCCGGTAAAGGTATAATCTCTTTAGGAGCGCAAGGTTTCCCAGCTCCTTGGGAATTGCTCCCACAAGATTATTCTGATACAAAGCAAGAGTCTCCAAATTTGTACAGTTTCCAAGCTCTTTGGGTATCACCCCATAAAGATTATTTTCCCGAAGTACCAAATTTTTTATGTTCTTGAGCAGTCCAAGGCCTTTCGGAATTTCACCAGTTATCTGATTTCGAGTTAAACCAAGATACTCCAAGCTGTGACATCCACCTATCTCTTGGGGTAGACTTCCTGATATCATATTCTGCCCAGCTCGGAAACGTATCAGTCTTTTAAGTTTCCCAAGAGAACGTGGCAAAGATCCACTGAGATTATTGGTGTATACAATAAGTAGTGAGAGTGAAGAAAGGTTACCAATTTCCACCGGCAAAGGCCCAGTGAGTCGGTTATTGTAAAGATACAATTCTGTTAAATTTGAAAGCCTACCTATTTCCACAGGAATTTGGCCTTCAAACTGATTATTGTTGAGACCAAGAATCTGCAAACTTGAACAGTTTCCAATTTCCTTAGTTATAATCCCAGACAAATAATTTTGAGACAAATTAAGGTGATACAAGTGAACCAAACCACCAATGCTTGGAGCCAAAGACCCGGAGAGATTCATTGAATACAAATCAAGAGACTCCACCACTGGATTGCCGCCAGTGCTGCAGTAGACACCCTTCCACCCACAAGGTGTCGAATCACTTGAATTCCAATTGTCCAGATGGTTGTATCTGTCAAGCATTCTTGCTTTTATGTCCAGAAGGTATTTACCTTCTGCATTGAGCCCTTCAGATGGACAAATGAACAGAGCAATTGAAAGAGTAAATATCAGTATCACAAACAATGCAGATGCATTTCTCTCCATCTGCATCATATAATGGAACAAAAAATTACTATTCGTCAACAACATATACAAGACACTCAAGGAACACTTAAGACATGCAAGATTATGCACAAGGTTCTATTAGAGGTGCTTACTCCTTTTCCTCTAAGAAGAAAAGAGAACTGAAGCACTAAAAAAATCACATAAGGCCAGCAGCAACTTTATGGAACAATCACAGAAAGAATGACACTTCCCATAATAACGGGAAGGTACATAGGGTGGGATGCTCTACATTAAAATTGGTCCCAACTTGTCAAAATGATAAGGGTAAAGAATGGATAGCATATTGATAATTGGTGGCCAAATGAAGGAATCAAAGATCCCATTTTCTCTGAATGACAGGTTCATTTGAGAGTGGAAGAGAGCCTCTTGATTTGTTAGGCTCTGTGATGGCCGACAAAGGATGAATGGATTTGGTACTCTTTCCCTACACTCCATAATATTATAGAGCTTCTCAGTCCAGTAGTCTTCTGCAAACTCAGAATCTCAGATGCAGCCTCTATAGGTTTGGTAACTCACAGTTCCAATCAAATATCAAAACGGAAGAACATATTGAATGAGAAAAAACAAAAAGCTTGGTTGACTCTCTGACTCACTGTTAAACAAACTATTTATTTGCAATATTTGAACCCTCCTTAACTTTGCAAAGTATATGATGGCATAAGCTCACTCCAGGAAGTTCGAAATGGCATCAGTAAACCAATTAACGTAAAGATAAGGCTACAAGTGGCTCAACTTGTAAGCAAGCTTAAGCTCAGTGTTTGAGGGCCTCAGTAATATCAAGATTAAGAGTTCAAACCTGCAGAAAAACACTATAGGGGTATTGACACCCAAAAGGTGTAAGAATGCCCGTGTAAAAACAAAAAGTATAAAGATAAGTGGAATATTAACTAACCACATCCACATAGTTGAATTTATTAGTGTTATCTTAAAGAAGTAACTAATTACTACGATAATAATTTCAAGGTTTTTTAACTTAACGTCAAATAAAATTTGTCTTCTTGCTTTGTCAAACTGCTACTCAAATTTCTCTTGTTCTATTTTAGAATTAATCACGGGTTGAATTATAGTTAATATTGTAGTTAATAAGTTAGCACATTTAACACATATTAATTGTGTAGTCAAATGTCATTATTATAGTATAGTTATTTCATAGGCTTGTATAGACTATCAATAAGTCCTTTGAATAGTCTTAGGATAATTGTAATCACCCTATAAATGGGGTGTGGTATTCAACCTACACATACAATTAATACAATTTATATACACACTTTCTTCTTAATATTCTCTCTATTTCAACATTCTATTATCTATAATTCCCTTTATTTCACAAATTTTCTCTCTCTTTCTCTTTTTATGGCCAAATTTGCCTTCTACAGTTTTATTTTATGGATTAACAAAAAGAATGTCTTCACATAAAATGAATTGTTTTATTTGCGTCTTCCATTGCAAAAGCTCTAAAATTGTAAGTTTTACAATTTTGTTAATGAAATTGTTGTATAACTATAGCGACAGTGTAATCTCAAAGTATGTCTAACTATATATTAAAAAATAATTTGTAACTATACCAATTATATGTAAGCATGTACAAGTACAATAGATCCGTATGCTTTACATAAAAAATATTCATATGTTTAGTCACTAGTTCTTATCTATTATCAATTATACCTTGTTTCGCTTTAAATTATCTAGTAAGTACTTCCAATAAAACCTCCTATATTTTTCTCCATTTTCTTAAGGTTGTGTTAATAACTTAATATCCAAACTCGTTAACATTTTCTGTCTTATCTTGATAAAAAAAGCCTACTTGAAATTTTGCTTATGAGCTATAGTTATTATGTAGGTCATAATCATGGTTTATAACTTGTGACTAGCATTTAAGTAGCTAATGAAAATAAAATAAAATTGGAATCCTATGAGCGAATACATTGGTCTATGTAAATGTATATGAGTAAGAGCAGCTTTGTCATGTAGTATAGATTTAGTCTAGGTGCAATGAACCTTCTGAATACTTTCTATTTATGAAAGATGACGTGCTAGATTCATTTTACGAATATTTTCTTGTAAATGGTTAATGATGATACTGATAATGCTTGCCAAGAACTCATAATAAATTAGTTAGTGCTCATATCTTTGTTTCAGTGTATGTTCGGAATATAAAACACCTGCCCCGGAATCTATACCACAAGAGAGGTGATAGATGGAGTTAGTGGAGTTTTGGTGCTTTCATTTACGAATATTTTGTTTTGGACTCTTTCTACGTAGAAGATCAAACCATCTTCAACCAAGAAACAAATTATTGCAGAACGACGAAGTGGAGTCGGAAAGGGGCATTAAATTAAGGGAAAATGACTTTTTAGTTCTTGTGAAAAATAATATTAATTTAGTTCGTTTTGAAAATTAACCAAGTATTTAATTATATTAAATAATAATTTATATACAGTTAACCAATAATTTATCTTCATTTTGATACTTGATACGTGGTTAACAGTATGTAAATTATTGGTTAATGTAGTTGAATACTTGGTTAATTTTCGAAATCAAACTAAAGAATAAATATTTCTTACAAGCTGCACTATTAAGTCTTTTTCCTTTAAATGAACTGATCCGCTCGTTTAAGCTCAACTAGTTATGGCCGGGGTTAAAATTAAGTTAATTTAAATGGGTTAGAATTTTATTAGTTAGATTTATATAAAGTAAGTCTATGAGCCTTAGTGGGTTGCTCGTATAATTTTAAAAAAAATAAAAATTTTAATTTTTTAAATAAACTCATTCAATAATTTTTAGTTAAGTTACAAGTATATAAAGACTTAGAAATGTCTTCTAAAAAATCAAAATATGGTCAATAACAATAATATTTAAGACTATACAATCACCAAAATAATAAATTGACAAATTTATGCATCCACGTTAGCATCAACTTCACATTAGCATAAAAAATAAAAAAAATATTATGCATTCACACTTTACATAGAATCAACAATACATTAGAAATAACAAAACATTAACATATTTAACAAAATGACAACACACATGGTAATAACAAATGAATACATCTAAATTTTTTTAAAAAAATTGCAATATACATATATATATATATATATATATATAAAGGTTTGATTCGTTTAACTCACGAGCTAAACGAGTAAGAGAAAATGAAATGATTTGAAACCCAACTCACAAAATTTTGACAGATAAACGAATTAGTCTGATGAATTTGATTCATTTTAACGATCCTAATTTTGTTTCTTATCTCAATCTTGTTTCTTGATAAATTGTAACATTTACTCCCCACCCTCATTCCAGCAGGTTACACGTTACCTGAGTCTGGTCTGGGTGCTATTCAGTGACTTGGCGAATAAAAAGTGTAATAAGAACGTGAATTAATCTTTGAATGAAAGAGATCAACAAATATTTGTAAATGGAACCTACCCGATCAATAGGTATGGCAATTTAGGATTTTTATTTTTGAGAAAACGGACCAAAATCACTATCCGATATATTCAAACCATTATAGATAGTCTCATAATAGTTGGTTTAATAATTAAAAATACAATATTTAATAATATAAAATTCAGGAAATTTTGAATATTTTCTGGTACTCAATATTCGGTTTAAGTTTTGAATATAGGATATTTGTTTTGGATTGTCGATTTTTTTATATAATTAACCAGAAAATTAATATAAAAGAGGGTCACGTGTGTATCATGTGTTTAGACCTAATAAGAAGCTAACTTTCTTTTATTTTTTTAAATGAAAAACATAAAAGTTCAGCTCATTTTCTAGTTAAAAGTAGTACCTTCTTGCGATGTGATATAGTTACAAGCTTTTATAGACTCCACTTTCTTCAAATGATACGTTCGTTCGGGTAGCTTCAATAATTTCAATGTCATTTAAGATGGAAAATCAGTAGGACATTGAAATCAAGTTAATAGTTCACATGACATTGATTTGTTTAAAGTATAAGTTGTTAAAATCTTTTATAATTGTCCTACCATTAATTAATTTTTTTGTTTGTTAAAATTAATTGAATGAATAGTTTGATAATCCTTAGAGCCCATGTCATTCTTATTGAGAGATCCAATGGTTTATAGTTTGGGTCCACGATTAATGAAACCAATACTACTGTTTTATTATGTAACTAAAATGTCAAAAAAATTTCTTCTATCCTGAACACATTTTATGGGCACTTTCCATCATTGTGACAAAGAGAACAAGGAAAGGAAGATATTGTGCTCAGAGTTCTTTGTACGTTTATTTTTCAAGGCTTCTTGAAGCATATACAACTAAGATATTATTGAGAGTAATCAATTCCCAAAAAAATTTCAAGAAGTATGTAACCCTAAATCCCTAGTACAAATTTTGTCTACTTCATGTTAATTAGATTTTTTTTTCCTGCGGTTCATGCCAAAGGCAAATGACTTGTCAACTTATCTATCATCAGGTGGACATTTTTTTTTTTTTGGGTAGAGTAAAGTTAAAGAAACTTTTTTTGTTTTGGTGGAAGTGAAGTTAAAGAAACTAACTACAAAGGAAGTCAATAAACAAAGTGAGCATAGTGTCAGCTAGAAGAATAATCTGTACACCTGTTAGTGACTGCTGTACAATCACGTTGACAATGCCTTCAGGTGGAGGTGGCAGTGTTTTACCCATACAAATGAAAGTTGTACAATAGCAAGAACGGAGGGAAGGGGTGAACCCCTCCAACCTTCAAAACTAGTGTACGCTAAATAGGCAAATAATATACCTAAAAGGAAGAAGAAAGGGGGGAAAAACTAAGTACTCTTATAAAAAATTAATAAATTAAACATACTCACTTAAATGAAATGGAAGGCATAATAAAAATTACATAATTCAGTTTAAAAGGCTTAAAAGTATTTAACTTATCATAACGTCTATTGTCAGTTTGTCACATTTAACGTAAACAAGAAGATTAGATAGAACTAGTTTTGGAAAGTATCTCAATGAAAATAATTAGGGCTTCCATGAGTACAATATGCAATATTTCTTAGGTTAATTTTTCTTTTATAAAACCAATAATCATTATATTTAAATTTTGGGTTCTACGTACACTAGTAAACTATAACCAAAGACCCAAAACATCATAGCTATGTGACTTTAAAGGAAAAACTCACAATTAATAAAAAAAATTCACTAAATTAAATGAAGATGAATTCGGAAATAAGAATAAGAATACTTACTGTTTCTACAAATGAATTTAAACAAATTTTAAACTTTAAATCAGATATCAAACAAAGTTCAAAAAACTTATAAATTATTAATTTTTCTTTAGACTTAACCTTCCTGTTTTATAATACTTTATCACAATCTTTGTCCCCACGAGATGAATAGTACAAGCAAGACATATTTGCATTTGTAACAGGCGATCCAGGATGTCTAAGTAGGACGCATGAACCACTGTTCCAAAAGTGATATTGCGGACCTAGAGTTGTTCAAATAGAATGGAATGATACTTAAGAGTTGTGAAAATGAACAAAGTAGGTTGTGCTACTTGAATTAATTATGAGTTGACTTAACTCAACTAAAAATAAGTTGGCCAGATATAGGTCAGCCCATAATAGGTCGGGTTGAGCCATTGTAGGTTAGCCACTAACTCGATAATGTGAAATTTTATTCTTGTATTATGTATTTAATTTTATTACTATTTATTTATGTCCTTACATGATTAGTTTTTTTTTTGGATAAATTTTTTTGTCAAATTTAGTGACTATGTTTTAATCTTTCTTTTTTTTTTCTATTTGTATATGATATTCACTCGTTTTAATTTCTTAAATTGATTAATTTTTTATTCAAGAAATGCTTCATAGATATATCATAAATCGTTTATGCCGAAAACAATATAGTAATTCTCGGCTGCTTATATTGATAACACTTAATATAATATGTTATACTTGTATCTAATTTACATACATAATTTTTGTGAACTTAAATTGATATATAAGTTTTATTTATCAATATTTTATTATTATAGATACAAAAAATTAAAAAAAGACAATAAAAAAATTAAGGACCTCGCCATGGGCAAACTTAACCCAACCCGTAGCCCGCATAGAGAGCACATATCATGGGTTGGCCAAACTGAACTCAAAATTAGCTCGACTCGAGTTGATTTGAATGGGATATACTAATATGAATTAACACCTCTAATCATATTCTTATATGATTGGAAGGGTTGACTATTTTGATCTGCCACCAATCACTGTTTTGACAATAGAGAGCACAAGACAATTTCTTTACTTTCATGAAAACTTGTGTGTCAATTTTTGAGGAAAATGCCACATTCACCTTGTATTCTATATGTAATATACAATATATAATATATAATAAGAGATTTTTTAATATCCTTTGTTTTTATAAATGTATTATTATTTTTAGTAGTTAATAATTAATATTTAATCACGTATCTCACTTAGTTAAAATATAAATATTAAAATATAAATAAAATAAAACATACTTATCACTGATTATAAAAGAATCTAATACCCCATAAAAAAAAGGTATCAAAAAATTTCTTATATAATATAATACAAGCATAATTATTATAATCTTAGGTAACTAATCACGTTCTAAAGATAAAACTAATGGGAAATCTTATCATACCCTTACATGTATTCTTCCTTCAAGTAAATTTAAAATAAAAAATATTATTTATTATTAAATATTTTTATATTATTATTTAATATTAAAGTATAAAACTCCCATTAGCGGGGGTTACAAGTAATGCAGAACCCACCCATTTCACCCATTTTCAAAACAGACTAATAAAAAATTATTATTCCTAAACGAAATGTAAAGATCATTTTTCCATTATATTTATAATGTGCAAGTAGCAATACTCCTCTGAATAGAAACTTGAGCTCATGACTCATTTAAGCACCTTTCTGCGGCGGTGTTTCAATTGCGGAGACTGTTATACTTTGTTCGATGCAATGGAGCACCGCTCTGCTTAATAGCACATGCTGTCTTTTCGTTTCTTTAAGGGGCAGCGTGCTTTAAGCGTACAAAATACATGGTTATTTAATCTCCTTGCTTCCAATAATGCTTCCCAATTCCCATCCATCCGTGTTAATGAAAAATAATCAGTCAATAGCAACACACACACACAAACTATATATATATAGGGGAGGGATCAACTTACACCGGTGTAAGACTTGATCACTCTTACATTACTCAATAACTTTTTATTAAATAATTTTCTTACAAAATCCACCGTTAGATTGAAAGTTTTTATCATATAGATCATTTGTGTCAAGTTTTGAAAAAATTGAATATCAATAAGAATATAATCAAATAATTCATATTTTCATATATTTCAATAGTTTATATTTACGTTAATTTTGATGTATATCAATGAGTCACAAAACAATTTCGGATTAATGTAAAAGTTTATAGGTATGATCTACATGATAGAAACTTTCAATCTAACGGTGGATTTTGTAAGAATGTTATTCAATAAAAAGTTATTGAGTGGTGTAAGAGTGATCAAGTCTTACACCGGTGTAAGTTGATCCCTCCCCATATATATATATATATATTTCATTTCTAGAATATAATTTTAAATATTTTTTAAAGAGTTTAATTTTAATCCACTATCAGTGTTATATTTCATCCAATCATATGTTGCCAAATCATTAAAAGAATTTGACTATCATAACAACCACCTAAAAAGCCTAACTCTTTTAATAATATGTCAGTACATGATTGGATGATAATGTAAAAAATTTTTACACTGATAATAGATTAAAATTAAATTCTTTTTTAAACAGGTGGCATCATAGTGTAGAACTTCAATGAGCAACATTATAACATTGGTTGGTAAGTCTGAATCTGGCTAAATTTCTAAATAATAATAATAATCAGATAATAAGTAAAGAACATCCCATACTTTTGAGGAGGCAGATGCTTGCCATCGCTGAATTTCACTCAAACGACTCCTTTCCAAGTCCAGAACTTGATATGTTTTTAAACAGAGTAAATTACGTTAAACTACCTTAATGTTTACTAATATTACAACAAACTCTAAATTTGATTATAAATTGCACATCACCTCATTTTTTATTAATGTTGATTTAACACCATTAAATATTTTAAAAATAAAAAAATAAATTCATTTATTATTTATTATTAGTAAGGTCTATTTTACAACATTTTTTTAAAACTTTATCTTTTGTAAAATGAAGTAAAATAATATAATTTTATAAATGTAATGAATAATATAATTTGCACATGTATTTATTTATTTTACACTAATAAATACATATACACTAACCATGTATGCCCATTATGGGAAGAAAAAAAAATTGTCTCATTTTCGTGTTTTGTTTATTTTGTTGAGATCTCTAGCTTAATTGCTTCTATGCAAAAACTATGGTGACAATTATTTTTCTTTTCTTCTTTTTTTGGGTTTATAGAAGTTTTTCTTAATTTACTTCAAAAAAATTATAATATCATAAACTACAACCTTGTTAAAAAACATGAAGTTTTAAAATTACATAATTTTGTCCAATATGCAACAACATGAAATTCTAACATTAATAATATTGTTTAGTAAATTCAAATTCATACATTCAACTAATATCATGTATATTACATATTTTGATGTTTTTAAACATAAGTGATAACATATGTTATATATATATATATATATATATATATATATATTTTACAATTGCTTATATACTTATAAACTTAAAATTACTAATATGTGTACATATATAATAAATATTTTGTGTTTTTAAACAAAGGGTATTTTTTTTTAATCTATTTAGCTGGTACCCGTGGGAGATGAAGATATTGACCCCAGCCCATACCCCATTTATTAAGCGGACACAAATTTATCTCCATTTATACCCCATAATGAAAATTTCTCTCTATATATTGAGAGAACCCCACAAATTAACAAGGTGTTTTCTTATAATTAGTTGAGCTAAAGATTCAACAAAGGAAACAAAATGAGAAAATAGGAGTACAATAATTTTTTTTACATAATAAGCATACATAGTATATTAGTTATTTGTTAGAGTAAAAAAAGTCAACTTGGTTTATGTGAAGAAGAAATCATAAAATTAATCTTTTTTTTTGTAATATATGGTTCATTAATAACAAATAATAAGTGAGATTTTTTTTGAGGTAGTTAATAGTGTTAAGTTAACAATTAGTCAAAAAAAAAAAAAAGATGGAGTATAATTTATGAAGTTTAGAATTTACTGTTATTTTGACAAATATCAAAATAGTGAACTATAATTTACTCTAAAAGTCAACTTGACTTTGCTTCATAGAATCAGGAAGCTGCTTGGCAAAATGCATAAATTACATGAGATAACACAGACAGATGGAAACAATAGAATGGATGATCTTCTTTCCCAAACCATCAATTTAATATTATCGGTTATCAACAAAAGAAAAGTAATTTAGAAAATGACATTGTTTAAGTTAAGCCCCATCTACTTGACTCCACTCGCTGTCCCAAACAGCAAGGTTGGAACTTTGGGTGTGGACCATCCAACCAAAAATAAGTTTTTTTTTTTTTAAAAGAAAAATAACTGCTGAGATTATTATCTTGTTCATAACCTTCGGAAGAACTCTGCCTTTTGAAAAAAGCAATGTATATCTTTCATGAGAAACTTGCACACACACCCACACATAATAATTTCTGATTACTGCCAGTAAATTTCAATGTTAATGTACTTCATGTCCAAAGATTAACCCTCTTTCCTTCTAAAAAAATTCTTAATTTAGCAAAATGAAAATGTACTTTATGTCAAGTGACTGACTTAAACTACTTGTAACTAGAGAAAATTTACCTGAGGAAGTGCTTTGACTGACACAACTGCGATATGTGTGTAATTTGTTAAGCACTGATGCCATCTCCTTTCCCTTGAGTAAGGACATTCTGTATTTGTTTTAGTATTTGCAGTTGATATCCATAGTCAGAGACCATAAAGTAATGTCATCTAAAGAACAGATTAAATGAGAAGTATGGCCCAAGATCAGCATACCAGCTGATTGAGAGCTTTTGTATCCTCTGATAGAGATAGTAGGTAAGCAGAAACATCACTATACTCTACAAAAGGAGGATGGTAATTAGTCTAAATCTCTGAAAGCCTGAAGCAAAGACGAAAGTGCTCAAATGTTTAAGAGCAATCACAGCAAAAATCCATAACATATACATAGAGGAATAATAAAAGAAGAAACAGAAGTGCCCATTGGACTATCTGTTGCACCTCTCTCAATTGACACCCACAGTCCAGGTCCTTGCACCTGTGGCTACTCATCCTACATAATTTAGAAAAAACAAACTCATCAGAACTCGCATATATGGAAACAAAAACCTCAAGTTCCTGCAATGCGTTACTTGGTATCCCTTTTACATCAAATTAGATGCCATGTAATGTAAATTAATAGTCATAGATGACTAGTTGTTTCAATCATTTTTTGACTGCTAAACATTTCAAACAAAGAGAATATAGAAGCACGTCATATAACTTGAACACAAAATTAAAAGCTTCTATAATTAGAATTAATATGAATTAAGTAAATGACAGATTGAATCAGACCAAAAATAAAATAAAAGAAGAAGAACGATCCATAATTGCATTTCAATTTCATAACAAAAGAATTCATTTACCGAACACGAAGTAGCTCCAGTATGAAATGTCCATGTGCTAAGCAAATGTAGCAGAAATTGGATTTGAGGAAACAAATTAAGTTGCGAGTTGTTTGTGAATCAATTACCTCCAGCGAGAACGTGTATAGAGCTGCAATGGCTTCCTCAACGGACACAGCCATCAGGAAGTCTTCTGGCAATCTTGAAGGAAAACGAAAGCTTCAAAGCGGGACGCATATAGAATTGCAGAGGAAAGATCAACTAAAATTACTTCATTTTTCTCTCTATCTCTACTCAGTACCTAAATACCAGTTGAGCTGCTCAACTGTATCTCCCCTGTTATTTATCTAAGAGACCGTGGTTATGCAGTGGTGGTTAAATCCCTGCATCCCCATTTCCCATTCCTCCTTATGTCTAATAGGCCTCCCTAGGAAGAAAAATAATATGTAATATGAAAGCTATTAACAAAATGTCAATCACCCAATGAAGTGGACCAGGTAACATTTCATTATCCACCATGACATCCAAAGTTATTGGTTGGTGTACAGCAGTAATTTTGTAAGTAATTCCTGTTAATAGCAATGCTCAAGAAAAGAAAAGTGTGCGTTGCAATGGCGGGGGCCTTCAGTTGCTTCATTTTCGTACTACCCTGTATAAACCAATAATTAAATATTAACTTCCTCAGTTGCTTTAAACCTAAGCAATAAGATTTACTCGTGTCTCTGTACAGACACCAAGGGCGGTGACAACGATTTTCTACCTCGCAAGCAGGCTTTTGTAATAGATTGTGGTGGAGTCAAAACCAAAGCGGCCACCGGAAAACTAGGGAAAGAAGAGAACAAGCAGTATGACAATTGTCATAATTCTACCAACTTAGTAAATTCAACGCCTGATACTATACATTAGGCTCAGCTCAAAATTTGCAGGAGTGCAATGCTGATATTAAACCACATCCTCTAGCTCTTCCAATGCAAAACGGTACAACATTAAGGTATAATTTTACAATCCTGCATCTATAATGTCGCATCGTTGGAAGTATTGTCAATCCTCTGTTTAGCAGAAATCACCCTGTCCAAGGTCTCGTCTGAAACCAAGATCCCCGTTGTCTCCATCTCTGCAACTACTGCAACAGCTGCATCTAGTTCCCCAAGATCAAGGCAGAGAGCGATGATCTCATCATAAAGAGGTCTGCAATATGAGGTAAAAAGGGAAACCGTGAGCAAACAACAGATATGGGACGGCAGAGAACCAAAGGTTCTCTTTCATTTTGCAGTTCTCAATCGTAGTGATTAAAAAGTTGCATCAACTAATCCAAACCAGTCAACCAGTTATGCCTTCAACGGTATGAATTAGAAAAACCTAAGTGCACAGAAGTTAAATACATCTCATTTTTTTAACTCAGCAGTAATACACAGAAAGTTATTTCCCTTATTTGTTCCAAAGTGGAACTATACGGGCCCAAACTTATTCAATACAGATAAAATAAATGCATTTCAAGCGCACGCAAGGTCCATTATGCTTTATGCTCCATAGGAACCATGATTACTAATTATCCCGTCCTACCCTTAAAATCTAAAACCACAAATTGGAAAAGAGAGAGTTTCTTGAAATGTAAAATTGTCAACTTAACACAAATCAAAGCATAATAGTAGATTCAAATGGATTTGAAGAATGTTATATGTACTGTGGTCATTTTCGTATATGGGAGAAAAATGGAAGGGGGCAAAAATTATGCTTTTTTTTTTTACCAAGGGTTGTACAGACTCCTTTATCGCATATGCTGCGTGTATGCTATATCTTGTGCTCTGCAGGTGCAACTTGAACTGAGGCTGTTTCTAATATGAAGTTATGTTTCATCTGCCCAGGAATTAATGACAGGATGGAAGGATGAAGCAATACAATAATGCGGCGAGGTTTGCAGTATATGTTTGCAACAGTAAACTATATAAAAGCTTCAGAGTCAGAGAACATAACTACATGTCCATTTATACAACTTGATATTCCAAAATATGTTGGCATTGAGAGTTGGATATTAATGGTTTCAAGTGCCAAATTAATGCAGATAATTCTTCTCTTGGAAACCTTAGATGGTTTAGCTTTTCTTTTTCCGGTCAATAACACTTCAGAGAAGCACATAACATGCCAAAAAAATTGTTGGCTGGGCTGGGTAGCCCAGTCTGGAATTAGACGTCTTGTTATGTAAAGAAAATATAATTACCTCCCAAATTTGTAACCAAGACTATGAGTTGCCTTCAATATCGTCAAGAAAGCTGAAGGTAGAGGTGCCCTTATGGCTGCACGCAAGATCATGGCACAATCTCCTATAGTTGGTGTCCCTCCCAATTCTATGACCTGTATCATACAGCCCAAAATTTCATTCAGCAAGGAAGAGTATATTACTGAAGGAGATTGATTTTAGGTTAACTATATCCAAAAAGACCAAAGTAGCATTGCAAATCTAGAATTTATCGAATGTTTTAGATCCTAAAATCAGAGGGAAGTTTTAACAATACTGATGGAAGTCTCAGCAACATTTACAAGGATGATGGGTATATCTCCATTATGTTGCAATATATTGAAGCCAAATTTTGAATTTGAATGAAATATTACACTGATGTAACAAAAATCTACAAGCAGATAGATAGACATCAATGTATTCTTTTTCTTTCTTCTTTCGGAGAAGTGACTTCAATGCAAAAAAAAAAAATCACCATTCAGAGTATTTTAAAGTCATACGTGACCAGAGTTAAGAAAACCGGACCGGCCGGTCGGATCGGGAACCAGTCACCCCACCAGTCCGATCCATCTCAAAAACCTGCCCAGCCTGAAAACCGGTCAAGAACTGGTGCACCGGTTGACCCAGACCGGTCCAATTAGGTTCAACCGGTCCTCTTATTTTTTATTTTTTTAAATTTTTGCTAATTCAAATGATGTCATTTTGATCTAAAAACTGAACGTAAGCCAATCTAAAAAGAATTTTATATGAAATACTTAAACTTAGATTGTATAGAAGCTTGGAAACTGAATGTATAATTGATTCTATATCTCTTTGAACTGAAATTGGAATTTTTTAAAATAAAAATAGGCTATAATATTGTTACTGAATGCTTTGGACTCTCGACAAATAAGTTGTAAACTATTTTTTATTATTTGTGGATTTTTATAATTTTTAATTTGTTTAAGTGTGTGTTTAGATTAGTTGTGAAAAAAAGATTATATGAAAAATCGATTATGTATATAATCGATTTTCAAGAAAATTGATTATGAGAAAATTAATTTATGTTTGGATATGTTAATTCATAATCGATTTTATGATAAAGAGTTTTGTTTGGATTTTATAAAAAAAAATCACTTTTATGTATGAAATTACCTAAAGATGTATGAAATGATTGAAAAAGTTATTTGATTAAAGGCAAATAGGTATTTCTCTCTTAAAACTTTTGAAATAATCTGAAATCAAATAATTAAAAGCTTAAAATAACAGCTTTTTTAAAAAATCTGTTTTTAGTTATAGAAAAATAATCTTAACTTATAATCAATTTTAAATACTTTAAACAAACAAGATAGATTTTAGATAAAATAGCTTTTTTTCAAAAAAAAGCTGTTTTGGGAAAGAATTAATCTTTCTCAAACATGCTCTAATTAGTATATAATATATATATTTATATATATATATAAATATATTTAAATTATTTAATTATACTCTGGTTCGACCACTGTTCAACCATGGTTCAACCATTGGACCTTGAGTCAATCCCCTGACTGGTTCAATCACCGGTTTGGTTTTCAGAACCTTGTATGTGACACACCAAGAATGTTTAATATCCCCTTAAAGGAGGAATAAACAATCCAATTAAACCGCAGGCGAACAGCTTAAGAAAACAAGAGTAACTGATCCCACATGTCATTATAAAAGTTGAAGATAACTTGCCACCAAAAAGACTGCCAACCAGCATGTTCCAGAAAACTACTTTCACAATTGATAAAATGAAAACATAATCTCAAAGAGTATCCCTTCAACATTGATTGTACATACGATACATTTAAGAAGTAATAAATATCAAAGGATATCCTAAATATGGCAGTATCCAATACATATTTGGTAGGGGTGTTTTGATGAATATTTCTCACAATCTATTTCAATAGAAATCCCCTTAATTTTATGATCTTCTCCATAAAGTGAACGAACAAACTCAGAAATTGGAGGCAGACAGTGAAACTAAAAATAATTTACAGATGAAGCAACTGCACTCAAACACTCAAAAGTAAAAGAACTTCTGGAGACCTTTACAAATAGAAGGCATAGAAGATACAAGAGCAGAGGATATGATACCCTCCAAAGGTGGTATCCAAAATGAAAGAAGATAGATAAACAAAAATACATAAATATAAAATTAAAACCGTCCAATTTATTTGACTATCCATTAAATAAAACCCAAAAAAGCATCATAAGCAGAACTACAGACTGATGCCAAAATGACATTACTGTTCCAAAGGTGCAAAACCATTTTTGTTAAATACTCCAGCAATATAAATTAGTAGACGCTGAGGAATATACATTTTATTCTGGCATCTGATACACTGAACATTTTAACCTTTAAGACAATAGATGCCTTGATATAAGTGCTTGTCCATCATGAATAAAAGATAATTAACACTGTCAAAATACAAAATTTAATGATATTATGCACCATTTTGGATCAAGTTTTAATCTTAACTGGAGAGTTAAAAAGGATAGTTTTTATTTTGTACACATGAAGAAGCAGTAATTCTGATCTATGTCTATGACTATGAGAAACCAAATCATCTGACCATTTCAAACCAATTCAACCAGAAGCAAGCTTGCAGTAAAAAAATAATCAAGGTTTAGTTACTTGCCTTCTGCATAACTTTGATTGCCAACTCAACTTCCCATTCCTGTGACCATCTACGAGGAGGTTTATTCTTCAGTTCTCTCTCCCATGTCCAACCCCAAGCATCCGCTAAGGTATACATGTCCGATACATCAAACACTTTCCGCTTTCTCAGCTCCTTAAATGCCTCATATATATCCTCAGGAAACCAATCATCATCATCATCATCCTGCAAGGAAGTAACTTTAGGTCCTCAAAGAACATCAAAATGCAACACTGCAACAAAGAATGAAAGATTGTAACATTTAACAGTAAATGCAGGCTCAAGGTACACACATGGCTCTCACGAATGATCACCCACCCAAAATCTCAGGCTCCTATATCTGTTTTCTTTTGATAGTTGTTACTTTCCAAGATTTTAGGCTCTTTTCTACCAAAAAATCTTTGCCTAATTTGCCTCAACAGGTTGCAGAGCCCCACTCCCCTCCCCCTCCCAAAAAAAAAAACCTCAAAACAAAAAACAAAAAAGAAGAGCACAATGGGATTTTCATACCTCAACCCTCAATCGAGCAGATGTTTTTTTAAACTTTTTAGATGTGGTACTAAGTTGGTCGGAATCTTTCAACAACTGGACTCCAATCATTTGAAGGGGCTTTTTAGCTTCAACTTCTTTATCCTTTACCCTGTCTACATCTTGGTTGTCTGCTGGTTCTACTTCCTCTTCAGCCTGTTCTGCTTCCTCCTCATCATCATCGGCATCATCATCTTCAACCTCTTTTGCAGCATCTTCTACAGCATCAACATCATCTGGAGCTTCAGGGGACTCTGATTTACCTGCATCGATTGGATTTTCATGATTACTAGTTAAGCCTTCTCCTAAGAAGCGACGTTTCCAGAACTCTGTATTTCCTTCCTCCAGCTTTATACGTGAAATTAATGCATCCAGCTCTTCATCCACCTGCCACATGAATCACATTTAATTTTAGGCATTATATACTAAGCATCAAGAAGCAGGAGAAAAGAAAAAGGCATATAAATATAAAAGATGAAGAATCAACCTCTTCCTCCTCCTCTTCCACGGGAGGAACCCAAAGGGGGCGACCACGAGATCGATTTATTCTCCTTGCTTTCTGTACACGCTGGTAAAGAACATTTCTAGTTCCATCAGTGGGCAAACCTTGTGCTTCTAGCTCTTCTTTCAATTCAGACACAATCATCTTACTAGCAGCCTTGGGCTTTAAAACATTCTGATCAGGACCCTTTATGATTTTCTTTAACCTCTCCTGCACTCTAATATAATCAGATTCAGATGCACCATCCCCTAAAGCTGCAAGTCCTTCATTCCGCAAGGTCTTAAGAAGCTTTCTATGGTGCAACTTCAACTCCTCAAGACATCTTTGTTTGAAGGAGGTCTCCATAGGGTTTGAATATATAAATCCATCAGCATCAGGATCTAGAGGTGTTTTACCTCTTCGAGGCACCCACCGCTTGCGCTCTCCAGTAAGGCCACCCTCTGCAATATATCTGTTTCAATTAATAGGAATCAACACATCAACAAAAATAAATCAATATGATAATATGTATTAGGTCATTTCAGAATTGGGCTGCGCACTAACATGAAAGCCATAGAAACACAATTTGCCATAAAGAGGTAAATAACATGCATTTGGTATGCACACTACTGTTGGACAGCATCAAAGCAATTGAGAAGAGATGCCAATACAAAAAAATGTCAAGTCATTATAATAATTTCAATTTGGGATTCAGTGCCCTAACCAAGAATAAACATACATACAAACATAAAATAAATAACAAAATACAAAATAGTAACCATTGCTGCAATAGAAACAATACCTAGCAATGTAATCAATCTCATAGCCAAGTTCAGCCTCCTCTTGTAAAGGTTCAATCCATGAACTCACAAATGTCCGGTATTTTCTGCTCAAGATCATTGCCCGTGGGGGGATTGGCTGGTTATCTTTGGCCATAGCTTCTAAAGCTTCAAGCATTTCAACAACCCTTCCTGAATTTAAAAATGACTACCAAGCTGAGGCAAAGCATCCGGAGACAGTTCAAAACACAATGTTAAAAAGAAATCAGATTAATTTAACAAATCATTCAAAAAAAATCATATCTCTCCCTCGTCAACAAACCTAAATACTTCAAATTAGGAACTACATAAGCAATATAAATTGATATAAACACAGGTATCATGTCAATTGTAGAATTCAAGGACACCTAAAAAATGTTAAGAGTATAGAAAACTAAAAACGAAAGTCTTGTGAATTAAGGAAGCAAAATCAAGGGTAATGATTAGGGATTGATTATAGGCTATGTTGCACGGGTACGGGTACGAGTATCCGATACGATACGATACGTAAATACGGTAGTTTTTAAAAAAATCAGAATACGGGTACGACAATGCATATTGAATAAAATAAGTTTATATTTATATACGTAAAAAAATAAACTTTAAATTTGGTGAAATTCCTCACCAATTTACTTTGATTTTAAGGAGGGTAAGATTGCAAGAGTAATAATATGTTTTAAGGAAGGTAATTGATGAGAATGGGGCTTGAATCTATAGCTAGGATTTTTCGAGTAGTAGTATCTTTAGGGCGGTAGGTATTTAAGAAACAAAAAACACAAGGATACAATAAAAATATGGATGCAGGAGTATAATACGCGTATCAGTATCGGATACGGGTACGATACGGATACGTAACCAATTTTGAAGTATCCGTGCATCATAGATTATAGGTGATTGATTCAAGCTTGATTGAGGAGTGATTGATTGACAACTATATGATTGAATACTCTACCCCACTAGAGCCAATGTGCTCAACACTACTGCATCTTGATTATCTACTTAGAAATCGAGGCCTACAGCCAATCTTATTATGTCAAGGTCTAACATAATTAAGGTTGACCATCAATAAATCATAATTATTATCAATCACTTTGTGGAGCTTCATAATAAGAAAAAAGAAGTCTTCCAATTGGCTGACATCAACTTCCTTATTCCATTGATAAATTTTCTTGGTTAACTGCAAATCCATTATTGTTAGTATTGATGGACACCAAATGACAGCTTAGATATCAGATATAATTTTATTTAATATTTGAGACCAGTTTCTCAAAATTAAAAACTGGTATTGCAGAAAATAAAAGATTAGGCAATAAATTTTCTTAAGCATGTAAGTTTATAACAGGGAATTAATAATTCCAAAAGGCATATATTTTGCGGTTTATTGAAATTTTGGTTTTTGATAGAGCCCAATGGCATTGATTGGTCTGTGTAACTGACCCCTTCTAGTGGAATATAGTTTGGTTATTGTTGTTGCATTATAATTTGGGACTTAAAACCTCCTTTTGATACTTTCCTTTCTTTCCTTTTTCTTTAACATACGAAGAAATATATTATATTGAGATTTGAGAGAGACAGATAGAGAGAAAGGGAAAAATAAAAGAATGGAGGATAAATCCTTCTAAAAGGACAAGGGGAAAACACAAAGATGGAATGGACGAATGATCAAAACAATAAAGCTCTCCGATTCTTTCATATGCCTGTCAAAGAAACCCCTTAAAATGAGTCATACAAAGTACCATCATGGTTCCTATTAACAAACCCCTAAAATGAGTCATAAAAAGCTTCTCCAACTAATGTGGGCAAACCAATGTCACCATAAATACAAATAAGATTATTTAAGAGTCCAAGTAACCTAATTGCAAACATAAAGGACTAGTAGTAAACTTTTATGCACATTTGGTCCTAAATTTCTATAAAAAAATTTGGACACGATATATGGAACTCCAAAGTCCATACACAATTTCTTTACCATGATGATTATTTACAAAATTCTTGGTCTCACAAGGGAAACAAAATATAAACAAATAACTTCTAAGGAGATGATCATATCTTAATGCACCAGATCTTCTACATATATTGGCATGGCAGATTACCCATCAACTACTATGAAAATTCTTCTTTGAGCTGAAATTTCATTGCAACTGTAGAATAGATGCCTCAAATGTCCTAACATTTCATACAGAAGATAGAATGAAATTTTAAATTCTTTAAGAATAAAGACAACATCTCTAAGAATGAGAAAACTAATAATAAATAACCAGTATAAGCATACCTTCCCTACATAAAGCTCGGAGATATAAAGAAAGTGGATCTCCATAGCTCCCTTCATCATGTAGAATTTTTGTACCCCCTTCAAAGTTTTTAAGGGCACGGAAATGCCTAATAGCTTCTCGTACTACACAGTACTTGGTAAAACACTCCACTAACAGCCTGCAGAGAAAGTACTGGGCTAATCAGACCAAGAGGAAATGTCATGGTGACACAATACAAAATCCAACGTCAGTGCGAAATAATTTGATTTAAAAAAACCAGCTTAATGAATGCCTATCTGGTCCCCCAAAACTACAAGTCATTACTCAGTTTTCCAGATAACGACCTTTCAGAAAATACAGGGAAAATTTCAAGATAAAGAATAGCATACAAGCCCCCAAAAAACTCAACATAAGGGAGAGTTGGAGATTATTTAGTTGTTAGTGCAAACTAAACTCCTTGCAGTACGTAGTATCACTAACATATATATATATAGATAGATAGATATATTAAACCAGGATTCCATTCTGACCATGTGAATTTACACTCCTGATAATTTAGTGGCAGTGTGCAGTTTTTGTGGTTCTCTGGTGTATTTGGTTGAAGAGGAATGCCCATATTTTCAAGGGGTCTCTTAGCCCATACAATTGTTATGCATTCTCTTGGGTGCTCTGCTCATGGTTGTTTTAAGGGAATTTTCATTACTGATGATACGCAAAAAGCTTCATATTTTTTAGCCTCTTTGCTCACTGTTTTCATTTTTACTTTTTGATTTAGGAGGAACCTCATCCTCCCCTAAGTTTTATCTCTCTTTTCTCTTTAATAATATTTCTTCTTTTACACACACAAGCCTCATTATTGCAATCTGTTGTTTTGTGATAGGTCTTGCTGCAAACTTCAGCTTATTATAACAATGCTAAACGATTTTTTTTAAAATAGAAATAATAATAATCAGGCTAAACGATAGACATCCATATCCAATATGTTACAATGGTCAAGTTTGTAAAATAAAAATAAAGATAATGTGTCTTACGCATGAGTCTTCACATTTGGCTGTATGCGCTTGTGATCTTCAACCATCATGCCAAGTAACTCAGCAACATCTTGTACTCTATTTGCCACATAAAAACAAGTTGATGGGACCACACATAATAGCAAATATAGCTCTATTACATTTAAGAAATCCAAGGGGAGACCTCACAACTATTTAAATCAAACTGAAAGAACTATGAGGAGTGAGAGAAGTCAAAGACAAACTCAATATGTGGAGAAATCAACACATATAAAAGGGGGAATTGAAGGATCCAACAGTATTTTATGTCTTAAGAGAATAAATAAAAGAACTGGAAATGGAAAGCTTTAGCCTAAGCCTAATATAATTCTTATCAGCAAATTTCCTTATATTTTGTGAACCCCATATTGAGGAACAATTTTAAACCATTAAGAACGAAGATTATCATGCGATAATATTGCCTTATGACAATTGTGCACATGTCATGCATACGCAACAGACTAACCTGTCATAAGATTCAGCTCTAGTATATGCTTGAATAACCCAATTGTATGTCTCTGTATCAGGCTTCATGTAATCTGTTATGTAAATATAATTCATATTACATAGAGTTAATAATGGAGAAAGAGGCTTAACTGAACCTATCTAATTTGACAAACTTGAGATTAAAAAGAAGAAAAGACCCTAAGAGTTGAAAACTTGAGTTTGCATATAAGACTCTAAGAAACCAAGCTTATCTTAAAATGGTAAGTGAAATCTTTATGAGTAAACAAATACAAGCACCGCCAAAAGAAGAGAGGAGAATAAAAAGGAGATGTGGAGTGCAAACCTTCTCCATATTCCATGTTTTCAAATGTTGCAAAAGCTATTTCAGGTATTCCGCAGGTAGCCTAATTAATTTGAAGGAAAAGGAAGACAACATAAGTCTGGTGCAATATTCAAAAATTATAACACAACAACCAGGCCAAGCTCAAAACTGATCACAATTTGCTTTTCCACAGATAATTGAAATTTGAAAAATTACAAAGTCTCAGCATTGTTTGCCCGAAACATGTAAAAGTGAAGTAGCATTATGTCATCTTCTATATTAGTTACCTCGACAAAGATTTATAGTCACAAAGAGAACCACAAACCATGAACCAAGGATTTGATTGGTGTTTTTCAGGATGGAATTTATCTATATAATGATGTATGAACCATGGCCACAGCCCACAGGACAGGAATCACTGAATGACTAACACTGAGGGTCAGTTTGGTGTACCTTTAAAAATGGAGATGAAAAATTCAGGAATGATATTTATATGAAAAAATTATATAAAAAACTCATCCCTAAAATTTTCACCCCCATTTTTAAGTTGATACCAAACTGACTCCAAAGATTTGGATGTGGGCAGCTTTCTCTATGAGCAGGCTGTAGCTGTCAAAGAATCTATTTGCATGTGCACAAAACAAAACATTTCAGTGCAATAACTAGATTCCGATTAAGGAAGGTCACCTGCACACTGAGCAGACAATTGAAATGAAATGTTGTTGCCATCCGCCCAGCTGCCTCCATCTCGTAGGCAATTTCTAAGGCATTAGAATGATCCCCCGCTTTGCAGTCTTGCTCAATTAGAAGATCATAAACCTCATCCGTAGCTCTCAGTCCACCTTTGGCGCCCTTCAAGAACACTTGATTCGCATCTTCCAAATGGTTGTTCCGAACAAGTTCCTCTACGTGAGATGCCAAGGAAAGGTAAGGAACTTTCATATTATTATATATAATAATATAAATACCACATCTCCATCATCCACAATCACAAAGGAAATTGGCTTTGTGTGACTAAAATAAATGTAATAAATACCAATAAGAACTATCCAAGCTTGGCGAATATCATAATTTAGCTTTTCCATGGCTGCAAGTATTTCTAGACCTCTAGTGGCAAGCCCTTTAGAGCCAAATAACCTTATCAAAGCCAGAAATGTCTCATGAACCGGGCGAAGCCCTGCACTCAACTCTCTTCTTAGCGATTCCATCTACATTTACGCAAAAAGATGAATCGTTCGGCATAAAAAGAAAATAGGGTCAGAAAATGTTATTGATAGAGAAGAGCCTCCTTTTGGAGGAGGCATAGAGAAAGGAGAGAGTAGTACCGCAGCTTGTTGGTCACCGTTGAGGGCGTGAGACACTACCAAGGCATGAAAGGACCTAGGACCAGGGCTGAGACCAGCGGCAATCATGTCGTAGATGACTTGGGAGACGCCAGCGGAGTCACGGTTCCTGGCGCGGTCCATCAGCTCCTCCATGAAAGTGAAGCGGAGGCCATTCTCAAAAGCATGTGCAGAGTCATCATCCTTCGCTTGCTTCTTCCTTCTAGTTCGCTTCTCTGGAGCTGAAACCGCCGCGCGAACCACCACGGTTCGGGTTCGGGTAGATAAGCGATTCAATTTGAATGGGACAGAAGTGTAACTGTAACTGTAAGGCAAGAGAAGAGTGGACATGGGTGGGTGGATATGAAAATCAAGATTTGAGTGAGTGTCCGCTCACGCTGCGACTGGGAGGGAGAGGGAGAGTGAGTGACCAAAGAGCGCAGCGAAGCCGGTTCGTGAATGGTGATGCACTGATGATAAGGCAAACCGCGAATTGAAAAATAATAATAAAACAAGTAAACCGAATGATCCATTACCGAATTGTACCGGTATGACCAGGCCAGGTCCCACCCCACTTCTCTCTTTGGGCCTTGGGCCTCACTCTATGCAGGATTGCTCTTCAATTTTTAGGATGAGCTATCTATCACCCAACTCAATAAATTAGTTATACATTTATTCTTTATTTGTTTTGAGAGAAATAAAAAAAGAGAATTAAAAAAAAATTTCTCATTTGATTAGAGAAAAAATAAAAAATAAAATAAAATAAGTAGAAGTATAAATTTGATTAATATATCTTTTTTTTATTATTTTATAAATAAATGAATAAGAATAAATATGTATTTATAATAAAATTTAATTTTTCTTTTTTTCATATTTCTCTCATAATTTTATTAATTTAAATAATTTAAAATTTTATTTATTTATTACTCTTTTTTTTTTTACACTCTATTTGTCTCTTAATTCAAACAAAACCTTATAGAGATATTCAGTGATGAACCGTGTCCTTCACCCACGTCTCATAGTGCTAGGTTAAGCTTTAATAAGCTCCACCTACTTGCTAGCACCATGATTTGTTTCTGCTAAATCAACTATAAATTTTTCCTCGCTTTAGCATACTAATATTGTTATATTAGGCTAAACGCATAACGATATGACGCAGGAATATGACATGTTTTAAAAAAATAAGATAAGGATATGTTAAGATACACATAATATATATATATATAATCTTATAAAACATTAAAATGTATATATATATATAATTATCATAATACATCATAAATAAATAATAATAATTTGGTCATTCGTAACTAGGGAAAAAATTTAAAAAAAAAATTAACATTAATTATTACAAACACAAAATAAGACTAACATTTATTAAATTAAAAATGCATGCATAGTTTTATATATGTGCCGATGCAAGCGAAACTTGAAAATTCCATGAGGAGAGTCAGCACGAACAGTGATAGCTAAATAATTAGTGTTGCCGTTATCAACAAATGAATCGCTATATATAAAGAAAGCCCTGGCTTGACCAAAAAGAAAAAGAAAAAAGAAAAGAAAAGAAAGAAACTTTTACCGCTAGTTTAGGTAGATTCTACTAGCCAATAACTTAGGCGCATTGGCTTGACCGTCACCTCTTAGTGCTCTTAAATTGAATTTGAATGATTCAAGTTCTACTTCCAAAAGTTCTGGCAACCAGAAATTATTTCCGCCACTCAAAAGCCTTCGTAAAATTAGATAAAGATGAAAGAAACAAAAAGTGCGAAGAGGTATGTTTCTTGCTGTAGATGCATGCTTTTAATACAACCAATGTAATATTTTGTAGGTGGTGAATGATTCCAGTAACGAATTGAATATTAGAGCTAAGACTGCGATGCAAGTGCAACTCCCCTTGCCAGTCTATAATTGACTGTTCCTCATTTCTCACTCATGAAGCAAAATTTTGAGAGTAGTGACACCTTACACACTTAACTTTAAACAACACTTTAGGTCTTAATACAATTTTTTTAAGTAGTTAAAATTTTATACATATCTCATATATATACCTGTAACTATCATTTTTCAAACTTTTAGCAATATATAAGTTTCTTAGTAATAATGCGAATACTAATAAAACAAAAATAAAGTGACCACTGTATATTTAGATTTGATCATGCATTTTGAAATGAGTTAAAAATGAGATGATATATAATAGTGATATAAGACAAATCTTGGGCCTTCAAGCTTATAAGAGAGTTATTCTTTAACATGATATCAGAGGGTTTATGACCAATTTTTTCTTTTAAACTTAATACTTTACAAACAATTTTTTTTTAAGATGCTCCCCCCCCCTCCCACATACAAGCACAAAAAGCAATGGTGTTCATGAATGATATTCTAGCTCCATTACTATTTTTGACCAATTGATTAGGAGTTGGATTTTTATGCTTTTATTCTTCTAAATAAAATTGAATTTTAGTACATATTAAATTATTCATGAATTTCTATCTAATAATTTAAGTTTTTGGGATAGTTGGTCATTGAAAAATAAAAAATCATTTGAATAAAAACATTTCCAATTCATATAATCTTCTACCTTCTCTTCTAGGTACTAACAGTGAAAATCTAAATATTTCTTCAACCTTTTTTTTTTTTTACGATTTTTCTTATTTTCTATCTCCTTCAAAACACACCCTTCATTAACTGCTATTAACCAAGCCAGGACCAAGGTTTCTATTGTGCTGAAATGGTTTAGGTACCCTTATCAGTCATCTTATGACTACTATATATAGTGAAGTACCATTGGGCCATAAACATCTCACCTTAATTACCAATATCTTATAATTGGTGTTATATCAACTTCTAATATGTTTAAGATAGGCAAACATGTTTCTTCCACGATCAGCAGAGCATGCACACACCTCTGCTCTAGCCTCCAAGCACTGGTTTAAGTCTTTCATCCATAAGCAAATACACGGCTCCAATCGCAGGCCGCCGCTGCTCCAAACGCATACGCTCTGCTAGAGTAGGGCCACCCTTCACTGCTCCACAGGAATAGCAGAAGAGGAATTTAGGGGGAAGCGCAGTGGTAGCCCGCGGAAGAGGAAGCTTGACAATGATGGCCAAAGGAAGAGAACGCGACTGGGAGAGCCTTGCAGTATGACGAAGGCCAGCAAAAGAAGACGTGACATCGAGAAGCCTTGTTTTCTTGCATTCCACGTAGGACTCCATGACATTAGTAGCATCTCAACAAAACCCCTTTTGTAAGATTTAGCATTTCCATTTCACTAATATAATTCTCACTTAATCTATTCCTTTTTATTGTAAGACTTTTTTTACTCACATTAAAATTCTTAAGACATATATTTCTAGCCATACCAAACATGAAAATGAAGAATCTAATCTCTCTTTTTTCTCTTAATATACAGGGTTTAACAGGCTAATTAAGGTAGTTAGATTTAAAAATTATCTAAACGAAAAAAGCTCAATTGTCTTTTCATGGAAAGTAAAAGGAAAATCCACATAACGCTTGTGCCGACAAAAATATATCTCCTTGCTCAACAGCAAACATCAAATTCGTAACGACTAGTTAAAGAATAATCGAACACACAATTAACACAATATAAAGGTCAAAACTGACCCAAACTATTAGATGATCAATTGTTTGTCAGATGATCAGACCAAACGATTTATACTGTGATTTGTGATTTTTTCATATTGATTTTTTATTAAAACATTACTCATTGTACGCAGTTAAAGTGTTGAGTAATGTTACATATAGTGTTATACCATTTTACACATTAAAAATTATATGTAATTTCTTCTCTTTATAATCTTAAAATTTTTTTTTTGAATAAATAGATAAAATATTTATATTTTTTTTCGTGCTAAAAAACTTGTAATATAATCAATATTTCTCTAAAGTCTTAAACCATTTTTTCTCGTGGTTGATTTATTATCAGGCACATTGCAAATAACTATCAACAAAATTCAACATTAATATCGTATGTGACCAATCAAACTTCCCTTTTATCAATTTAAACAGATATCGATGCAGCTCTACGTACAGAACTCCCACAGTTTGCATAAAACCTAGCTATATACAAAAAATTTATTTGGACGCATATAATTACAAATGCGTCGTTGCCATTATATTAATGAAATTTCTCATCTTTTAGTTTCATGAAAACAAAAAGATAATTTGAAGGCCTTTTGAGCATTAAATAAATTATCTTATTATCAATTTGTTCCATATATTAAATGAAAATGAAAAATGTATTTATGTATTTAACACCCGTTGCTGAATCTCCGTATCGCCAATAAGAAGAGGACAAAGTTACACATACGACATTGCTACTCAAAGTGCCCTCTATATACAATATGAGTAAAGAAGCAGGAAATTAAAGATAAACAATAGCATGCTCATGACTCGTCCCGCCCCAAAAATTTGGCCTTGACCTGAAATGTTTAGGTCAGGTCCGAGTACTTATCTTAGACTCAATGTATTTTTTGGATTGAATTTGGGCTAATGCAACTTGATCTGGTATTGAATAAATTCTTATTTTTAAATATTTTTTTCCTATATATTATTGTATATTTTTTTAAATGTTAGACTTTGATCAAGTATTGTAACTCTCTATAATTTTAATTATTGTGTTATTCATTTATTATGTAATTATCAATTAGATTAGATCATAGTATGAGAGCAAAAAGTAGTAAATACAAGTAAATTTATATAAATATAGGAAAAATAATCAAAATATTATAGAAAAAGTATTTTGTACATCTTAACTAGTTGACCTGATCCCGGCTCCGCCTAACTCTGACTCCAATATAATCGAGTCCGAGTCATGAAAATTGACCAAATCAAAACTTCAGACTGAAACATAATCATATTCAACTCGGCTTATAAACACCCTTAAACAATAGATGTTCATGAAGTGAGCGCCACATGAAATTTATAAAACAAATAAATAAATTTGAAGACAAAAAAAAATTCAGTTATTCTGCAGTTTTACTTTTTGTGCTTGTATAGAGAAAGAATCAGAGTAAAGGAAGGTACTCATCCAACCATTACAACATATAAATTACGATCATATAGTAATTAACCACTAACTTGGAGAGTCCTTTGAGTCCAAATTAATTTTCAAGACATTCCAACATGGAGATATCACACAAATTAACAATTAATACTTTTAGGAAGACACAAAGACGTGCAATACTAAAATGACAGTTCCTGGAATTTATGCATCTTTTCTGTAATTGTAGTGCATGGAAGACGTATGATACTCTATGATTGATTGCTGATTAGCTAGTTTCTGGAATCCAAGGCCAAAATGGTGCTGAGATTCATTGGGTACATATACTTTGTAGTGCCTGACATGATCTGCTGAACAATCACCTTATTGGCCTTTTCGGATGGATGGAATGGATCCCAAAATGCGTAGGCGTCACGGTTTGGGCATAAGTTGGATGCCAATGTGCAGAGTCCAATACCATTATAGGGTCCTTGACCGCAGCATGCTACTTTTGATGTAACAAATCCTGCATGCATAACACCATGCGCTTTATTATATCATTAATGCCACATTTAATTGTTAGATTTGATTTAATTGCAATGGTCATCTAAATAATTTGTATCTATCGTACATAACCTGTAGCTATGTATATATCTTAACACACAAAAAAAGCTTTGTATATATCTATATAGATTCATAATTGACCAAAAGCTGGCATCAAACAAAGAAATTTATTTCTTTAGTACTTGATCGGCGAGTTTTGCTTTAATTAATGTGTCATTTAATTTCTTATATATTTCGTCAAAAAAGTAGGACTATACATCAGCTATGTAAGGGGCGAAATGGCTTCTTTAACGATTAAGTATCAACAAACTAAGTAATCGATTGCATTTGTTTATGAAGACTTTAAAGCAACAAGCTATATATTGCCGAGTGGAGTGGTTGCTCATCAATTAATTCATATAGTAGAACTAGAAGTAGACTCTTCAAACTTCAAGCATCAATTAATTTGATTCTTTAAATGATTTTACCAATAATTAATACCAAATTTTCGGAAGAATTATGATTTGAAATTTCTTACTAAAAAATATTTATATATAATTTAGGAATAATTGATTAAATGCAAGCGGTCTATAATATTTAAAGAATGGTTAACGAATGAATCATATACTGATTAACCACTTAGTTGATTAATTGTTCATAAATTTTTAAAAAAATATAAGAAATTCTTAAATTATAATTCTCCGTAAATTTTTATGTAAATTAATAAATTATTTTAAAATAAGAGATTTTGTAAATCTCTAAAGGAAAATATTATATCTTCCTAACATTTTTCTAATTATTTAAAATATAAAGTATTAAATAAAAAATTATAATCATTTAATATCTTAAAATTTTTTAAAATATTTAATAATTTATTTTTAAGTAATTAAAAAAAATGATTCTTCTATTCATTATGAGGATATAAAAAAAAATTCTAAAATATTTTTAGCAACATCAAGTATTTAATGAAACCATAGATGGCAGGTTAGGTTTATTTCAATTAATAAATGCAATAAAAAGCATTTTTTTAATTATAGCTGCTCTAGCAATGGAAAGGTCAATTTAATTATATCTGACATATATTTAATAAATTTAATGTAAATTTAAACGTATAGCTTCCTTGTTCCTCTTTATTAAAGAGATAAAGAAAGGAAGAGGGTGTCATCCCATGAACCATGGCCTTATGATAAAGTCTCATCAAAACATCAGCTGCCACAATTTTGTCCCTTTTAAGTGGCCACTGGTAGTTGAGTGACTCTTTCATTGTTGTATACCTACTCTCCTGAGCCGCTCAATAATGCAAAACATGTGTAGTATATTGCAATTTATAAAAGACGCAATAATTTTGAGTATGGTCATGACTCATGAGGTATTGTAGTAGTGTAATTAGTATATTTGATTACCGTATGCTTGAGGATTGCTGATGAAATCATTGTGCATCTGTTGCGTGTTGACTCCAATGAAGACATCTGAACCAACTTCCCTATTGACTTGTCCGAGCATCTGAACAAGTTGTGGGTTGAACAAGGACGCAGCACGCTGTAGCTCAGCTGAGCATTCACCATTTCTGCTTCGCATGGCCAATTCCGCTGGAACACAACCCAGTGGACCAGTTCCCGTCACCAGCACCCTACGTGCTCCAAGATCGTATAGCCTCTGAAATGGCATTTCAAATTCAAATGTAACACTAACATATCACTATATATATATATATACCCTACTCATTATTTTTACTCCTCGAGTAATTAGTCAAGGTTGAATTGAAATCAGACTAAAAGGGTACGTTGTCCAATATACGGCAATGCTAGCGTAAGTACTGAGTTAGCAAATTATTCCGTTGATTTGTGACAGCCATTAGCACGTAGTGGTACGTGAGTGCATGCTATATGCTATATAATTTGTCCAGGAAAGTGATAGACCATGTGAGGAAAATGACCTAGAATAAAAAATTAATAAAGATAGGATAGCATTCATAAGTGACTAATTACCCGTATAATCTTCTTGTACTCAGAAATCAAATACTTGACATAATCTGGTAAAGCGAACTGGCGGGATCTTGCAGAGTAAGGCACCAAGTAGTAATTATTCACAAAATCGTTGCCTCCACATGTGATGAGGACTAGTGCTCCATTTACTAATCGCTTAGTTTGCTCAGCTCCAATAAGAGCACTCACCCTTTGCTGGTATTCTTGGAAGTAATCTAGCTGTCTGAAGATTCTGATGATGTTTACCTGCAATTGCCCCAACATATATATACATAGATATCGATCAATATGTGTTCAACCAAATGGCACCAATAAGTATATAATAAAACTATAAATTATACAATTCACAATTTCACCTACAAATTGGATTCCAGTGTCATTGAGAATTCCAATGCCAGCGGAAGCAAAGTTGGCACCAACAAGCAATCTTTGCCCGTTGAGCTCAGAACTTAGATATGGCAACGTGGATTCTGCCCCAAGTTCTTGACCTGAAAAATCACATCAACATAATAATGATGAGTTAATTAATTTACACTATATATTCTGTGAAGCAATTAAGCAGTCATAAGTCGTACTAAAACAGCTCAAAAGCTTTATGCTGGCGAGAAATGAAAAGAGAAGTTAACCCAACTGATAAAGTCAGGAATGTTGAAGCCATTCGAGAAACGGCCAGTGGGTCTGCGAGTTGGATAATCAATGCCATAAGGTGGAGAGTCTGCTCGTGCTGTGGTTGCCAAGTAGTTGTTGTTGCCATTATCCACGAGTGAATCCCCAAACACAAAGAAAGCACGGGCTGCCTCTGCCCCGGTGAAACCGCTTGCTAGTGCCATGACTAGACCCAAAATAATGTAAGACGTGAAAACCAGAGAGCAACCCATGGATTTAGAATTGGATGAAGAGAAAAAGGGGGAAAAGGATTGTGATTAATTGGTGGCTACGCTACAGAGTAGAGAGTATACAGCTGCTATGAACTCCGCAAATATAAACTTAATTGATGTGTCAGTGCAAGTATGGGAATAGGTCTTATATAGTCCGGACTCCGGTGGTTCTGTCATTTTAGAAATGAATGGCCCACAAACATATATTGGAAATTAAGGTCGCGACTTGTGATGTCATATCCGACCACTGCACTGATTCAGGGCATGATCTAACAAATTCATGCACGCATATGCTTGATATAATGTGGGTACATTTGACTCTCTTTTAGCTGAACCTACATCATTTGACCCTATACAATATTACCGATCAAAAGGAAGCATTGGCAGTTTCGTTCCATACTTCTGCTGGACTTTTTGCCACTCAAATTAAAGGAAGAACATTGGATATTTGTACCATGTTTCATCCTTCGCTTTGTCTCTAGGCTAAAGCAAGTTTAGTATTACTTTTAGGAGAAGTAATATATTAATTTCCACACCTTCATTTCTCATCATTTTACACTTGTTTGCATCTTTATTATTATATATATTAATCTTTTAAAATGTATTAATGATTTAATGTTCGAAGTGTGGATACAAATAGTTACCAATGTAGAATAAGAAGCTAGTATCAAGCCAAGTATAAATTACTAGCTACTATATTAATGGTCTTACAGCCTAGTGGATATACAATTTCTTTAAGAAGTACTTGATGTTAGGTTCAGTTTTAAATGAGTCTCAATACTTAACTCACAATTTTCTATTTAATTAAATTCTTTACCATATGCTTTCTTTATAATCAATCGCTTACCAACGAACGTACTTGATTCTAACTCAAATTATGACTTACATGAATGAAAAGCTTGACCAAGTGAGCCAAAACCTCTTAGCATGCCCCTTTTATAACTTGAAAAAAGGTATTCGCTACTATAGGACATTTGTAAAAGATAATGCTAATGTCAAGTAGTTAGATACATCTTGTACCCAAAAAAAAAATGAGACACATTAAACTTAGATGCTTTGTGACCATAAAAAGAAAAAAGAAAAAAAGATTACTGTAAAAAAATTTTTTATGCCTACCATAACAAGAAAACGTTACATCATTAAAGTAATTAATATAATTTTTTTTCATTAAACCTGTTAATAGATATTTTTAATGTTGTACATGTACTTCGCAGAAATTATTAGACAAAAATAATGAGAGAAAAAAAAAAAGCATTGTGATTAAGGTTTATAAAAAGCTACAGGGATAAAGAGATTAACATGAAATATCTAATTTTCATTCCATCATTATATTTTAAGTAAATTGCACTCCACTCTCAAGAATTTCTTGATATGGCATTAAACTCAAATTTTGCCTAAAATCTACACCTCACCCATTTGATCAGATTGACTAACCTCATCCTAACCCTATTAACAAATTTCAATTTAAAAAATGGCACAAACACCATATTTATTTAATGCAAACCTAACCATACAAGTTAGTGATTGAATTAATTGTATAAGATACCCTCTTATTAAAAAAATAATTAAGTTCGTTATTTAAATGGTCTTATTTTTTATATGCTTTGTAAATTTTTAAGATTCATAAAAAAATACAAACATAAATTGGCTTTAATGGATTTTCGGGTGGGGAGTTATACGGAGGAAGACAAAAACTCATGTTGCAAAATATTAAGGATTGAAAATAAATATACACTTACACTAGAAAAAAAAAAAAAAAACTTGACGATTTCCATCAATGCTTAAATTAATGATCCTACTATTAGGCAATATCTACTGTTGAGTTGATGACAAACATATTATCGACAATACTCATACATTACACTCATTTTGTAATTGCAAAAGTAGAAAAAATTTACTTTAATCTACACACATGAACAATGAGAGCTCTACCTGCCTCTTGTGAGATTGAGCGCGCTTTCAATGCCTTATAAATAAACTAGGAAGTAGGAAGGCTGGACCCATTAGAGATTTATTAAACAGATCAGGCAGGTTGAAGTTTTGTGTCAAATCTTTTGTAGCTATTGATAGTTCATAGTTGATTTGTCCCTTGATGCGTACTTTTGACAGTTCATGATTATTAGTCTTGCTTTTTGGTATAATTAATGACGAATAATTGAAACTCATCCAATAGCTTGACTAGGAGAACTATCATTTAGGGAAGGAAATTAAGTTCTAAAACTTGATTTCCTATACTTGGAAGTTGGAAGACTTCAATTCCCACCTATCATATAACTGAAGATTGAGGCCAAGTCCCATGCATGGATGATTTAAAAGGGATTTCAAATTACTACCAGAAAGTAATCTGCAGTATTAGAAGTTATTATAAATTCAATGATCATCGGTATATGATAATGAATGCCCAAAACCAAAATATTGGTTGTTAATTATTGAAACACATGGAATCAGGCAAACAGTGCTGCTTTCATCGCATTATTAATTTGTATGACATGTAAACAATAAGATTTCTTGGGTTTTAAGCTTAAGTAGCTAGCTAGCATGAGATTCTTCTTTTCCACTTTTATTGATGTAATAAGAGAAAAAGCTATGCATTCATCAGTCATTTAATGGTCCAAAGAAAAAAAAAGAAATAACTCGATTTTAAAACAACTATATACCCATCGAATAAGTGGAAGAAATAAATAATAATAAAGTATCAAAACTTTTCCAGGAATTGAGTTCATCAATTATAGGCGCTCACACAGAAAGACTCGATTCGCATTGAGTCCTTAGAATAGAAGATGAATGATGGATCGACCGGAAATCTATACATGGGACCACTATGTATGGTAATATATGATCATAGTAGAGTAACAATAGCTGTATAGACTTTATAATACCAACTACTCTACACCTAATATCCTTTACATAACATAATTTGGCTGGAGAAACGGTTCAACTAACATCTCTTCACCCACGAAGTGTTAAATTTGATCTATAATTGAGTCCACTGAACCTTTTCTTCAACCAACTTTTCAGGCTATTCAATTACAAACAAATTAAGTCCTAAACTTGAATTGAAACTCAAGTCACTCACTTCCTCAAACCTGTAATGTGGTACTTACCCAGCTAGCTAGCTAGTTAATTGCCCTCCTCTAGTCCAGTAAGAAACTGCATTGGTACAATTCACCCGGCAATTGCTCGCTATAGAAGGACCGACCTGATCTATAATCATACAGAATGATTATATGAATTACTCTTTACAATAATTGAGGTTATTTCCCATTAATTTGTGGTTTGCTTGTATTTTGCTTTGCTTTTATTGTAAAGCAGAACATTGATCGAGGTCAAAATTGCAAATCAGTGTGTAATTTACTGCATATATGCATTTGCATTTGATACTAGATAGGGGACGAAATAACAGAGAGAAACGATAGTACAAACGTACACGAGAAAATATGCTTAGGATGACTGAAGAGAGATCGTGGAGATGCAACACATTTGGAGGCTGAGTTAATGTCACAGTAAGAGACTGATGAGTTCAAAAAAAAAAGTTAGAGGCTGATAAGTCGTGCCATGGCCCCAACGTATTTATTTCAGAAGGTTCTTAGGTTGCCACCACTTAAGTTTGGTACGCTCTTAAATGCATTTGGAGTTTTGACGCACATTGAGCCTACATGCTTTCACTTTTTTCGCACTGACTGAGCCTACATGCCCTACATACATATAATATTTACTGTTGGATAAATATCATCATGTATAATTCGGAAATTTCCCTCCGCATCCAGAACTTCACCATGACTGACCGTTCATCACGTGCATTATCCACCATCCTCTTCCGTAGTGTTTGCTTGGAAAAAAATGGAAAGAAGGAGAAGAGTTTCAAATTTTATGTGTTTTGTTTAAAATATTTAAAGGAGAGGGGAGGGGAGGGTATAAAAATCTCTCCTCACGTAATTTTAGTTCTTTTTTAAAAGTAAAAGAATTTAAGGAAGAAAGAATATATGTTTAAAAATAAATTAAAATATTATTAAATTAAATGTTAAATTAAATGTTATAATTGTGTAAAAAAATAAATTTATATTTTTCCTCCATTATATTCTCTAACCAAACACACACAAAATTAAAATCTCTCTTCCCTCTTCCTTTTTCCCCTTCCCTTAATTGAACCAAACAGACCCTTAAATTATATATATATATATATATATATATATATATATGGGTAGGGATTCGCTTACACTAAGTGTAAGTCTTGACACACTTACACCACTTAACAAGTTTTTGTAAAATGTGAATTTAATCAATCTAACCGTTGAATCATATGTTATTATCTTAATGACTATGCATACCAAATTTTAAATAAATCGGACATATATAGTTATCTAATATAATAGTAGACAATTTACTTACATTTTAAAACCATATTATACGTTAAAATAAAGTAATGCGATGAAGTATCAAATAATTTTTTAATTGTAGGAAATTTTATGGAGTTGATCTATCTTATAAGAACTTTCAATTCAACGGTTTGATTGATGAAATTCAATGTTTATAAGAAGTTATTAAATAATGTAAATGTGTCAAGACTTACACTTGATGTAAGTGGATCCTCACCCTATATATATATATGATCATCAACATGTTAAACTTATAAATAATGTTATTTGTACACTTCATTTTACATCTGTCTTAATATCTTGTTATCAAATATTGTTAAATTGGTATTAATTATTTTATAGAAGTTATCATTCAAATAATGACATTTATGAGTAAAAATTGTTACTGAGTTTAAATATAATAGTTGATAACAATTTTAATAATATTTGATAAAATAATATTATATGAGGAGGTGTGAAAATGAAGTATACAAATAACATTTTTGTAAACTTATTAACGTCTGTTATTTACAAGTTTGAATTGACTTCGCCAATAGAAAAACATTTTCTAAGATGTCCTTAAGCCTTTCTTGTTGTCATTCTCATTCTTGTTAATTTAGCTCCCTCCTTATTAGCGCAATAGTCATTTACTCAATTTTTTTAGTCATTTACTCATTGATTTAATAAAAGATTCACATTTTTTTTAAAAGTGAATAAAGTTGCATGCCATTATCACAGTCAATCTCCAATAGTGTCACAAAAAAATTCTCACACAGATGCAATCAAAGGAATACGACATTTTATTACTGGCAATAGACCAATAGCAATTTAGGGGATAAACCAGGGCATGGACTCAGCACCACAAACCACACTAGCTAGGGGATCATCAGAAGAAGATGGGCAAAACTTAAGGGGCAAACATATATTATATATCTTGTGAGAAAGCCAAAATAGAAGGCTGTATATGGATCAATCAAGTCCTGGAATCCAGGGCCATGATGGTGCTGAGATTCATGGGGTGCATGTACTGGGTGGAGCCTGTCAGGATCTGTTGGACTATGATTCGGCTAGCTTTCTCGGATGGATGGAACGGGTCCCAAAACGCGTATAGGTCTCGATTTGGGCACAAGTTTGAAAGGGGAGTGCAGAGTCCAATCCCATTATATGGGCCTTGCCCACAGCAAGCTATCTTTGATGTAACAAATCCTGTTGGCCCAAATACAAAGTAAAACTTTAAAACTTGTTGTTGAAAAAGTTTTAAAAACGAAATCGGCCTTTGTTCTGACCCAAAACAAGTGAAATTGGACCAAAAACATAGTATTAAATCTAAAAGGCCTACTGGCCTAGCTGCTGCACAGTATAGTTATTAGTAATAGTACCATAAGCTTGAGGGTTGGTAACGAAATCCATGTGCATTTGATATGCATTAGCAGCAATGAATACGTCGGCACCGATCTCCTGGTTGAGTCCTTTGATCATTTCAACGAGTTGGGGATTGTATAAGGACGCAGCTCTCTGGAGTTCCACGTCGCAATCACCATTTCTGCTTCTCATGGCTAATTCCGCCGGCACACACCCCATTGGTCCCGTACCCGTTACAAGAACCCTACGAGCTCCCAAATCATAAAGCCTCTGCATCCATTAACTATATATATTAGAACCAAATAATTTAATTTATATTGCATTTAACTGAGCTGAGGATGTAATGAATGTGTTTCAGAAACTGTATTGAATAAGATGTCTAAGTGACAAAAACAATTTTGGTATGCCTCACCAACCAAACGTATATATGTCTCTTGCATGTACACACTCCTTCGCTAACTTGCACATGTAGAAAGTTACAGCCTTTGAAACATGACCATGACCATTAATTAGATAGGTCCATTACCCTTTAAAGATCTCTATGTTACTTAATTTCCTTAACAAACTGCAATCTCAAATTCTTGGCAATTGAACTGTATACAAGATACTTATGAAAGGGCATGCTTCAAACATAGTATTTATTGGGAAATTAATTAATACCCTCAGAACTAGGCGGTACTCTGATATGAGATAGCGCACGTAGTCTGGGAGAGAAAACTGGCGAGATCTTGCTGAATAGGGGACCAAGTAGTAATTGTTGACAAAATCGTTGCCTCCAAGAGTGATGAGGACGAGTGCTTTGTTTACTAGTATCTTGGCTCCATCCGCACCAATATGTGCACTCAACCTTTGCTGGTAATGATCGAATAGCTTCAGTTGCTTGTAGATGTGGATGATGTGCAGCTACAAAAACAATTGTACAAGTTACTACCAGCTTTTGAATATGTTACAGTTTGATTTCATATACTTTCATTATGAAGAAACCAATATGCACTCTAATACTTCAACATATACAGCTCCTGCAGCTGGATACATAATCAATTAAATTTACAACTAATTAAGCTTACAAACTGAAATCCCGTATCATTGAGAATCCCAATCCCAGCCGATGCAAAATTGGCACCAACTAGGAGCTTCTCTCCGACTAGTAGAGGGCTCAAATACGGCAGCGTAGGCTCTAAACCAAGCTGCTCACCTGCAATTAACCCGAGTTGCACAACATCATACACATGAGCTAAGCCCAGCTGTAAGCCATGCATGCAAATGGTAGAATTAGAAACAAACAAGCATGGATGAACAAGTATTATCAATTAAACATGTTGATTAATTAGCAAATATACGACAAACTCATACTGATTAAGTCAGGGATGTTTAGGCCGTTAGAGAAGCGTCCAGTGGGTCTATGTGTTGGGAAGTCAATGCCATAGGGGGGAGCGTCTGCGCGTGCAGAGGTTGCCAAGAAATCATTGTTGCCACTGTCCACGAGTGAATCACCAAAAATGAAGAAAGCCCGCGTTGGTTGAGCATAAGCAAAACCCAGAGCCTGAAACAAGCTTGTTATTATTATACAATAGCCAAGCACCAAAGAACTAGCCATGGCTATGTATGTATGTTGCTGCAAAACTTGAGTACTGATTAATGTTTTATATGATTCTCAGTGTGATAAGTAACTGGTAGTTTGGGGAAGGGCTATCCTATATATAAGGTCTGAGAGGTTGATCTTCGTAGACCACATTCATAAATGTCTTCTTCTACCACCTCTCCAGATTTAAAGCAACCGCCGAATCAAGAAGCAAGTACCTCAAGTAATTGCTCTCATGCTCTGGTCGATTGTTTAGCAGAGTTGGGACTTTTTCCTCGATTCCAAAACATATCATTCTTCGTATCAAATGAACAGAACATTGGGGTCCGCCAACCCCAGTATGAGTCATTAGACTCATTACTAGCCGCCTATATAGCGCAGTAAAAAATGAGAGTGATTCGTAATCAAACCCACAAGAAAACAGTGAAATTCAATATTTTTACCACATCTTGGAATACTGCTCGACTATGCCATCTATGTTATATCCCCGCGTTTAGGTGATACTATATATTGTGGTAGCATGCAATTTATCATAGTAGCCGCGTTGACAAATTATTAACCATCTCTGATAAATGACTATTAATGAGGTATGAGAGAGTAGCTACATAAATATATAATATAAGGATAGATCCAAAACAGCTGACGTCAAAATGTGCATATATATATATATATATATATATATATTTCAGGCAGATCGAATGCCATTAATCATTATGCCAGAGTTCTCTGCCAGCTTTGGTGTCAAGCTAGTTCTGGAACTTGTTTGTTGCGATATCATTTGAAACCGACCCACTACTGTACGGCAAGCGCCTCAAGTTACTTGACTTGAATCTCGTAATGCTTCTAATTAATTAATGTCACAAGGACATTCCGGGCTAATTATGATCAGTTTCAGTGTCGAGTTTACTTCAAAGGGTAAAGTGATTATAAATGATCTTTTAATCGGGATTCAAGTAACATTTCTTGATTTACATAGTTTGATAAGAAATACTACAATAGCTTCGATCTATGACGTACTGTTTGTTACTTTCCATGCATATATTTAAAATCAGGAAAAATGTGTGCCAAAGTCTGTGAGATCTATATCTAGTGCAGCTGCCCAGTTTTGTATTTCTGAATTAACCGCTGACATGCCTAATGGGAACCACAAGTTCTTTCAAGCACCAAAATCTTATGCAGGGATATAGAAGAAAGGAATAAAGTAAACGCAGAAAGAAAATGTAATTACCCGAGAAAAAAAACAAAGACAAGCCTCTCGAGTCTCGACAGTATTATTTTCCAGATATTATAGTTCATTTATGACTAATCATCGAGGTTTCTATTAAACTATATTGCCACTCTCATAACTTGGTTCATTTAGACCAAAAAATCAAATGGTCAATGATCTATTTTGAACTAATTAACACTATATATCTAAAAGAAATAGCTAGCTGCTTTTCATCTATAATAAGGATTTAGTTAAGGGGAGGGGACCAAGAGGAAATAGATGTACTTGTGATCAACATAAATAGGGTGGGGTTTGGTAACAGCTACCATCCTCCATTATCACTGGCTCATATCCTTCTTCCCTGACCCTTGATGTCCAGGCTTTTGCTTTTATTTTGGTTAAAACAAAACATCACTTGCAAAGCAGAATTTTGAAAAAAATATGCATGTGAAACGGCCCTCAACAAAAAGGCTGATGGAATCTTAGCAAAACCAATCTGTAAAAGCTTTTTATTTTTATTTCCCCCCTCCCCATATTCTGGCTCATATCTAACAGTTAATGATCAAATGGCTAGCGGACCTTGCTCACAGAAGAACATGCATGTCATACAAATACATTGGTTTTTCCAATTGAAGAGGACCCTCTGGTAAGTACAAAAATTTACATTCCACGGAACTTCAGGCCTGAACACAGTATGATCTTTCATGGTCTTTTATTTTTTACTTCTATCAGCATTTAAGTGATATGTTTTTTTTTAGTGTGTAATTGCACTAATTAACATCTATATAGGATTGACAGCAGGATTATTTGCCGTCATATAATTATAATGTTTATTTTTCGCAAAGCCCATATCTGAATCATCAATATATATAGACAAACGATAGAGATCTCAAGAATTAAACTACGTATATACGTCTTGGCCTAGGAGTTTAGTTTTCTCATCTTGGCAGGCCCAGCAAAGATTTTCTCTTCCGGTGGCATTTTGTGCCAATGGTTGAGACTTGAGTTCATGTCAAGTCAAGTTCATGGTATAATACTAAAGCGATCAACTCATACAGATTGACCTGACACAATATATTGATTAAGGGGGTTATTAAAGTATACCCATTTTTAAATTACAGTTACCCAGAAAAAAAAGTGGGGTATATACTCCAAGTTTGGAGTTGGATTCACTGACACACACTCTTGGTGACTCAATAGAAAGTAGAAACCCATACGTTTGTTCTCTCTCTCTCTCTCCTTGCCTCCTCTACTCTCCTTTCTCCCTCAGAGAAAAAGTATCTTATAAATGCCATTTTAAACAATTACTGAATTGTTTTCTTTTTTTTGTATTTTACTGGTTGAGGTGTAAATCATGCTTTTATCATAATTCCTGAAATTTTAGTCATAAGATTTCAGCCCTCACATTGATTAAGAAATGCTACTGATGAAGCACTCTACCTTCAACCCGGAATTTTTTTTGGGTGAATCCTTAAACCCGGAATTAAATTCAAAATACTTGCCCCTGAAATTAGTTATTGATAATTGCAGACAGGAGACGAAGACGACCCCAATGGGAATAAGGCGTTAGGTCCTAGAATCCAAAGCCATAGCGGTTCTAAGGTTCATTGGGTTCATGTATTTGATGGATCTGGATATCTGGTCATGAATTGTTGCTATAGGAGTGCTTATAGGTCAGGTTGAATTTGGTCTTTGTTTGAAGTTTTGATATGGCCAATTGTTATGACCCGATTTTAATTATATTGGGGCCTAGGTTAGGCCGATGAATCAGATTTGAATATACAAAATACTTTTTTATGTAATATTTTGATTATTTTTTATATATTTGTATAAATTTACTTATTTTTACTACTTTTTACTTATACTAAGATTCAATCTAATTGACAATTATATAATAAGTGAATGACATAATAACTAAAATGACGGAAAGTTACAATACTATATCAAAGCTATCATTTAAAAAAAGTGTTACAACAATATATAAAAAAAATTATTAAAAATAATAATAATTTAAACAAAGACCCAAAAAATATATCAAGTCTTTAGAAAGATATAATCTGTGCTCAAATACCTCAGGCCAAAATTAAGTTTTTGGACTGAAGGAGGTCATGAACACCCGTAAATTAATTGTTGTAAGATTAGTCTGTTTGCTTTCTCGGTTGGATGGAAGGGATCCCAGAATGCAAATAGATCTCTGTTTGGGCACAAGTTAGAAGTTGGAATGCAGAGTTCAATTCCATTTTAAGTTCCTTGATCACAACATGCTACTTTTGAAGTAACAAATCCTGCATATAAAGTAAAAGGGTAGCGAATGGTTCCAAATCAGAACATCGCAAATTCGCAATCATGCTTCCCGCTGCATCTCTCATATAATTAAACAACACAAACTGTTAATTGAAAATAGCCCCAAATAAAATCTTATTAGTGTTAAGAATCAATTATTTTAAATTCTTGAAAAAATAAAAAATAGTACGAGTTAAACTCCTAACCAATTTATGATGGATTTAATTTTAAGTCATGATAGAGGCGTTTAAAATGCAAGGAGTATAAGTTTTTTTTTATAAAAGAAAGATTTATATCTGACGCCAAGTTTTGTTTTGAATAAAAGAAATTAATTAATAATTTAGCTTATGAAGAAAGATAATTGCTTGAACATGCCTGGATGACTAACTTTTAATTTATTAAGTCAAATCAGTCGTTTACAAGCAGTTATCTTTTTTCATAATCTAAATCCCAAATGGTAGCTATGGTGAGTAGCATACCTCTTTAAGTTTTTTGAGGATGGCCATGTTAAGAAGGCCCCAACGTCTTAACTATGTATTGCATGGGGATTACACACCTAATTTTTTATATATCAATTGAGAATTACTCATAATGGTTCCCTAATACCAATTTCCCATCATTGAACCTCATCTCAGCAAATGGCTCTATGTGGAAGTCGCTTTACATGTTTGGGGACCACCTCTCTACGTGTTGATCGGCGGTGGCGCTCTTATTTAAAATAATAAATATAGGCATATTATATTAGTCTTATATTTATAAATACATTTAATTAATTATTTAAAAATATATGTAACATAAAATTAAGTTTTAAATATCATAGTTTTGTTATTAAATTAATCTTTAAAATAATATTAAATGAGTCTTTAAATAATAAAATTAATGACATTAATTATTAATAAAGGTTAATTTAATGTCACTAATAAATAAATAACTAATGTGATATTGTATATATTTTTAAATGACTAAAATAAATATTTATTTTATTTAAAATCCATGAAAAATGCTTAATGGTATGAAACTTTTTACGTGAAACACGCACAAATGAGATTCTTGAATGGTCAATGTGTTGTGTTTTATGGTTATTGTATTTTTTATTTTTAAATTTACTTATTACATTTTAATTGTCAAAAAAAATAGTGTAATGTGAGATTGGTGAATGGTTTCCTAAGAAATTAGTCGTACCAAATAGCAGTACTCTTAATTCATTGCTTGTTAGCTATTGCTAGTTGCCTTTGCCTCAACAAAGGAAGTTAATATAATTTTTTAAACAGAATAGAATGCGGGAAAAGTTTAGACAAATCCAACAGAAGACTAATTTTTTTCAGTAAAATGGCAGACGAGCTTGTCAACGAAGATGTTGACGTGGGGGGTTTAATTTTCTATTAGACAACTTTTCTTCTTTTTCTACTTAGGTGCTTTAATTTAAAAAACAAAATTAATTGTCCATTATAAATATGGTTGAGAATATGATATACCATATTATAATGAAAGAAAGATATTTTAGTATAATTTGAAAAGAAAATACTTTATTTTAATTTGAAGATTAAAATTAATTAATTATTAAATTAATTCATTTAATATTTTTATTTTTATTTTAATATTTAATATATAATTAATTATAAATAAATTTTAAATTTAATTAATTTAATACTTAATTAATTCAATTCACAAATTAAAATAGAATATTTTCCTTCAATATCACACTAAAGTGTCTCCGTATTATAATTTAGTTCATATGTCTTGCATATATAGCTTATCGTAAGCGCGGCTACAGTCCACCACAATACCCAAGCCGATCGACCTTATACAACCGAATCCTCTACCCTCGTCATATTCATATTATACTATTCAAGAAAGAAAATTACATGAAACATAAGGATAATTCTGGCTAGACTAGATATATAGATATAGGAGTATGGTATTGTATCATATGCTTATACAAAGCTAGGAAATGGATGCTGCCACTCTTCTAAACGTGTGTTTGGGGTCACATTTAGAGGTAAATTTTGTTTAGAATGTGGTATTAACTTGTTTAGTAAATTTCAGACAAAAATTAGGTTTGAGTGCAAACGTAATTTTAATATCTCAAACATAAAAGTAATATTTTGTTACTTTTGTAATAAATTTACTTTTATTTATGTATGTATTTGACAAAAATACTCTTATAATCCATATTATAAAAATCGGACCCGGCCAGTCCGGTCGGTGGACCGGTAAATCGGTCAAGTGACCGGTTCGGGTGACTAGTTGGATTGAGTATGTTTCAGAACTGGTCCGACTCGGCCAGTTTTGAATGAAAACCGGTGACTCGGTTGGTTGAACCGAAACCGGCCGGGTCACTAAATTAAAAAAAAAAATTTTAAACTTTGAAAAATCATAACTTTTGACTCGTTTGTTCGATTTAGACTAATTATATATCCATTTCATATAACTTTTCGAGATCTACATCATGGTAGTCATATTTTTTTCAAAATAAATATATTTTAGTTATTTATAATGATAAATATCATCATATGTAGTGTGTATTTATATATATATATATATATGTATTTAAATATTTATTTAATTTTATGCGGTTCGACTAGTGACCCACTGATTGAACCAGTGACCCAGTACCCTGACCGAGTCGACTATCGGTTTGATTTTTATAACTATGCTTATAATTTGATATATATTACTATTTTAATAATATTTAAATAAATATAACATAATATTTTTTTAAAATATTATTATTGTTATACTCTAAGTAATTTTATTTTACAACACTTAAAACAAACTTCGTTTTTAAAAGAATTTTTTTTGTCATTAATTTATTTATAATTAATTTTTTTAACATTAATTTATTAATAATCTAACTTGTGATAACTCATTTTTTTAATTAATTTTTATTAATATTATCTGAACAACATTCATTTTAACAAAATTAATTTTTAAATAAAAATTTTCAAATATAAATCACTTTATTCAAACTTACTTCTACTAAAATCAAGTTGATTCAAAATTAAGTCTACAATATCTAAGCTAAATTCAGATTAAAAGTTAATTACTTACTTGTTACTAGTAGGCAAGAGTACATATCCGACTAAATCTCCAATAATCGATCCCAATCCTTAAGCTCCTGACCCAATGTATCATTCAGTTCTAGAAAATCATCCCGGATGTAGTTACTAGTAGTAGTACTCCATGTAAGGCTTTGTGCCTCACGGTCCAAACTGGTCTCCCAGAACTCCCGCTTATTGCTCACGTCCACAGGCAGCACCGAAATATTAGTGGTTGTTTCGTCGGAGTTGGAGACTGAGCTTGGTGCAGCAGGTTCTCTAGGCATCAGATTCTGATCAACTCCTTTACTACAAGCGTACTTGATATCAATACCAACATCACTGCTTGCGGTTGAAGAGGAAGGAGGAGGACCTCCTGGTGTTGGTAAATTGAGCTTGGCCAATGCACCGTAGAGCCTTCTTGCAGCATCGTCGTAGGCAAGTGCGGCTTCAATGGAGGTGTTGAAAGTGCCAAGCCAAAGCCTAGGGCCACGGTTGGGCACTCGTATTTCGGCAACCCATTTTCCCCAAGTCCTCTGCCTCACTCCTCTGTAAGTGCAGAGCGCATTCTCAGGTCCCCCTTTGCCTTTCATGCGCCCTTTTCTTGACCGTGGCTTTTTTGCCACTATCACTTCTTCTTTCGCTTCTGCTTCCTTGTTCATCATATTTAATATTGCTCACTCGGTCGAAGAGCAGAACATGGTGTGTAATTACTGGTATAGATGCTCCTTTGCTATAATAAGCAGATGAACAAGAGTGAGTGGGCGAGAGACACTTGGAAAGGTTGAGATTGGAAATTAACTTGATGTGAGCCTCACGTGGCAATGAAGAGGAACACCTGTCTTTACTGGTATAGACCACTTCGGCCTTTGAGATTCACAAAGAAACGCAAATCTGAAATGCTGATGCTGATGTGCGCTCACCCTGAAGTCTCAAGTTCATGTTTTCTTTGGAGATGCCGAGATGGGCCACTTGTACACTCTCAGGGACTCTGTTAGTGTTAGAGGATTAGTATCATGAAGAGCATCCGCAGTGACAGCCACATGGTGCTGGTCTGAACTTCCAACTTTCAACTTTGAATTAAATGGAGAGCATCTGTCGTGGAAGTTGGAATGAGAAGGAACGTTGGCGGCTAGAATTCTTTTTATAGATATAATAATAATAATAAAGTAGTGAAGTTGGAAAACGTTATTTTTACATTAGACATACAGATGATAAGTTTTTTGTGCATAAATTTATGTCCTGTTTCTAAACTTCCAACTTTCAACTGTGACTAGAATTCTTTTTATAGATATAATAATAATAATAAAGTAGTGAAGTTGGAAAACGTTATTTTTACATAAGACATACAGATGATAAGTTTTTTGTGCATAAATTTATGTCCTGTTTCTAAACTTCCAACTTTCAACTGTGAATTAAATGAAGTATCTGTCTTGGAAGTTGGAATTAGAAGGAACGTTCGCGGCTAGAATTCTTTTTTATAGATATAATAATGATACAGTAACGATGTTTATGCATTTTTCAAGTCATTTATTTATGAGTTTAATTTTTATTCATTGTCAGTGTATAGTTTTTTTATACTGTCATTCAATCATGTGTTACCAAATCAGTAAAAGAGTTGACTATCATAACAACTACCTAAAAAGTCTAACTATTTTAATGATTTGGCAATACATGATTGGATGATAATGTAAAAAAATTTTATACTAACAGTAGATAAAAATTAAATCCTTTATTTATATAATTTTTTTTTTAGAAAAAGTTAATTTTACATAAGACCACTAATCATGATAAGTTTTTTGCGCATAAATTTATGTACTAGTTTGAATTTCTTTCGAGCGTTAGCTGTTAAGGTATTTTTATAAGTTTAGTGTTTAAAATAAATTGTTAAATATTTATTAATTATTATTTTTATTATAAATATTTAAATATTTATTAAATATAATTTAATAATTAATAAATACTTAACAACTCATTTTATTTATTGAAATAAAATTTTTTCAAACTTTTATTTACATTTGAGAATTCAAACATACAGGCTGTTAATTAATTTTTATAAAAATGTATTTAGTATTTACCGACAAAGGGAATGATCATTCCTTTTTAAGAGAATAAGTTATAACCACCCATCATAGACTAATTAAATTAAGGGATTACTTCAGTTTTTTTTCTTAAAAAAAAAATATCAATATTTAGAGTGAGTTGTTTATTATTTATTAGTTATTATTTATATTTAATAAATTTTTAAATATTTATTATGAAACTAACAGTTAATTAACAACTCATTATGAATATCACGAAAATACCACACCAACTCCTTAAATTATCATGATCATATATGATGTCCAGATTCCACCCACTGCCTCCTACTACTTCATTGCCATTGCGCCTTTCCCACCATTGGCACACTTGTTATCATTATTGTTCTATCACCATAACTAATACCTCTACCACTGTTGCACCAGTTTTCCTGGCAACTGCCACCGCCGTTACTACTGCTATTACTATCATACCACATGTTATCATCTCACTACTATATATCACTTCCATCAAGAACAATAATGTTATTAGCAAGTTATTCTCATTCCACCATATATATGAGGGCGGTTGTTGGGATGTTTAGGGGCATAGTTTCTAGTCGCAGTAATGACTAATCTATATATTAAAAAATGAATAATGATACTTACACAAAAAAAACCATCACAAAAATTTATGCAAGTCATTGGATCAAGTTTAAGTTCTACTATAACTTTTTTTAACTTGATCCAATAGTTTACATGAGTTTTGTAAAGGTTTTTTTGTATAAGTATCATTACTCTTAAAAAAAACTTGATTCTTATTATATTTCAGCCTAATTGTCACAATAATTGAATAATCATTAAGTATTGATCATATCAAATATAATAATAAGAACTAAGAATTACTTCATTTTATTTTTATTACTATTCTCACAAAAAAAATATTCAGTAAACCAAATGTAACTTTGGCAGAATTATGTATATTAAGTAGCCTTTTTTTTGGTACATATAGTAAGTGGCCTTTAATAGTTAGGAAACTCAACAACAACGAAAAACTGTATTGGTTAACATTCTTGAGTATCAATATGTAGTATGTGCACTCAATTTTCTTTCGCTACAAAGTTGACGTTTGATTTAGATTTTGAAGTTCTCACACTTCTTACCATAGGTAATATTAATGTTATGTTTGAATAGAAATGTGAACGTTGATTATTTATGAGTTGTAAAATTAATTCCAACCGTACGTGGTGAAATTTTTTCTGCCTTTCAATATATGACCATTGCCCATTAGAAATCGAATGTTTAGGGTCAGAGTTATCAATTTCATATTCAGAGTCAAATACTGATTTTGTTTCTTTTCAAACGAGTGTCTTGAGATCTAAAGGGGCCGTTGCTTGCCAGCCCCTTGGCCCAGTCCTTGTGAATAATGCCAAACCCCAATATTCATCAACTAGGCCCAAAAGCACATTCTATACCAGGAATACAGGCCTCAAGGACCTAAATGCCCATCGAAAACTTCACATGCGTTCCTCACTCCTCATTGACTGTGAACAAGACAGCAGCTCCTAAGCTAAAACCCTAACCATTATTAACCGAAACACTGTCAAATGCACAACCAGTTTGTGTTTTCGTCATCTTATCTTTAGAAACGCGAAGGAGATCTCTTTAATGGATTTATCGAAAAATTACACCCATAAACTTAATACTACATCTCAACTCCAAATTTTAAAAACATTAGTTTATAGATAATTCTAATTATATGTTCTTCAATTATTTTATAACTTTTTAACTTAAGACTCTTCACTCATATTAGAATTTTCAACATTCCGTTGCTTCTTTAGAGCCATACAGAATTCTCATGACCGGCCAAAATTAAATTTTGGTGGCATCATGTTATAGTCAGAGGGAATTTTGGAGGCTTGATACCCAAATTTTCCCGCCTGGGCATTTGATTTTGTTAATGTAATTATATATCAGATGAGGGAACTTGTCTGTAACAATTGTTTCTATTGCTCAATCAATTTTGGTGGTAATAAGAATGTTCTTTCTCCATGAATCCATGCTATAGTTTGACCTGGTGTTCTGCCCCTAATTATTGTGCTCAATTGCACAGGTTTTTTATTCGCCGATGAGAATCATTCACAAAATCACTGCTTGTTTTTTAGATATTTAATATTTTGTTTGTTTTAGATGAATTTTCACTCAATTCTGTGTAAATAATACAAGTCATTTTGAGGGAGACATGCTTTAGCTCTTGTTCAGATCTATTGATAAGGGTAAGGAGTTGTTCATATCTAAGGGTTTCTTGTGGATTTATTATCTTTGTACTTCAGTAAAAGAATTGATCAATAGGTTTATTAGAGGCTAATATTTTTCTTTTTTGACAGATAATATTTTCCTTAATTATTTGCAAATGGTTTGTATCGCCTATAGTTGTTATTTAGCCATGTTTAATACTGGTACACCAGCAGTTTCGTAGTTTATGTTATTGATGAATGATGATTTCTCTTCAGAAAATGACATTATAAAAACTTTTATTCATCAGGCTGGGAAGTGGATTAGTCAAGTGTGTGGGGCAAGTTGCGTCAAATGCTGACACATCGCAATATAAAATAATATGTTTAAATTTCATCAGTGTAAATTTTTTATATTATTATTTAATAATATATTGATATATTATTAAAAAATTTAAATTTTTTATGTAGTTGTTATAAAAGTCAAATTTATTTAATAATTTGATAATACATAATTAAATAATGATGTAAAAAGAAATTATATAAATATAAAATTCTTCTAAAGACAATTTTATTTAGTTCAATTCACATAAATTTTATTTCACTTTAATGTGACAATGAATTATATTTTGCACGAGCTGAATTAAATTGCGGGAGGATTAATCTTAAAGATTACTAATATAATAAGGTATATTTAATCTTAAAGGACATAAAAAGTTTAAATTATTAAAAATGATTATTCAAATTTTATTTAAGGAGAAATACCATTAGATTTAACTTAACGGAAAAATATACCCTTATAAATGAGAAGAGAAGTTATTTTGGAATTTATAAGAGAAGTCGCAGAGCATTGTTCATCTTCTTGCTTCGTCGTCTTCCTCTATTGTATTAGGGTTTTGCAGAGTTGCAGTTTCCTTGCAATTTCTTCATAGCAAGTAGCAACAAGAAACAAATGTGAGGTCCTCAGGTAAACACCCTAGATCCATGAGTTTCTATCTTGTTTTAGATTTTCTTTTATGCAACTCCTCTCAATGAAGCAACTTCATAAATAAGTATGCTTTCAATCGTCAAGGAAATTTTGTATTGAAAAGTAATATTGTCCTAATATGTGTAAGATATAGAGAGGTTTAACTGAGTGTAGCTACCAACGCTCATGAGCTTCTTCTCATCGAAGTAGTCAAGGAAAATATGAGCGCAAATGATTGCATTGATGGAGTCTTAGGACCTACTAGAGACAAAGGAGTTGTCAACGATCAAGATTGTGATGGTTTGACGACTGTTGATTTGGTCTGCCATGTTGGTTTCAGTGATGTATTGGTTGAACAAACCAAAATCTAGGAACACTTGACCATTTTAAAAGAAATAGTCATTCACATATTATCTTCCAAACTTCTTATAAATTTAGAACTTTATTTATTATTTTTAATCACTTTATGGGAACCTTTGACCACTCAATAAAGAAAAATAATTGTTCGCATATTATCTTCTAAACTTATTGTAAATTGAGAACTTTATTTATTATTGTTAGCTACTCTGTGAGAATACTTGATTATTCAATTAAAAAAAAGTCATTCGCTTATTATTTTTCAAACTTTTTGTAAATTGAGAATTTTATTTACTATTGTTAGTCACTCCGTGGACTGGACTCCGTAAAAATACTTGACCACTCAATAAAAAAAATAGTCATTCGCATATTATCTTTCAAACTTTTTGTAAATTTAGAATTTTATTTATTATTGTTAGTCACTCCATGAACTGAACTCCGTATGAATATTTGACCGCTCAATAAAAAAAATAGTCATTCGCATATTATTTTTCAAATTTCTTATAAATTTAAAACTTTATTTACTATTTTAACTACTATGTGAGAGACCACTCAATAAAAAAAATCATTTACATATTAATATTGTCTACTAAAATAATTTTTATTAAGGATATTTTTGTCCATTAAGTAAAATTTAATAGTCTCTCTTAAATAAAATTTGAATAGTTTTTTTTAATAATTTAAACTATTTATGTCTATTAAGATTAAATATAACCTATTTGCAATGCTTAATATTAATTCTCCCTTAAATTGTTATGATCCCTAATTAGTAACGAGCTTCTCGTGGAAGTCATGACGCCAAGTTTGGTGGCTGCTGAAATTTGTATGGTTAACTTTCCTTCGCCGTTACAGTATACGAGTGTGTTCGTTTGTTGAGATCGAACCACAGCTCATATGAAGGGAGGAAGGAAGAACCTTTTCAAGGTTATTTGCATGGTATTAACATAACTATGTATAGTTAGGTGCTGCTGTTATCACTTCTCAAGTTTTCACCACTCAGCAGGAATTCACGTCACCCATCGTATTCCTGCAATCACCTTGCCTTCAAAGCGAGCTCACTTCATATTCATAATGACTACATTGCCCTCACCCAATGTTGACCAGCAAACATATCAAATATAATAATAAATAACAATTTAGAATCTAGATATGTGCTACATTAATTAAGTGAAAAATGGCATTCCATTTCTCTTATTTAATTGAAATAAAAGTGGGATTTAATTTCTATCCACTGTCAGTGTAAAGTTTTTTACACTGTTATTCAATCATATATTAACACATCATTAAAATAGTTAGACTTTCTAGGTAGTGGTTGTGATAGTCAAACACTTTTAATGATTTGGCAACACATGATTAGATAATAGTATAAAGAAACTTTACACTGACAGTGGATAGAAATTAAACTCTTAACTAGGCGTTTGGTTCGCGGATTATTTTTTCATTCCTGGGAATCCTTACATGGGAATCTTGGATTTCCATGTTTGGTACAAGTTTTGAAAAAATATTCCCATCATAAAATGATTCCCGAAAATGATTTTTAATCAACATTCCCACACTTTTATTCTCATGGGGGAGGTGGGTTTACAACATTCCCATGGCATGAGAATATTTTTGTCATGTAAAATATCCAAAATATCTACCATTCTATTGACATGTCATTAACCAACAACCGTCATATCATTGCCGGTGACCGCCATCGGCCACCATCAACCACCGTCCACGTCGGCCAATCACCGAAATCCAACTACCTCTGTCACCGCCTCCAATTGACGGAGGCCGAAGTTTTCGACCTCCGTGATAGTCACCAGAATTTAGCCACCGCAAGCCGGCGGCAGCTAACAATGACCAACGACTTTAACCACTACACCGGTTATCGGAATTCGACGACTTAAGCTACCGCCCTATTCACCAGAATCCAACCACGTTTGCCACCTCCAGAAGTTGACGATTACAAACGACATCAGCTACTGTTGTCGGCGGTTGACAAGAGGATGTCGAGACCTATCAAATAAAATAACCGGTTCACAAACTAATTTGTAGTATAGAGAATGAACCGAATCGTCTCTCAAGGATCCAAAAACAAAGATTTAATTAGATCAAGATACTTAGAAAAGGGGGGGTTTTGTTGTTGATTAACAAGATTAATAAAAGTAGGAGATTCAAAGTTGTAAACAAATATAAAGAAACAACCAATCCAAGGAAATTTACCGATCTTGAGTTTAACTCATCATTGATCACAAGGAATTCACTTAATTGCTAACCAAGTTCTTGGCCTTAGATCACATCAAGAAGCCTTAACATGATCCAAGAATTCTTTACTAGATAAGCATCTAGGATTTGATTAACCAAGGTTAGATAAAGTAAGCACCATCCAACATAGATTAACTTAAGATCTAGAATTTAACCAAGCTAAACAATCTATCAAAAAGCTTTAATACATTGTTTAATCTTTATGATCCTCTTTGAATACATGATAATAAAGCTATTACCACATCAACATCTAAATCAAATTAAGCAATTTAATCTAGATAAAAATCAAAAGAGGAAGAAGAGAAACTTGAATAACAATTAAGCAATATGAACAAGTAAACCAAGATCTCCAAATTAAACAACAAGATGGCTAATCCCTTGGATTGATTATGAGAGCCTAGCCTTCCATGGATGGGAAGGAAGAACTCAGAATTTAAAGAACAAAAACGAAATTGCAAAAAGAATGAAGAAGAAGAGAAAGAAAACTCTCACAAATACTTAAACTTTCTTGAAACTTACTTCTAAATTGAATGCCTCTAATACAAAGAGGTTGGGTCTATTTATACTAATCCTAGAAGCCAATTTGTACATGTACATAATCTGAATACAAGCTATAAGAATCTGAAATTTGTCAAAAATGGAAGCTTGATGCATGGTTGGTGGGTTGGTGCATGGTAGGTGGGTTGGTGTATGGTTGGTGGCTTTTAGTCAACAACTCTTATCCGACTTCTGGCTTCAAATTCATCACCTAGACGGTGTATTTTGGCTTGGATGTCTTCATCAAAGTTGTAGCCAGTTGTCTCCTTGAAAATCTCCAATTTGAATCATGTCATTTGGACTTTTAGAACTCCAGAAATGCCAAAAACACTTCACCTACCTCAAGTTAGGTTGGAAGAACGTGTTTCCAAATTCAAACCAACTTGTAGCTTCTGAAGCATGCCTAAAACGACATCTATTGACAAAATGGTCTTCATTGAAGTTGGAGATATGGGTCTTATCTTTCAAGTGACCAAGTTTCAGCCCAAGAGGAGGCCTATAACCCACTATATAGTCCAATATGTGCATACTGCCCAGATGGTTCCGTGACAGCAAACCCACTCTGCATTGCAGGGAAATTTTGGACCCTTAGCATTCCGATCCAGCTCTTGAGTTCTTCATGAAACTTGTAGAGCATTGTCTTAGCTTTCCAAAGACACCAAGATCACCTCAATTGGATCACCGAGTCCCAAGTTATGACCTAACCAAGGAAGAAAGGTCAAAATGCATCAAAATCCGAAAATTATTCAATATTTGCATTAAAGCCCAATGAAGCCCAACAACATTAAACTCATCTAAAGTACTAATATTGGGCACAATAAACATCTAATAATGCCTAATACAAAGCTAACATAAGTGTCTCAAATTGATTGATCAAATTCCCCACACTTAAGCTTTTGTACTCGGCAAAACACATAAGAACAAAACTAAAGAAAAACAAGAAACATAATATTATTAAACTAAAAACATAAAAACTGATTGTACCTAATCTAATCCATTTTCGTAGGAAAACACGATGGCACTTAGCCTGTGCCACAAGCCTTTAAACCCCTAGGTGTCCCTAGTGGACGAGTTGTAGTCTCGTGAGGGTTTACCAGGATGATACCCACAAACATGTAATATTTTATTTAATCAATTCAACTAATTTTTAAATACAAGCATTGTATTAAATATAAACCATAATTAATAAGTAAAGTATGTTTAACAAAGAATAGTTGAATCAAATCAATTGAGAATAAAGTATAGCATAATCATGCTTTAATCGTAGAAATAGACATGTTCGGATTGAGTAAAATTCTTCACAAGTGTCACTCAAATCACACAAGGTGTTTAGGTTAGCTGTTTACGCTCAACTCAGTCAAATTATGAAAGTATTTTACCATAGGCTTGCATATACATCAATTCTCCACTACTTAGATCAAATAAATTGCAAAAATCAAGAGGTCTTTTCAAAAGGTTGTAATGGAACTTATAAGGTGAAGGAAGCGGAACAATATAGATAATAGCAAAGTTAAAACCAAAGAGAATAAAAGAGCATTGAGGAGTAACTCAAGTAGAAAGAATAAATTTTTTACCCAGAACCATAAAATGCTCATTCTCTTCACACATTCCTTCCTTTTTCTATTCTTTTTTTGTTTTTTTGTTTTTTTGTTTTTCTTTTTTTTTGTATCAAGCATTTCGTATCAGCACACCAATTCCCCCACACTTAAATCATTGCAAGCAAAAGAACTTCTCCAATAAGAAAATCAATGCTCTCCCATTCCCTAAGGTAAGGTAAAACATGGTTTTTCACTCAAAGCTTGTAATGAGCTAAGAACAAAGAATAGGCAAATAGGTTTAGAGGAGTTAATAATTGGATAAATGCAAGGTAGGTTTATTTGGCCAAAGCGGCTAAGTCAAGAAAAATGCCTCTGTCATTTTCATGCAACATACAGACCAATGTAATCTCAAATCGATTCAATGCAAGTTCTAGAAAATAAATTCATAATTGACATCACTCATGAAAGAAAATAACCAAGTGTAAGTATCAAACTTGGAAAAGCCCAAAACTCACAAAGGTATGGAACATTCACTCAATTCAACCATGCCTTCTTCCTAATATCCACAATCATATACACATGTATATCATGAAAATGATTCAACTGTAAACTGTTTTGCATACTTTTATCATCAATTAAGCTCAGATTCAGCACATGCTTGTATCAAAATCAATTGAAAAGATCAAAATTGTGTGTGTGTGTGTGTGTGTGTTTTTTTTTTAATATATATACAAGAACAAAGATGATTTAAGACCTATTATGAAATGCAAGTTAAGATGCGTCTCAAGAGCAAAACTACTCCTTACTCTGCCATCATACATCTAAAAAGTAAGTAACAATAAAGATTAGGTTTTTTTTTTTAACTAAACTATGTACATGGTAATGTCAACTATCCCTCCCCCCAACTAATTAAAGACATTGTCCCCAATGTCAAAATAAAGATAGGTAGAGTGTAGAAGGTCTTACCAGAAAACTGCAAATCGGGCACGAAATAAGAAAAATTACAAAAACTAAAACCATAAGAGAAAACAAAAATTCACAAAGACAAAGTCAAATCAAGTTTTTGCTTTTTGTCACGCCTTGTTCCCAATTCCGTGGAGCCATTGCTGGATCACGTTGTGGTACAAATGCATTGAGTTGATCGAGCAATTGTTCAGGAGTTGTAGCAGTTACAAGACTTTGACGTGTCGCTTGTGAGATGAACCTTTTTTCTACAGCATGATCAAGAAAACAAAACAAACTCTCATAAAAACCATTAACATTTAATATACCTATGGGTTTTGGTGAAAGTTACTCCACAGACTGATGTAATTTGAAAGAGTTCTTCCAAAGTTTCAAAACCACTAGGTAGGGCAATAAAGGCATCAAGATTGCGATCATAATGTTCATGCGTTGGTGCATGCAAAATACTATTACTTCATCCCCTAATGTTTTTCCAATGGGCTTCTTTGGTCGATAAAGGTAGGGAATGACACCAAGGACTTTGCCACCTCCTAAATGTGCGGCTTGCTACACAACCCATTAACCCAAGACTACCTCCTCCATAAACTAAGCGGTTTCTCTCTCGCCCAAGCACTTTCGACCAAGATGGTGTGCAATATTTACAAACTCTTTATCTTTCCTGTGATTAGATCCACAAAAGACACAAACACTCTTGATCCGACGAATCGAAGTGACTTCCATTTTTTTCTCTTTGTTTTTTTTTCCGTACTCTCACCTTATCAATGATCTCAAGAGAGAGCAAAGTGCATTATTTAAAGGCATCAAAACTCAAAGGTAATAATTACACCTATAAAGGAGGGTAGATCCGTGTGTCGTAAGTTTGAAAATAAGCACAACAATGATAATAGCTATATGACAATGATAAAGACTAATCTATATGTGTCGAAGAAGTTTGAAAATATGCAACGCATATTTCAAAAATACTACGCTATTTTTTTTTTTTTTTTTTGAATTTTTTTTTGAATTTTTTTGAATTTTTTTTTGAATTTTTTTAATAAACAGGAAAAAAATAAAATAAAAATAAAAATAAAATAAAAAAATACTTACAGTGAGGTGTGATTGTGGGTCACATTTTCCTCGGTTTTACGTCGATGCGTCTTGAAGCTCTCTATGGGCCGATGGTCGGCTTTCCATCCAATTTTCTTAAAAATTGGCAAACGAAGTCTTTTCGAGGTGATTCGATTCCCGAGACTATAACGCTTATGTTCATCTTGGAATATTGGCCATAAATCGAGAAGTACTTCGCACATCTCCACTAGGATGCGTCTCAAAGTCGATAGAATGTTATCTAAAGACTCCTTACTCATGCCATCCTTTATGAAGTTAATTTTATCATCTCGGTTTATAGGCGTCATTCCAATTGATTTGCATTTTGTGTTACAGTCCATCTTGCACATTTATAGCGGGGCCAGTAACCTTTTTGCTCTTCTCTTCTTTGCATATGAACTTTTTCCTACGGCATATATGAAACAAGAGCGTCAGAAAATTCACCTCGAGTCTGACCTTTGCTTCGATCAACCAGCGTATATCCGCAGTGGATGCCTTTGTGCATAAGCATCCTTAATCTCTCAAACCTGCACAATAAATGTTAGTTAAAGCATTTTGAGGAGAGAAGGGGAATTGCTTGAGAGATTAAAAGCCGATTATCCATTTCGAAAGAAAGAAGAAAGAGAGAGAAAAAAATTGAGTAAAATTATGTACAGATTTAGGTGTTTGTGGGTAATCAAGGGACCAAAAAGATTTTCACTGAGCATCTTTAGATTATCCGCCATTTAACCTGAAAAATCATCTCGTCAAAGAAAAAACAAACAAAATAAAGGCAGAAAAATCAAACTTTGATAGATTTTCTCACTTGGCACCGTTTTTTGTCTCGATTCTGTGACAACAAATAAGTCAAAGTTAGAAAGAGGAAAGAGTTAGAAAACTTGGGATGCTTGCCCAAGAAGCGCTTACTTTAATGTCCTTAGCCGGCGTGATTGAAGATTTTGCATGAAGCGATGGGTCCTCCCCAATAATGATTCAATCTCTGACAATTGACATTAATCGTGGCTTTTTCTTTTCTATTTTTTTTTTCTTTTTTTTTTTTGTCTTCTTTTTTTTTTTTTTCAACACAGTAGTGATCAATCATGGTAGAGAGTATCCTCAGCTTGAACTTCCTCCACGAGGTTCTCTTGAGCTCCTTCATAAAAATTTTGAGGCGGTGACCATTAACTTTGAACACTTTGTTGGTGGCTTCACTCTTAATTTCCACTGCACCATGAGGAAAATGTTAGTGATAACAAAGCTGATCTCCCACCTAGACCTTAATTTACTGGCATCAACTTAAGGCGAGAATTAAACAAGAGAACTTTTTGCCAGCGAAAACTCCTTAGGAAGAATAAACTTATCATGGAAGGCTTTTGGTCTTTTCTTTGTAGAGTCTGAGCTCTCATAGGCATCTAGGCGGATCTCTTCCAATTCCTGTGCTGAATCGCAACTTCCGCTCTATGCAGCCGCCAAATTCATGTTGCATTGCTTCACGGCCCCAATATGCTTTGTGCTCACTTTCTCTTGGTAAGTGGCATGCCTTACCATAGACTATCCGATATGGAGACATCCCGATTGGAGTTTTGTAAGCGGTCGGTAAGCCCAAAGAGCATCCTCAAGCCTCATGCTCCAATCCTTCCGATTAGGTTGGACTGCTTTTTCAAGTATGCGCTTGATCTCTCTATTGAGACCTCGGCTTGACCATTAGTGCAGGGATGGTAAGGTGTAGAAACTTTATGCAACACGCCATATTTCCTCATCAATCCCTCCATGCTCCTAAGCATGAGAAATGGGTGCCTTGATCACCGATGATAGCTCTCGGGATTCCAAACCCGCGAAAATCGTGATCTAACAAAATCCACAACAACTTTGGAATCATCAACCGAGTGGCACAGCCTCCACCCATTTTGATACATAATCAACGTAGCAAAATGTAAACATAACCAAAGGAAACAGGAAAAGGTCCCATGAAATCAATACCTCATCACGTCGAAAGATTTCACAATATAGTAGAGGTCACGGGGCATCTCATTCTGCGAGAAATGTTCCCTGTTCTGCATTACTTGCTCACAAGACTTACGAACAAATATGCATCATGAAACAAGGTAGGCCAATATAAACCGTAGTCTAAAACTTTCCTAGGCGCGTTGAGGCCCAAAATGTCCACCACATGCAAATGCATGACAAAAACTAAGAACAATGAAACTCTTGATTAGGCACACATCGCCTAATAATTTGGTCACTACAAAATGCATGATATGGATCATCCACACATAATATTTTGATTCACTCTTAAGTTTATAAATTTGTGCAACGAGTGAAATGTGAGGAAAAACTGTAGCAACCAAGAAATTCACCATATCGAAGAAACCAAGGGAAGGTGTTCTTACCTTGCAGCATGCATAAGCCTTCATCCTGGGAAGGAGTCCTCGCACAGTGGAAGGGATCTCGAAGCCCTTTCAATGCGGCTCAAATGATCTGCCACTAGGTTCTCTCGCTCCACTCTTGTCACGGATCTCTATGTGAAACTCTTGGAAGCAAGTAGCATCCATCTTATTAGTCAGGGGTTTTGCATCCGGCTTCTTCAAAAGGAACTTGAGGTACATGATCGGTAAACACAACAACCTTAGAACCAAGCAAATATGATCTAAACTTATCCAAAGCAAAAACAATGGCTAAAAGTTCTTTTTCTGGGTTGTGGTATAGTTGGCTCCGAGCGCATCTAGAGTTCTGAAGCATAGTATATCACATGAGAAGCTTTCCCCACTCTACGTGCCAAGATCGCTCCTACTCTTGCATAGTTAGAAGCATCACACATTAACTCAAATGGCAATGTCGGTCAATGGGTGGATGATAGGTACTAGTCAAGGCACCTTCAAGTGGTTGAAAAGTTTGCGCTTGCACTTGTCATCAAAATTGAACTCCACATCTTTCTCGATGGCAGGAAAGTGGAAGAGCAATCTTCTTTGAAAGCTCGGCAATGGCGCTGTGAGAAACCCGCATGACCAAGAAAAGAACGCACTTCGCACGCATGTGGGGTAAGATAGACAAGTAATTACATCAATCTTGGCGGGATCTACCTCAATGCCCCTATCGATACTACATGGCCTAAAACTATACCCTGTTCTACCATAAAAATGGCATTTCTCAAAATTTAGTACAAGGTTAGTCTCACGCATCTTTGCGATACTCTAGATAAAGTGGCTAAACATGAATCAAAAGAAGAACCATAGACATGAAGTCATCCATAAACACCTCCATGCACTCCCTCTAAGAAATCGTAAAATATGCTCACCATTGCACCGAAGGTACCAGGGGCATTGCGGCCGGCGGCATCCGCCTGGTAAGCAAAGGTGCCGAAGGGACAAGTAAATGTGGTCTTCTCGATCCTCCTGCAATGTGGATTTGGAAGTATCCGGTGTAGCCATCTAAAAGCAAGAATGGGATTCTACCCAGCCCAACTCCAACCATCGATCAATGAACGGAAGGGGTAATGATCTTCCGAGTGGCTTGGTTGAGACGTCTGTAGTCACGTCTGGACTCTCGGCTATTCTGCACTCGAGGTTGGAATGAGCTCATTCTTACGGTTGGCCACAACAGTCACCCGATTTCTTTGGAACTACTTGCACCGGCTCACCCACTTCAGCCGTAGATGGGATAGATAATGCCAGCCTAGAGCTTGGTCACTTCTTTTTCACCACATCTAGAATGAGAGGATTCAGTCTCCTGCGGGGTTGTCTCACCGGTTTAGTTTCCTCCTCAAGTAATATCCTCGTGCATGCATGTGGAGGGGTTAATACCGAGGAATGTCTGCAGTGTCCAACCAATTGCCCTTTTGTGTTGCTTCAAGACTTCCAATAACTGGTTTCTTGCTCGGGTTGGAGGTGTTTGGCCATTATCACCGGAGCTTCTCATCTTCTTCCAAGAATGCATACTTCAAATGCTCGGGCGGCTTAAGTTCAATGGAGGGTGGTTCTTTGGGTGACGGTACTAGTTTGGAACCGAAACTAAATCGCTAAATTCTCGCGTGATTGCACTGTACACAATTTGTGCACAATCTTGCAAAACAACATCGTCATATCCTATGGAATCAAAAGAATCACACTTAGCAAGCAGGATGAATGACAACATCATTAATACCGTGATCATCATTGCCATTAATAATGTAATCATCAATGTCGGCCAGAATTAACAACGACTACATGACAAGTATGTAGAAATCTCGGCCACAGTCGCACACATTGCATTGGGTTTACAACCAAAAGTCCGCGGTAACAAGTATCACAAGCTATGCTATCGGTGTATCCTACAATTTCGGAAACTCACAACATATCATGCGTATCATCAACCAAGAATCAATGACATCAAAATGAAAAACAGAATGATCCTCTAAAGGGTATTTCATGGCATCAAAAATGTTAAACTGAATGATATCATCACCAAATTCCATGGAAAGGGTACCCGCATGCACATCAATCTTAGTTTTAGCAGTTTTCAAAAATGGCCTACCTAAGATCAATGGGGGGTGGGGAAGAGGCGATTCATCTTCCATATTCAACACATAAAAATCACCGGGAATATTAAATTATGTACCCGAACGGAACGTCCTCCAACACTCCCCACGCGGGTTGTGCGGTCTGCTACAGTTTGCTAACTGAATGACAATGCGGTAGGCTTAGCTCTCCCATATGCAAGGAAGTGTAAACCGACTTTGGCATTACATTGATGGGCTCCCAAGTCTAGCAAGGCATGAGTGAACTGTTGGTGCCCTATGGTGCAAGGGATGGTAAAAGTGCTCGGATCCTTGCATTTGGGAGGCAGGTTGGGCTGAATCAGCGAGAGACATTTCTCCCCATACTCACTTTTTCGCACTTTTAGCTTCCTCTTATGGGTGCACATCTCTTTCAAGAACTTGGCATACTTGGGGATTTGTTTAATTGCCTCCAAGAGAGGTATATTCACCTCAACCTTCGAAAAGTCTCCATAATTTCCTTATCCAAGTCGGTTTCAACCATATGCCTCAAATTGTATCATTCGGTTGGGAAAAGGAAGAGGAATGTTGGAACCTCGACTTTTGGATGCTCACTTTACTGCATCTTGAATTTTACGTCAACCTGATTTGATCCTGGTTTTCGCTTGGCACATTGTAGAGATCATTTGTCTTGAATCTGCTACTGGATCTGGATTAGTCGAGAACTTGAAGTTCTTTGTAGAATCTTGTTTCTTCCTGGGCCAAGGGTAGAATCGGAAGTATCTGCCGCCTTGGTCCATTGATTTGCTTACCATCACAGAAAGCTATAAGACTAACATTGCCTCTAGGATTTGGAGTGGTTTGAGAGGGTAATTAGGCCGTAACCCCTGTGACTTTAATTCATGAATTGATGTGGCAAGTTGACCAATTTGAGTCTCCAAGTTCGAATGGTGGTTTGAGCTCTGTTGAAACTGGATGTTATTGGTGGCCAAGCTGTTTCACCAAATCCTCCAATGAGGGCTCAGTTTTGTGGCTACAGGACCTTCTTTGAGAATGGTGGTCTACTTGGTCCAAAGATGTGGTCAAACCGATTTGTCCTTGTCTTTCTTGGAATGGTGGTCTATCTTTTGGTTTTTGTGGTCGATTTGATGCATTCCCATATCTCAGATTGGGATGGTCCCTCGGCCAGGTTGTAAGTGTTGGAGAATGGATCATATTTACATTGTTGTCGATGGAATTGTGGCTTCCTGGAAATATACCCAGTACCACAGATTGGTCTTGAAACTCAGAATCATCTTGCAATGTGGGGCATGAATGCAGGATGAGAGGAACTAGAACATATGCTACAAACTCTTTGCGGGGTTTGCACACGTGGTTCGTGTTGTCCTATTGCCATTTGTCTAACCAAAGAAGTGAGCTCATCCAATCTATGTTCCACCCTTTGTTGATCAAATGTGAAGAGGTATTAACTTCATTGACTATTACGGTTGCGTCAAGCACCCATTCAGTACCAAATTCACGAGAATTTCGCGCCATGTTTGCAATTAAGTTTCGGCGGTGAGTTTATCTACCAATGCTCCACCACTTGCAAGCATCAATCATACTCCTTTCCATTGGCATCAATCCTTCATAGAAGTATTGGATCGCCAGTTGATCACTAATTTGATGGTGTGGGCGCTTGAGCATAATTTCTTGAATCTCTCCCAATACTCATGGAGAGTTTCACCACCATTTGCCTTATGCCACAAATATCTTTCCTTATTGCGTGCTTCTTGATGCAGAAAGAACTTTTCCGAGAAATAATCTTTTCATGTCATTCCAAGAAGCGATGGCGGCGAGTTGTAATGTAATACAACCAATCCTTACTTGACCATCCAAAGAAAGGAAAAGTGCCCTTAGCTTGATGTGATCTTGACTATTCCATGAGGTTTCATGGTGGAACAGAACAACATGGAACTCCTTCAAATGCTTATGTGGATCTTCACCGCAAGACCATGAAACTTGGGCAACAAGTGTATCAATCCAGCATTTCAACTCAAAATCAACATTAAATTCAGGATATTGAATGCACAAAGGTTGATAATTCACATCAGTGCAGCCAATTCCTTAAGGGTCCTATTGTTATAGTCACCATAGTAAAATCAAAGACTCGATGTCGGAACCTTTGAAGTACTATGACACTCAACAGGATTAAAAGAGTCAACAAGATTAGGTGCAATGTCAAGTTCAAGTCCAATTCCAGAAGTAATTCTATTAGCTCTATGAATGCTACTACCAGTCCTATGAATTCTATGAAGTGTATGAAATGTTCTATCAATTTCAGGATCAAATGAATGCAAGGTACCAGGATCAGATCTAGTCATACAGCATGTAGTTCATAAGAAGATATTAGAAAAGCAATAACAACTAAAACACTAAAAATTCCTAAAAAAATACTCCAAAAAATTAAACAAAAATAAAAAAAACAGTATCAAATGAATTTTAAAAATTATGGAACCACCACAGGATAAAATCTACACACAAATGCTATCCAACTAAATAATAAAAAATCTTAAAAAATTGAAAAAGTGGTTTAAACGATGGAATTTGGCAAAAATAAGGGTGACCTCACTGTAAACAGTGAGCCTTTCTCAGAATAATATTTTCCATTTGGGTTCCAAAATTCAGATCAATCAGAGATGCCCGAACCAAAAGTCTTGACACATCGCCCTTTATACTATTTCAGACGAATCCCACTTGAAAAAGCTTCAAAAACAAAACAAACACATTTGTTAGAGTTAGATGGGATCTTGAAATGATCAAATAGTTGCCTTGGATCCCCGGCAACGGCGCCAAATTTGACAAGAGGATGTCGAGACCTATCAAATAAAATAACCGGTTCACAAACTAATTTGTAGTATAGAGAATGAACCGAATCGTCTCTCAAGGATCCAAAAACAAAGATTTAATTAGATCAAGATACTTAGAAAAGGGGGGGGTTTTGTTGTTGATTAACAAGATTAATAAAAGTAGGAGATTCAAAGTTGTAAACAAATATAAAGAAACAACCAATCCAAGGAAATTTACCGATCTTGAGTTTAACTCATCATTGATCACAAGGAATTCACTTAATTGCTAACCAAGTTCTTGGCCTTAGATCACATCAAGAAGCCTTAACATGATCCAAGAATTCTTTACTAGATAAGCATCTAGGATTTGATTAACCAAGGTTAGATAAAGTAAGCACCATCCAACATAGATTAACTTAAGATCTAGAATTTAACCAAGCTAAACAATCTATCAAAAGCTTTAATACATTGTTTAATCTTTATGATCCTCTTTGAATACATGATAATAAAGCTATTACCACATCAACATCTAAATCAAATTAAGCAATTTAATCTAGATAAAAATCAAAAGAGGAAGAAGAGAAACTTGAATAACAATTAAGCAATATGAACAAGTAAACCAAGATCTCCAAATTAAACAACAAGATGGCTAATCCCTTGGATTGATTATGAGAGCCTAGCCTTCCATGGATGGGAAGGAAGAACTCAGAATTTAAAGAACAAAAACGAAATTGCAAAGAGAATGAAGAAGAAGAGAAAGAAAACTCTCACAAATACTTAAACTTTCTTGAAACTTACTTCTAAATTGAATGCCTCTAATACAAAGAGGTTGGGTCTATTTATACTAATCCTAGAAGCCAATTTGTACATGTACATAATCTGAATACAAGCTATAAGAATCTGAAATTTGTCAAAAATGGAAGCTTGATGCATGGTTGGTGGGTTGGTGCATGGTAGGTGGGTTGGTGTATGGTTGGTGGCTTTTAGTCAACAACTCTTATCCGACTTCTGGCTTCAAATTCATCACCTAGACGGTGTATTTTGGCTTGGATGTCTTCATCAAAGTTGTAGCCAGTTGTCTCCTTGAAAATCTCCAATTTGAATCATGTCATTTGGACTTTTAGAACTCCAGAAATGCCAAAAACACTTCACCTACCTCAAGTTAGGTTGGAAGAACGTGTTTCCAAATTCAAACCAACTTGTAGCTTCTGAAGCATGCCTAAAACGACATCTATTGACAAAATGGTCTTCATTGAAGTTGGAGATATGGGTCTTATCTTTCAAGTGACCAAGTTTCAGCCCAAGAGGAGGCCTATAACCCACTATATAGTCCAATATGTGCATACTGCCCAGATGGTTCCGTGACAGCAAACCCACTCTGCATTGCAGGGAAATTTTGGACCCTTAGCATTCCGATCCAGCTCTTGAGTTCTTCATGAAACTTGTAGAGCATTGTCTTAGCTTTCCAAAGTCACCAAGATCACCTCAATTGGATCACCGAGTCCCAAGTTATGACCTAACCAAGGAAGAAAGGTCAAAATGCATCAAAATCCAAAAATTATTCAATATTTGCATTAAAGCCCAATGAAGCCCAACAACATTAAACTCATCTAAAGTACTAATATTGGGCACAATAAACATCTAATAATGCCTAATACAAAGCTAACATAAGTGTCTCAAATTGATTGATCAGCGGTTGGAGTCATTCCTGGGAAAGGTTTTAGTTAACCAAACGTAGTAATCATCATTTCTAAGAATACCATTCCTAAGAATATCATTCTTGGACATGTTATTCCTAAAAATATTTTTTTAAACCTTAAACCAAACGTCCCGTAAAAATGAGGGGCGATAGATAAGATGCGGTCGTTGACATTCTAAAAGGATTTTTTACAGTGAAGTCATTTAACGCATCATTCCATAGTCATATTTCATTGAATTTATTTCTGCTTCATTACATAAAGGGAGTTATTTATTGCTTATTGAAACTTCAATTTAATGATTGAAAACCGGGCTTAATTTTTTAGGTTGATACACAAAAGCAGGAATGTATAAAGATATTAAGCTTTAACACGCTAAGCAATAAAAGAGTCCCAATCAACACAAGTAGGTAGAAAGATTCTGCATTAATGATTTCTAAACGTAAGCCACACACCTTTTCTGATTGATGTGTAACAATATTAATGCTAATGTTTTAAAAATTGGAATAAACCGGCTAATTGAATTAAGAATTAAATATATTTAGAGTTTAATTTTACCCACAAAATTAACTAAAGCATTAAATTGTTAAAATTAGATTAAGTCAAAGCCAATTTTTTAAAACCGGCTGGTTCTTCAAATTTTATTTACTTTTTACTCTTTTTGAATTTTTAAATTATTTTTTCAGTTTTTAATTAGTTTTTAAGATTTTTTTTCACATTTAATTTTTAAAAGTCATGATTTTTTACTCATTCGTCTAATTTAAATACATTTACATGATGAAAAATGACCGGACATAGTTGGATCAATTGATTTTCTTTTAAAAAATTATTATTTTCATAATTATGAGTAATTTAAAAAAAAACAATAATATTTTTTAAAAAATAAAAATTATACCTTAATTTTTTTTAAAATTTCTATTATTCTCAAAATAAATCTATTTTAATTAAACATATATAAATAATTATATATAATTATTACGTTATCAGATTCGAACACATGTCTCACTTACAATATTGGAGTATTTTCCGGAGTCTAGCTCAGAAAGTACATGGCGCGGACAACTAAAATTTTGTCTTCAATGTAGAATAATTCAAGATTCGACAATAGATTTAAATAATCTGATTTTCATATTTATAATGATTTTAAATTTAATTTAATATTGGTAAAATTTTGTACAAAGTATCATATAATTATAAAAAGTAAATTTTTTTATTTCTACTAAAAAAAATTTAACTGCTTTTTAATTAGGTGATATATCATATAGTTTATTGATGGTATACAAATTTGTTTACTATTAATAAATCAAAATTGAATTACTTTTTCCATTCGATTGATTTTTTTTAAGAGAAATGATACTTACACAAATAAAATCCTCACAAAAATTTCATAAAATTTTATACAAATCATTAGATTAATATTGGATCTTACTATAACTTTTTTTGAATAACTTAGATGAGCCCACCTTAAATTTTGTGAGAATTTTATAAGAACTTTTTTTGTGCAAGTATCATTACTCTGTTTTTTTTAAGGATTGGAGTGGATTCTTCCGGTAATGGTCTAAGTCTAACTAGCTCCACCCCTTTGATGGGGGAATGTACTTCATGTCCTAGCTTTCCTTTCTTTCGGGGCCATTTCCTTCGCCTTTTCTTGTAATTTCCTTGTTATTTAATTCATTACTTATATAAATCTTGATGTTAGTTTTTTGAAATATACGAGAGGCACTTGTCTAACTCCCATCTACTTTATCTTAAAATTAGCGAATATTTTCAAATTTAAAATCATAATTGTTTATTTAAATTTATTCTATTTTACGATATTTTTTAAACAAAACTTTAATTTAAAACATTAATGGATTATAAATACTACTTATAATAAAATAAAATTCTGAAATTTTCACAAGAATATTCGAAAATATTTTTAAATTACAAATGGATGACAGTGCGTTTGTGGCACAAATCTTCAAAGAGAGCTCTCAACTCTCGACTCTTAAAACCCAGGGACAAATAGTATAGAAGGCTCCCAATACGTTGACTAGATATTTCCTTACTTCGATTTTGATATCTCAAAGTTCAAACCCTAGTTTCAGATTCTCGCGGAGATTCATTTTAGAGTTTAATTTTAATTTATTGTAAATATAAAAAAAATTTTATATTATCATTTAAAAATATATATATATTAGTACATTATTAAAAGAGTTAGATTTCTTAATTAAGTAGTTATTATGATAATAAAAAAATTTAATGATTTATTAACACATAATTAGATGATAGAGTAAATTTTTTTTTATACATATAGTGAATCAAAATTAAATTATTCATTTTATGTTTTCAATCACGTTCCATAATTAATCAAGTAAAAGCTGGCTACTCCTTAAAAAATCAAACATATCAATAGCAAGTAGGGCTGTCAAAACAGGTCAAACTCGTCGGGCTGGCCCGTTTATTTGCATAAATTATGCAAGTCGGGTTTTAAAATTAGTGACCCGTAAAAACGCGGGTAATTTTGAATCAGCCCGTTTAACCCACGAGTTAAACGGACCAACCCGCGGGGCCCGCAGGCCGCCAGCATAACTTTTTTTAAAAAAAAAATCTCAATTATTTTTGTATTAAAAGAAAAATTTTCAATTTAAAAATTTAAAAATTAATTAAACAGTCTTTTCACAAACAAAAATACAAAATATATGTATTGTATATGCTAGTAATGACACAACTCATACACAAACATATTCGTCAAATTCCATAAGTTTATATTATTTATTTGTTTAAATTATCCCTTAACCCTTTAAATGAGATTAAAGTATTCAATACTATGTCTATGTAATGTAATATTTAATTTGAGATTATTAAAAAATTTAAATTTATTTCAAAATTTAAAAGTTAAAAAAAAAAAGTTTCGTGGGCCGGCCTGTTTAGACCCGCTAGTTGATGCGAGGTAGTCAGGTTAACTAATTTACAACCCATTTAAACGCGAGTAATTTTGACCCAGCTCGTTTAATTCGCGACCCGTCGCGGGTGAGCCTAAACAGTCCGAGCCGGTCCCGGCCCGGCCCGTTTATATGCCGTAATAGCAAGCTCCATTTACATAGATATAGCGTGACGATATATTATCTTCAATGATGAATATTTTGTCCTTTCTTATTGCTTTGAGGAGACAGAGAACAAGTTGGTCAAATGTGTAAATGATAATCATGAAGGGGGGAAATGTACCAGCCAAACAATTTTTTGTTCATGTTTAGTACCACTAACATATTTCTTTGTATTTTTCAAAACAACAAAAAAATGGTTCTTTGTGTGAATTAGCGTGACTCAATTTTAAATTTATTGTTGTTGGTGATTTTTGATAGGTCATTTGTAAATAGTGGTGAAAATAAATTATGTTTGACTAGACTTTATTAAACATGAACAAAAAATTTGTTGATGTTAATTTAGTACCATTAATCATGAATAATCTTTTGTTCATGTTTAGTACCACTAACATGTTTCTTTGGGTGAATTGGCATGACTCAATTTTTGAATTCATTCTTGTTAGGGATGAAAATAGAGTATGTTAACCTAGACTTTACCTTAAATATGTTTGGTTTGTTTTGTAAAATCTTAGACTTAGTATGACCAACTTATCATAGCCTTTTTGGGTCTAGCCTAACTTTTTTATAAAAACATAAAAAGTTTAACATGGTGAGAAAGTTTACTTCAAACTTTACATTGCATATAAGACTTTAAATATGTTAATAAATTCAAACTTTATAAGTTTCAAATATACTTAATTAACATTTAACAAAATTATTATATTGTGTATAAAATAAATAAATTATATTAATATATAACAAATAAATTATATAAGTATTATAAATTAGATCAAATCGGTTTTGCTCTATTTAACTAAATAAGAGTTTTTAAAAGAATAATTTTATATTTTCTTAATGAATCACTCTAATAATCATCTTACTTACTTAATAAAGAAAATATTTAATGTTTTTTAAGTTCCAAAGATATTAAATATTTCTACTTTTTCATTTAATAATTTCTATTTTAAGTAATTAGAAGGATGTTAGGAGGATGTCTTAAGAGGATATAACATTACTTTTTTTAAAAGCTAAGTCTAGCTTGTTTATTAAATAGGTTAGGTCAAAGTATGCGAAAAATAAATTAGGTCATATGCCATTATTAGACTGAATGATTTATTTTCACCTATATCTTTAAGTATCATTGTAAGTTCTCATTAAAACTTGTGGCATATTGTGACATTGAAATATGACAACCTCCTATCTCCTAAAATATTTTTATTAAAGAAAAATCTAGTATGTTGAATTGACAGATATACTTTTGATATATGTTGTTAAAGCCGTAAAAGAAAGATGCTGAGTAATTTAACGTCTATGGTGATGTTTGGAATATGATACGGAGCAAAGCTAACACAAACAGTTTAGTTAACAAGAAGTTTACACAAATTCATATTGTAATAATTATAATACGGCTCAAAATTTCTCATTGTGTTGTTGGTTTCTTTTTTCTCATAAAAAAGAGTTAAAAGATAATAAAAAATATTGCAGTATTGCTCTGCATAATACTAGAAAAACTCGCATGTACCAAAAAAAAATCTTGCAATGAGGAAAAGAAAAAGAAAAAGGTGGAGAGTTATGATTACAAACTAATATTAAATTTTGTGTATATAAGTATGGATTTAATTTTGATTCATTATCAGTGTAAAGTTTTTTACACTATCATTTAATGATTTTTTAACACATCATTAAAAAGTTAGACTTCCCAGGTAATTGCTATAATAGTCAAGCTCTTTTAGTGATGTGACAATACATGATCAGATGACAGTATAAAATAGTGTAAATTTTTTTACATTATACTAGATTAAAATTAGACTTTATAACTATATATATATATTGTTTAATTTAGATTTTGGTAATTAAAAGGAAAAAGAAATACAAAGGTAAATAGGAGAGTACTTATTCGTGACTCATAAGAGTGGGTGTGAGTGGCATTAGGCTACATTAAGAGGGTAGCATATCATAGATCATATGTTCACATAATTCTTTAACCAAAAAAAAAATGTTCACATAATTCGGATATATATACCTACATTTAGGCGATGAAATTGAAAAGTAGGGCAGCCCCACGTGGAAATACCATAAGGTAGACCACACTTCTCCACCAATTGAGTGCCATTTAATTTGTCAGGGTTTAAAAAAAGGTTAAGCAAAGGAATGGAGAGACTGTGAAGGAAAGCAAGCTATAAAGACAGCAAGAAAAGTGTGAATGAACGCATACTCCTAGTTAGAATTGAACATGAAGCACAAAGTTTTGAAGATGACAAAGTGTGCCAAGTAAAGAAAATTCAAGTTTGGAAGACTTAGACTTAGATTTTCTTAGTTTTTACAAAGGGTAGTTCTTAAGGTTTACATTTATTTTAGATCCCTTGTAAGATCACACAAGATGATTGAAAGAGACACTTAAAATGAATCTAAAATGAACATAGGTTGATATAATAGAATTGCATTTATGCATTCATCAATTTTCAATGATTTAGAGTCATTTTCAGCTTCTGTGAATCCATTCACAACAAGTGTGAATCGATTCACTCAAGTTCACATTCTGTGAATCCATTCACAATAAGTGTGAATCGATTCATTAATCAATTCACAAAGCATGTATGAATCGATTCAAGCAATCAAATAATCTGTGAATCGATTCATGACTGTTGTGAATCTATTCATAAAGATTTGTGAATCTATTCACAAGAATTGTGAATCCATTCACAGGAATTTGTGAATCCATTCACAGAGTGCATATATTGATTTGAATGGCTGTGAATCCATTCACGAGTAAGTGTGAATCGATTCACACAACTGAAATCAGCTTTTAACTGAACTTATCTCATCTAGTTAAAGTACATTCAATCTTACACACTCATACATTCGAAAAAGAAAGTATCTCAAAGTGAAACCATTGTCTCTTTCTCTCAATCTTTCTGGTGATCATAGAGCTTCAATTTGTGTAATCTTCACTTTCAAGAGTGATTCAATATCTTGCTATTATTCGTTTCTGCTGTGCGTTGGTTTAGAAGAAGTGGGGAATCTTCTTCTGGGTGATTCAGGGTGAGGAATCCCGATTTGTAAAGGTTGCGGAGTGAGGTATCTCCGGTGTAAAAATTTCTTGAACGTTGTAATCAAGATCCTACATAGTGAAAGAAAATCTCATACCGGTTGGTGTGGGGACTGAATGTAGATCACAGTGGTGGTGATCGAACCAGGATAAATCTCGGTTTACAATTTTCTCTAACCCTACACTCTTTAATTTCAGTCTTGTATTGCTTATAAGGGTTATCTTGAAATTAATTGAATTGATAGTGATTAAAGATTCATTACTTCGTTTGATAATACAATATATCTTCACAAAGAAAATCTTTTTTTTGAAAAGTTTGTGAAAATCTTAGAATCCTATTCACCCCCCTCTAAGATTCAAACCCTTATTAGAGGCCACTTGGGCTAACAAGAAGGTGTGCGGTTTCAAGGGAAATATTAATGGCAAAGTGTCTGGTGGCAGATGCACATTGAAGAAGTGCAATAAAAGGGGGATTGTTTCAGTTGGGTAGGTCTGGGTTTTTATAATGCTTTCAACAAGTTTCAACTTTGAAGCCGGCCAAGCAACCCCTCTCTCTTCCTCATAAATTTTCTCTCCTTGCTTCAAGGTTTGTGCAATCCCAAGACACACCGGAAATCTTTGAACTGCATGCGTAGTGCTTCATCATGCACCATAAATACATGAATCAAATGCAGGCAATCATGATCTTGATGCTGAAGGTTCAAGAGGGTCTCTGAGTAGCAGCTTAATTGACCTCAACCACCTCCCCCTCCTCCCCATTAATATTATTAAGACGGGTAGAGAGAGAGAGAGGGGCTTCCCCTCCTTCCTTCCCCTTACAACAAGTCGTTTTCCAACTTTCTTTTCTTGTTTGTGTTAGTGTTTGGGTATGGTAAATGGAAATGCCCATGAAAGTCAGATTTACTTTGTGCTGTTTGCTTTGCTAGTAATGGTTTTCTAGCTTTTTGTTTTTGTTTTACCCATGTTCTTTCTTGGCACTGAAAGAGATATGGGTATTGTTGGGTGGAAGAGAAGATGTTCCTGTTCCGCTCCTCCTGATCATCATCTTCTCCTTCTGGCTTTCTTTTTCGCCGTACTTCTACAAAGGGTTGTTGAATCCAGCACCCTAAATTACACAAGGTATAGGCAAGTGAGTAGCCTGAGACTTGAAAGGATTAATAGGCACTTGGACAAGATTAACAAGCCCCCTGTTCTCACCATAGAGGTAATATTATTACTACTAATACTATGTGTATGTGTGTGTATTTGATCAGTGATTGAGATTTTAACGACCATGTAAATGTTGGTTTTCCTTTCTTTATTATATATATAACAATAATTTAGTACTTGCTGTTGGATCATATTCCAGAGTCCAGATGGTGATCTCATAGATTGTGTTGACAAAAGAAAACAACCAGCTTTAGATCACCCCCTTTTAAAGAGTCACAAGATCCAGGTACAACTCTTTCATTCAAATTAATTAAGATCATATATATACCAAAAAAAAAAAATCATGCGCGCACACACATATATATACCTAATTAATTTCACTACTTTTCTCTTTAATTTCCTTTTGAAGTTGGTCTCCATTAATTTGACTTTCATTTTCAACTTGTGTTTCCACTTCACTCCTGATCCTCAAAAAGGAGAAAGATTAAAAAAAATGTTCTTTATTTTATTGTAAAATCTTTTTAGGGGCCGGTGGATCAATTTGGTTTGATTGGTTTGATTAATATAACAGAAAGTGCCGACAGAAATGCCAAGAGGGATGAATGTGAAGAAGGATAATATGGAGAGAGATGAGAATGGCAGTACTAGTACTAGTAATACTAATATGGAGAGGGAAGTGGTGAGGGTAAGAGGCGGCGCATGGCAAATGTGGCACCGAAATGGGACGCGGTGCCCAAAGGGAACGGTTCCCATACGAAGGAGCACGGTGCATGACGTGTTGAGAGCAAAGTCTTTGTATGACTTTGGCAAGAAACAGCGACGGGTTCCCCTCTCTCGCCGCAGTGATGCCCCCAATGTGGTCAGCGGCAATGGCCATGAGGTGCGTGCGTCCCTATACCTATCTTACTATATATTTTTAGATGGCTACTGTGGTATACTTCAACTACATTATTACAGCATTTGAGATTACAAAGTTAATAGAATTTAATATATATATATATATATATATATATATATATATAACAATAATCAATTTCTGCCTCTCTGGATTAACTAACGGCTATTATTGTATAATACGCAACTCGTTGCTTTCAAGCTTAATTTCAATTATATTAAACAAATACTGCCTTGTTTGTTCAACATAATTTTTTTAAAAAGAAAGATCACTATATATGCTCTCTAGCTAGTACTGGAATTATATATGCAACCATCCATATCATCTCTATTATTAATAGAGAGAACTCAAATAATTTTTTATATAAATTCTATAAAACCCCTAACTTTTATTTAATCTTCTAATTAATTTTTCAGTTAATATAGATATATCATTTTACTATTTATTACTTTAGTTAATGAGAAAACAAATAACTCACAAATTATAAAACTCTTGATATAGTCTCTAGTATTCCCATGAGAATTTGATTTTTATACAAATAAATTACTTGTGCATTGTGAATATTAATTAGGGATACAACTCCCTCGGCCTACAGCTCTATCTGTAGTACTGTACTAACGTACCATATTAATTAGGGATACGATTCTTTTACATCCTTCTTATATTATTTTTTTACATAATTTTCTATGTGGAGATTAATTTTTTTGTATAAGGCTTAACAGATAATGATAAATCTCGTGTGCAAAGGTTAAAATGGTATAATTTTTACACAGGGATCAAGGAAAGATGCTGTTTGATCCCCTTAATTTCATAAAACTTCAATTTATTCCTCTTATTATTTAAAGTCAGTTTAGTATTCTTTTAGAAAATAATACGAAAAATATTGTTAACAAGATTAAAAAAAAAAAATTCACTGTGACTAGTTATAGTTCAAATAAAAAAACATATAAAAAAATGGCACTAAATTCTTTTAAGGCTTACTTAATTTCAGGATTGAATTTTATTCAGATTGCTTTGTCTGTAGTTTAATTTATCTTCCTCTCTCAATACTAGATCTTAGACCTTCTTGATAATAAAATATAAAATTATTTTTTCATTAAAATTATGAATTTTTAATGAAAGGAAATTTTGCATTATTAATTATAATTATAATTCTTGTATGTAGCATGCGATCGCGTACACGGGATCATCGCAAGAGATGTACGGAGCAAAGGCAACAATAAACGTGTGGGATCCATCTATTCAAGTGATTAACGAGTTCAGTCTCTCTCAAATTTGGATCCTTTCCGGATCCTTCGACGGCTCCGATCTCAACAGCATCGAAGCTGGATGGCAGGTACTCCTTCCAATTCTAAATCCTTTTCTATCTCTTATTATAAATAATAATTATTTACTTGATCAATTGGTGGAGCAAAACTACGTCCGCAAAAACTGTTTTATATTCTTTGTTTAATGGAGTAAGAAAGAAGATGAAATTCCCATTAAAAAATTCAAATATAAATTTCTGGTATGACGGTGGATTTCAATCGTCATTCACATTGCAACTTTTTTTAAAACATTAATTCTCAGTTGGATCCTTGAAGTAACCGAACATTCATAAATTAATTAGACTATATGTGATTTGCAGTACATTACATTGCATTCAATGTGTAGAAACAGAAATACTAACTTTACCAAATAGTCTCTGAAGCTTTGATTATTCTACTAGTCAGGTCAGTCCGGAGCTTTATGGTGACAACAGACCCAGATTATTCACTTATTGGACGGTCAGCATTTCTTGCTTCTTCTTCTTCCTCCTCCTCCTCATATATATAATATATTCCTCAGCTTCTCTTAATACACAAATTAAGCTTCAACGTGAAGAAACTAAAATAGCTTCGTTTTCCATATATATATGTATGTGTGGGCGCATGTGTTGTTTAAATTACTGTCCACATAGGGCTCATTATATATGGTGGTGTTATTACACCCGTCCTTAGTCTAGCCAGGGCGCTAATTTAACCAATCAAGATATCCGATTATATATCATAGGATTTAGGAACTTATCAAGGCCTACTTAATCTGCACTTTCCGTTATTTGGGTTGTGACTTGTGACTGATTCATAACTAACATAAAAGCAAAGACACATAATAATGAATAAGTAAATGAGCCTAGCTACTACGAAGTATACTACGTTTATGCTTTTAGGTTTGGTAATAATAAGGTATCATGTACTTAGACAGTCAGGTTAGAAGGTTGGCGCTATCTTATAGAAATTAATTTACCCAGGAAAAAAAATGCCCGTAATTTGGATGGCTTTATTTCATCTGTGGGGAAAATATCGATGAGCATTTTGTAATGGCGATGCATCAAAGACTAAACCTATGACCATAATTGATCCGATCGACAAATAGCCTTGATAGGATTAGTTCCTCGGTCACTATTCACTGTTGGGCCCAAATCCATTATACTGCTTACTATTCATACAATTTTTTAAAATAATAATAAAGAAGAGAGCATTTAAATCTCAGGTTATAATTAATTAGCTACAATTATTCAGCTGCAATTAAGTTGCACAGATGTGGTGCTTTATGAATCTATAGAGTTTTTCGGTGATGCAGAGTGACTCGTATCAAGCAACCGGATGCTACAACCTTCTTTGTGCGGGTTTTATTCAAACGAATAATATGATAGCCATTGGAGCTGCCATTTCTCCTCTCTCTTCTTATGCTGGCAACCAATATGACATATCCATCCTCATTTGGAAGGTCATATTCCTTCCACATACAAATTCATGAATGTGCATTTCATTCCTGCCAAATAAAGGATCAAATCTCAATTTTATTTTATTTTTAAAACTTTTTTTTCACTTTTTTTTTTGTGAATATTAATTAGGATCCGAAAGTAGGGAACTGGTGGATGAGTTTTGGTGACAACAAATTGGTAGGGTATTGGCCAGCAGAGCTATTCACACACTTAGCTGACCATGCCACCATGGTGGAATGGGGTGGCGAGGTGGTGAACACACGGGCCAACGGCGAACACACCTCCACCCAGATGGGCTCCGGCCACTTCGCGGACGATGGATTCGGAAAAGCAAGCTACTTCCGGAACCTTGAGATTGTGGACACAGATAACAGTCTTAGCTCGGTGCAGAGCATCTCAATCTTAGCCGAGAACACAAACTGTTACGACATCAAGAGCTCCTACAGCAACGAATGGGGCACATACTTCTACTATGGTGGGCCTGGGAACAATCCTCAGTGCCCATGATTATTAACATACATATAATTATCAGGACACTTACATAGTTTAGTTTCAAATTAGTCCACGTTTGAAGTTATCTCTTCCTGTTACAATCTTTACTTGTACGTAATTATAGAATTACTATTGTGCTATTTCCATTCTTGTTTCTGCCACTTCCACATTCTTGTTTGTTTTCAATGGAAGGGAAGGAAAATTTTGTGTTGTAGTCAATAATAAATTAAGGGATCTGAGGATATATGAATGCATAAAACCCGATTGGAAATGGCAATATTTGAATGACTTTGATGCATATGTTAAATGTTATGCTTAATTTTCCTTTTATTAATTTTCACATTTTTTCATAAAATAGTTTCAAGTAGAGAAGTGTACTGATAGATACACACACACATATATATATATATATATATATATATGAGGATTTAATTTTGATTTACTGTTTAAAATTTTATACTATTATTCAATTATATATTGATAAAAGAGTTTGACAATCACAATAATTACTTAAAAAATTTAACTCTTTTAATGACGTGTGAATATATAATTAGATGACAATATAAATATTTTTTACGAATCAAATTTAAACTCATATATATATATATATATATATATATATATATCATCAAATTTAAACTCATTTATATTTGTGTTTGTATCTGTAAAGGTTTTATTATTTTTCAGTTTGACTGGATTGCAGAGGGCCTCCCTAGTGGTGGAATGGGCCCAGTCTGTTAGGTTGATGCTAGAAGGCCATGGTAGTGTAAAATGTAAATACCCCTCAACAAGCTTGTTGATTTTTCTGTTGATTTTTCATCATTTGTTATTATAATTAACATATAGCTAGTTTTCTATCCTTAATTAATTAATCTACATATAAAACCAAAAGTTGTTGAATTGTCAATAGAATTTAATTTCAATTCACTCTCAGTGTAAAGTTTTTTTTACATTGTCATCCAATCATGTGCTAACACATCATTAAAAGAATTAAATTTTTTAGATGATTGTTGTGATAGTCAAACTTTTTTAATGATTTGGCAATACATGATTAAATGACAGTATAAAGAAACTTTATATTGACGGTGGATCAAAATTAAACTCGTGTGAATATCTTTATTGGAACCTTCATTATAATTAATTATTTGATTCCACTGGACTGGATAATTTAGAAGGAAGCAAATTAAGGAGGTTTCGATGAAAAAGTGTAAAGTAATAAACCGTATTGCGTTATCAACTTTCTCAATAAAATAAAATAATTGATATATGAATTTTGGCAAAATAATCAAGTTTCTAAAATTGTAGATAATCGTTGGATGTTGCAAAGAAGTAAAAATAGGATGTTCAAAACTACGCCGGAATTTCTTTTCTTTGGCCACAATTCACAAGCAGTAGAAAGTTACACGCCCCTTTTTCTTATGTGGATTTCTATTTTATGCATCGATCGATCTGGAGTTCAATTCCAACCAGCAATTGATACATTTTTTAGCTGCTTGACACTTTTTGTTATGTTATTATTTAATTTAAAACTAAACTAGTCAAATAACTGGCACGTAGGTTTTAGACCGCGACTCGGTTTGATTTGAAAAAAACAGAGTATAGAAGCATAGTATCAAACAGAGCACGCACAGAGAGGTGAGAAAAGAATTTCTTATTTCTGTAAAAGTGAAGATTACAATGTACAAGCTGGTTTATATACAGGAAAGATAGAAGATAAATAACTAACTAGCTACCTATCAACAAACTAACTGATAGTTTAACAAACTAACCAACTATTTAACAATAGAAGAGCTATTGTTAGGTAATACTCCCACAAGCTGGACTATGGATGTCACATAGGCTAAGCTTGGAAATAAAAGAGGTAAAAGCAGGGGACAGCAGAGGCTTTGTCAACATATTAGCAAGTTGAGCAGAAGGAACAGGGAGAAGGTGAATGAGACCACTTTGAACCCGTTCACGAATAACGTGGCAATCTATTTCTATGTCCGTTCATGAAAAGTTGGATTATGTGCAAGGTAAATAGCCGACTAATTGTCACAATAAACTAACTGATAGTTTAACAAACTAACCAACTATTTAACAATAGAAGAAGAGCTATTATTAGGTAATACATAGAAACCCATCAACGATGACAAACTCAGAATTCATAATCATGTATGCTACTCTACACCTATAGGAGAATTGAAAACTGTAAGTCCCAAGGTTTACTGTGACTTTTATCTTATTAAATTTTGATAAGAACAAGTTGGCTTGCTATGTAACTGGAGTGTCCCCTATTACTGTTAGCAGCATGAAATGACTGGTTTATCATGGTGACATTGTGGCTGTATGTGCAAATTAAGTTCTCGCCTTCTATTTTTTTCTTCCCGAAATGGGTATTTATTTGTTTATGACAATTGCAAGTTCAAATGGCTTATAATAACCATACATTTATATGGCGGTCTCATAACCCATAAGACTGACCACCAATTTTTCGCTATATGCTGTGCATGTCTTGCGTAATGATAGATTGTGTTTGTAATCAATTAAAAATAAAATTAATTTAATTTGATTTAAAAATTAAATTATATATTTAGAACTCATTATAAAAAATTGTATTTAAATTGATTTAGAAATGAATTCTTATATTTGGATTCATTAAAAAATAAATTAATTTCATTTTATTCTTATAGTAATTGAATGATATTATAACATATCAAAAAGTTAATAAGTATAAAATAGCCAATCTAGTTATTAAATTTAAAATTAAATCAAACTCTAACAAATCTCACCATATTTTATAGAATTTTTAAATTTAAATTATAAAAATTCATATGATTTTAAAAATCAAATCATTTCTTATTTTTTAATATTTTTTAACATTTCAAATTCAAGATTTGATTTCTTATTTTTCTTTTATATACCAAACACACTCGTAGGTTTTGAGCCTTGATTGTGGCTATGGGCATGCACGTACATAACTAGAGAGCTTGTCACCTGAACATCCCATCAACCTTGTTCCTATTCCATGCAGATACAATACATGTATGAGTAGATGAACTACGAGTCACATATATGATATATCACACTTGTTGTGTCGGCATTGGTAATGGCAAGGTGTGGTCTGGTGTGGTTGTGGATGTGGAACTTGTACTAGCGGGATCTATCTTACGCATCAATCTCATTAACCCTGCTGGCTTACTCAATCCATGTCCTTGGTCAGCATCACCATCTTCATCATGGTAGGCATAAGCAAAGCCACCATGCCTCGTCAAATCCATCCCTGCAGTCTCATCATCCTTGGAGATCCTCAACAACTTCATCTTATGAAGCCCATAGAACAGCGGGGCCATCGTCACCGTCACCCACCCGCACACCACCAATATCTCCACCACCTGCGCCGCCAACAGCCTCCCACCGCCACCCATCAACAACCCGTAGGGCCTCCCAACCGTGTTGTACACTTCCTCCACGTACGCCTCCTTCGCAAACAATCCCGTGAACAACACACCCCACGCACCGCACCCACCGTGGAGTTGCGCCGCCTCTAGTGGGTCATCATACTCGAGCTTCACGGCCAGCTTGTTGAACACAATCAGGACCCACGCCGCCACAAAACCGCAAACCATTGCAGCCCAGGGTTCTACGACGGAGCACCCCGACGTGATGGCGGCGAAACCCCCAAGCAGACCGTTACACACGTCAATCACATTCCAATGCCCCGCCAACAACCGCTTAACGAACAAGGTGGTCAGAGCCGCTGTGCAACCGGCCAATGTCGTCGTCACAGCTGTCCTCCCAATGGCACTCCATTGACCATAATAATAACTGCCACCTCCTCCGTACCCTTTCGCAATGGTCAGGAACGAACCCGGGTTGAACCCGTACCATCCGAACCATAATAAAAACGAACCAAGCACGACCAGGGAGGCGCTGTGCCCACGTAAGGCCACGGACCGGTCCGTCCGGTCAAACCGGCCAATTCTAGGGCCTTCAATGAAAGCGCCCCACAACCCTGCTATGCCACCAACCATATGAACCACACCGGAGCCTGCAAAGTCGATCACACCCGACCCGAATAAGAAGTTGCCATCGGTCCGATTCGGGCTGGCCCACCCGTCCGTGGACCAGAACCAATGCGAGACAATGGGATAGACGAAGCCGGTCAAGAAAGAGGAGTAGATAAGGTAAGCTACGAATTGGGTCCTCTCAGCTATGGAGCCGCTGGTGATTCCTGCTGCGGCTATGGCGAATGCCCATTGGTAGAGAAAGAAGCTGTAGTCTCCAGAAGGTGATGGATAATCCCTGAGGCCGAAAAAGTGGCGGCCGATGAAGCCATTGGAGGGGGCTCCGAAGGCGAATGCGAAGCCGAAGAGGTAGTAGGAGAGGCCGCCGGCAGCGGCGTCGAGGACGTTGGTGAGCATGATGTTCATTGTGTTCTTGGCTCGGACGGAGCCGGCGCAGAGCATGGCAAAACCAAGCTGCATAGCGAAGACGAGATAGGCTGAGAAGAGAAGGTAGGTGTTGTCGACAGCATAGGTGGTGTCAGTGAGCTTTCTGGAGATGGCATCGAATTGGGTGCAGAGGTAGTCGGCTGCGGCGGTTGCATTGGTGGCGACGGTGAGGAGTGGAGCGAGGTCGTTGGCTGAGCAAGAGAGAGAAGCCATGATATTGGTATGGTAAGCAAGAACAAGTATATATTATTAAAAGTGAAGAACAAATAGGATGCATATGGACTGGGCGTAGAGTAATGGAAGACAAGCCACCCTTCTTATAATAACGAGTATAGATCACTTCCTCTTAATTTATAATTTATATCTTCAACTTCAACTATTTGGTTCGTAGTTTTGAGAACAGCAGAAAGAATCTTCAAATTCAATGAATATAAAAATGATATCTGTGGTTCGAATTTGTTCTCTCCTGATCAGTCCCACATGTCTCTGTATATGTTCTTGTTACACTATGTCACTATCTAAGTTGTAGAACCACTAAACAAATCCTTCCTTTATCAATTTGTGTTTCTCTTAATAATCTTTTTCCCCTCTTCTCTAATCAAATGATAGGCTCAATTTTGAGATAGACTGTAATATCACTCATTGTCTTCCTCTCTCTATTTCTCTCATCATTTCTTCTTGTTATTTGACTAGAGGCACTTTTCGAGACTAGCGGCTCTGATAAAACTACTTCACTTTGTATTTCAATTTCTTTGTATATCATGTAATTTCTTTGTATATCATCTAATTAAATACTGTTAATTAAAAAAAATTTATCTTTTAATTGACAATCAATAATTTCTCTTTTAATTATATGATTTTTTTAAACTAAGTTGTTAATATTTAATTAAAAGACAAGTAAGGGGATAAGAAAATAAAACAAAAAGATTTGATTCCCATGTTACCTCAAGTACACGTCCGTTCTTTTTAATTTACTTTCATTTTTTGCTCCTTTGATTAAGCTGACATATTATCAATCACAACCACCCTTCTTTTTTTGGGCAACTTGTCAAGTCCTTATCACAATTTCAAGCCTTAAACTTAATTAGGACCTTTCCTCAATAGTTCTCTACTTATCCTCTATTCCCCCTTATAACAAGCTATGTTAATAAGTGCATGAAGTTATAAGACGAATATTCACCCCTAAGTTTTCTATATTCCGATTGTTGGGCAGAAGGAGAGCACGGACGTTAAAATGAGGTTTTTTTGTAATGGATTTTAAAAAAATTAAAAATTTATTCTTCTAACTTTTTTAAATACAAAACTCTTATTTAGACTTTTATAACCAAAGTTTTTTAATATTTGTTTTTCAATCAATAATATAGTCAATCTTTTAATCATTTTTTATACATTATTAATCTTAAATAAAATTTAATTAGTTTTAATTTTGAAAAACTTCTTTCTCTTATAGTAACATTTACTGAAATTAATAACATTATTCTAAAAGTAATTATGCATTTGGAAAAGAATTGAGTCTTTTTATATGGTTGAATATGTCAATTGAACTGTTATTTTATTTTTATAATTTTTATAAAAAAATTGGCTCTGAAAGTAAATATAAATCATATTTATCAGAGTAGTTATTATATTTTAATAAATATTTAAGATTAAGTCAATATTCTTTCAAACTATATTGTCTACTAACTTCAACTTTTTTTGCTAAATATAAGTAATAGCCTAATATGAATTATATTTGTGAAAAGTGAGAAAAAAATAGAGCTTTACTAAGCACTTAATTAAGGAGGTAAAAGAATATGTGAAAATTTTATTAATTATAATGACTTGTGCATGTTTTTAATATAAATTTTGAAAATAAAAAAATATTTGAGAATTAATATGTATATGAGAAGTGAGAAAAAATAAAAATTTATTAAGACTTAAGAAGGAAAGTAAGAAAATATGTAAACATTTATTAATTATCAAGAATTTTATATTTTTTTAATTAAATTATATTTAATATACTATTATAAAATTATAGAACCTATAAATAATGGGGCTTAAAAGCAAGTGCTTGCTCACCTTACCCCTTCAGCCGGCCCTGAGGGAGAGAGGAAGGAAGTAGATAAAACTTTAAAGAATGAAAGATAATCTGATCTAATCTAATTTATTATGGAGACTATATGCGATTTAGGAAGAAATAAAGTTGAGTATCTTTCTAGTTTAACTCACCCAAATTATTAGACAATTATTTAAAGGATTTAATTTTATCTAGTGTGGGTGTAATATTATTTAATCACGTATTAATACATCATTTAAAAAATTTAACTCACATAATAACTACATCAAAAGTTACACTTTTTTTTTTGTGAACCAAAGGTATCATCCGGCCGACAACTAGATATTAATCCCTTTCAAGATAGAGAAACCACCGAAGTAGGTACAGCCTCTCCCAACAAAGCAATGGTTAGGGATGTTAATTTCTACTTGTGTATGAGAATTCTCGTGGGGACTGCACCATTTGGGACTCCGCGAGCAGGGAAACTTTCCCTACGAAGATGGGGATGAGGGATAAAATCCTCCCAAAGGTGATTCGGGGATGGGGACGAGGATCATACCCCCACCCCGCGGGGTCCCTGCCTCGATAGATTATATATATACTCCTTATTATATGTATTATATATCATAAATACTAATAATATTTTAGTCTTTTCATTTTTTTATTTAATATGAATATTGTGATTGTACTATTTTAGTTTGAACCTGTTATAATTTAACTTTTAATTTAATAATTTAATTATATATTTTTTTAAATTTATTGAATTTTAGTTTATATTTTTTTTAATTTTTTAATGAATTTTTGGCGTACCTTGGAGACGGGGACGGGGGAGGAAAGTTCCCCGTGGCGGGGATCGAGGACAGGGACGAGGGGAAATATGGGGGGCGGGGACTGGGAGAGGGGGAGTACTCCCCGCCCCCACCCTACCCCATTGACATCCTTAGCATCAGCCTGGTTTGAACTCAAGACAATATGATTAAAGGACCTAATTATTTACCAATTGTATCAGATCTTGTTGGTTATGTTTTGAATAATTTAACAATACATGATTGAATGATCGATAATATAAAAAACTTTACTATATCAAAATTAAGCTCTTTTTTAAATTACAAATGTAACTAAAATGGAGACCATGCAAGTATATACTTTAATATACTAGAGAAGTTTCAAAATAAAAACTTGTAAACTCGTGGTGAAATTAATCTACGGACTTCAATATACACATGTAGCATCAAGAAATCAATTGGAGTTGTGCATCAAGTAAAAACCGACTAGATATTTACATAAATTATCACAAATGGCAAGTTATGACGCTGCGAACAGGCGGCCATCAATGAGACAATGACACATCTCCATTGTCATTTGCATAATAAGTTAATAACATTTTTGTTTTGTCATATTCTTTAAAGTTGACTTTAAAGTATGATAATGAAATTAACGATTAATTTTTTTAAAAAAAAATTTAAAATTTTGAGAGTTCACCTATTTAATTTTTTACTAATGAATAAACTTTTTTTAAAAAAAAAAAAGTATTATCATTTTAAGAAGTTAAATATAAAATAAAAGCACCTATCTAAGTTCCCTACTCTGTTTGTATCTCTGATGTATTAAAAAATAAAAATTTTGCTTTGTGTCACATGACGTTGACAAAAATAGGTGAACGACTTAATACGAAAGGGAAATATGCAACCTTTGGTGATTAAATTTATTAATTGTAGGGTTAATACCCTATTAGAAGTTGTCCTCTCAGTGAAGATGCGGCCATTGGAACCATTAAAATATCCAGCATAAGAGATGAGATGGGAGCCATGATTACGCCTTTGTTTTTTAAGAAAGCTAAATCTAAGAGCTGCGCAATTGTATATCATGTATAAGAGCCTGACATTGTTTGTCAGTTTAGAAAGTCTTGAAAAGCAAAGCTTTTTTATAGGCTGTAGTATAATCTCCCTCCCTCATCATCATCAGACTCAAGGTCCCCTTCATTACTGATTAATTATGTAGGAAACTATGAATCTATAATCTATAATTACATTTATAAAGTATTTGGTAGATTGTCATTATTAGCCTAAGAAAACATGACCATCGATGATTGGTTAAATTATATATTAAAATGTGTTTGATGTTAAGAGTCTGCACTACCAAATATATTTGGATTTGTACTGAAAGCAGAGTAGACTTCATACTATATACAAATCCAAATTATTACGACATTAAGAATCTGCAAGTAAGAACATAAATATTTAAACAAGAATCTTGACAGTAGCAGCGTCGTGTCTGATCAATTTGTGTCTGACAACTACCATTACTGGTCATAATTTTGCAGAAAAGCATATGATTCTCTCATGAAAAAGAAAATAAAGCAATTTAGCCTCGTCAACAAGCATCGGTATATTGAAGTTGTTGCAGAGTAGACAAGATGCAGCAATAGGAAAAGGACAACGGAAATTCGCACTAATCAGGAAACATAATAAGTATTCATCAAGACGTTATTTGAGTACCTATTTTTTTTTTTTCAGGTACCATTACTTAAAGTAAATTATCAAATATTTATTAATTATTATTTATATTTAATAAACTTTAAAACATTTATTATCAAACCAACAATAAATAATTAACAATTCATCCTAAATATCATACCCATCAAAATACCATAACAACCATCATTCATCAATTGTACGTATTAACATCTCGAAGAATCTTCACCTAATGTACATTGAAAATGCAAGAAGTTCCAATCCACTGACGTGACCTTAACCTAATTGCTACTCAGTCAATGCTCCGTTTCCTCGCATGACAAAATATTGGGGGGGGAGGGGGGGGGCCCATTCAACAAGATTAACACCTTTAATTTAATCTAATCATTCATGAACCGTGCATTTTTACTACAGGATCTAACCCACTGTTGCACTACCACACATATAGCAGCATGAGATTCCAAACATTACGTGCTCCACTTCCATTTCTGATATTGTCTAAATGAATGACATTACACCTGTGATGACAGACAATTTGCTCTACAAATACAACCCGTATGCCCTGGTTGTCCTACTAGTCTCTCTAATCTTCGAATTTAAGTCATGTATTAGTGATCAAAATTTCCATTAGGTTACACCAAGATAAGGGAAATAGAATTTACATAGTCGAGAAGACATTAACTAGTTGCCTCAAGTATAGCTTTGGCTAGAGATAAAATGGCTTTTTATTACCATCGACTCATGACAAGGCAGGACAAAATGACTTACGGTACATGGGGAAACATAGACATTATTGAATGAAATATTTGCATACGTTTTTGCGATTCTAGCACAAGTTGGACCAGACAATCACATTAATAAGCAAGAAATTCTGCAGGCTTATCTCAGGTCTTAACAAATTCATAAATCTCAACACAAATATTTCTTAATTAGGCAACCCAGAATATGACAATGAAACCAATCGAATTCGTTGAGAATAAACAACAGAACTCATGAAGTATACATATCATTCCATCCATTCGAAAATAAATGCTATAGATGGAATTTAAAACTAAATTTGTCTGTTTTAACTACATATCATAAAGTTTCCACATTAGAAATTGGCAGGAAAGATGAAGGGAATTCAACCAAATGAGCTGTCAACTTAATCTGGATGATTAGGGCCATATATTTTGTTTTACATTAAACAAAAATATTGCTACTATGTGAATTGTTTTCTGACCATATGATGAGTTTGGTCCTTTACTATGATTGTATTACTTACAAACTTATACTGTGCATCGACTGCACCATTTACAAGCAAAACTAACTGATGGAAGGAAGCACCAAGAGCTCAATTTTTCTTTGATTTGAGCTGTATCCCAAGTAGAATAAGTCCCACTGCAGTAAATGCAGACAAGAACGTGGAAGAGTAGAAAATAGCAAGCAATGCTCCCCTTAAAGACTGCAGCCAAAGATTTACACATTTTGGGGATCAGAAATCAGTAGTAAACAAAAATAAATCGGATTGATGTGAGTGGGAAGTTCTTTCAAAGCACCTTAGCAAGCAGCAAAGCATTGTCATTTGCATACTGCAAAGAACTCTCAGGAATGCCTTGAATTCCCTGAGCTATTTCCCATGAAAGAATCCTATGTTCCCGTCGAGATGGCAATTAAACAAGAACTAAGTTTTCCCGGTCTCAGGCCTCCTTCTTATAAAAGTCAAGTTTAACATGAAAAACTTACCCAAAAACAAATCCAATTACAGCCCCAATATTGGCTTTATCTGGTGTTATTTCAACCTGCAATTCTCCAAACTGCATTTGGCAACCGCATTACTAATTTGTAGTTCCATAGTAATAGTTTCTAATTACAGTAAACTTCCCATAATCAGAGGCAGATTAATTACTGACCTTCAGCATCCTAGTTTCCTCTTTGGGTTGTTCATCTATTACTGCAGATGTTGAACTAGCAGATAGAGCTCTCCCAGCTGCAATCATTGCTTTTGCAATCTATGATGGTTAAACATTGCCACATATCAGTGTTACTTAGATAAAAACTACTATTTCAAATTCAAATACATGGATTATGTGTATGTATAAAAAATATATATAGTTATTTTATTTTGTGCACAGAGGTGGCCTAATTGGATTGCTAACCTCATCTGTTTCTCCCAGACCTAGCAATAGTAATAGCTTTTAAAAGCATAGAGAAAATTGAAGTGAACATGCCGATGAATACTCAGAAAAAAATTTGACTTGCACAGCGCTAGCAATTATTCATGGCAGAACCATGTTTTCTTTGGCATTTATGGTGAGCAGCGAAAAATGTTTTTATACAAAGGCTAATGACGGTCCACTAACTGAATATACTAGGCCCTGGTATCCTCTTTTGGTCCTACTGTTGTCTTGATATCCTAAATTTGTTTCAATACAATGTATGTTTTCAAACAGAAAAATAATTTTATTAAAAGAAATTAAACTCATATCATAGAGAGAGTTAAATGACCTCATAATGTAACAAAAGAGAAGATTACATTATGAAAATGAAACACACTAAAAAAGCAGAACCCTTCATTCTGATTGGATATCAGTAAAAGTAATTCCCCACAAAATGTGAAACATTTTCTCATTGCATTATGGAAACCAGAGAACCACCAGCACATATATTGATTATTGTAAATACCTTTTGTGGCTCACCTTGGCCATACTGTCCCATTGATTGAAACCTTGTTCCAGCAGATACCAAACGCTTGCCAAGTGCTAAGCAGCAAAGAGAACAAAGAGATCTTCAATGTCCTATTGAATGAACATTGATTGCTAATGCTTGCTTCATCAGCTTACCTGATTTGACAGAGCCTGTCAAATTGGCCTCCATAAAAGGGAGCTTGGCCGCTAAAGAGTGGGAGGTTGATGTGTCAGCAAGTTCCCATGCTCGAGAGAGGTTTAGCAATATCTCGCCCAACTCTTGGCCACACTGAGAAAGTATCGTTCCCATTAAAGAAATTCATAATCCAGTGTGTTCAAAGAAAATACACTAGACACGACACACATAGTTGAGACATCTAAAGAAATACATAATCCAATGGATTAGCACTAGGTTACACGTGAACTGTAAATGCTTCAAGATACCTTTCCATGAATATATTGATTGTAAAAAGTTTTTACATGAAACCACTTGTGCAGGGACGGTTTTATTTTTATAGAAAAGCTAAGAGGGCCAACCCAACCATTCACATTGTAGTAAGTACCAAGTACAAACCTCGTCGATGATAGGTCCGTTTGAAAGGTCGAAAGCGGCGTCGTTTAGCTTCACAAATCACAAACATGATTCCAAAGGAACATTTTAATTTGCTATTTATTAAAGAATAATCGAAACGATTACATTGAAATGAAAATGCAGAGTATATATATATAGACACAGCAAAGATTGCACAGCACTTGCACTTACATCTAATCGAAGATCGCGGGGAAGCTTGGCAAAGTAATCAGGAGGAAGATCAAAACTTTCCTGCAACGTAAACGAGCAAGAATTACGAAGAAAAAAATAAAATTGAAGGATGTGAAAATGAATGGCTTACAGCAATCTCTTGGAGAAGAGGTTGAGGATCAGGTTCTAAAGATTTGGGGGAGTCCGACTCTGTTAGAGCAAAACGCAACGCCAGAGGTTTGTGAAGGAAAATGCTATTGCTGTTGCCAGTATTAGTAGTAGTGAATTTGAGTGGGGTTAGGGAAGCCATCTGATGGGTATAATGGAAATGGTGGGATACCGGGGCAATAGAGGACCACAATTTGGACAGAGGCCGAAGGAGATGAAGTGAAGCTGAAGAAGCCATTCCTTTCTTCCCAATGCACCACTCAGTGTCAGCCACTGAAATTCCGACATCAAATTTTATATGTGCATGTTTATCTATTAGCTAGATAAAGTGTTTTTTTATAAACAAAAAAATTAAATTTATCATGTTTGGCACTATTTTCTTTATTTAACTATCATATCAAATATACTAAATTTGAGTTTGGAGGATTTAGTCACTTTAAATATCTTGTCTCAGTTTTAAAACACTATGTATGGAGAAAAAATTACAATTGGAAGGAATTCCAACTTCATGCGCTTGACCATATCCATTAGATTAATCTTTTATTTTTTGAGTGAGAGGATATTCTGATTTACACAAAAAAAAAATTACCATATCAAAATTCAAATATGATTATCATCTCTAATATTAATTAAAAAAAATAGAAAGATAAATTTGCATTATCACTTGTCGTATTATAAATTTAGAAAGTATCCTTATTAGATTTAAACTAGATTTTCACTTATGCAATGCACGATTAGTTAATTTGTAGAAAATTTTATAAATCCTAAATATTAAAAGTTTATTATTATCGCTTGTGTAACTTTCTAATATATTACTAATCAAACTCTAATTTATTGGTGACTCTATAGCACATTTAATTATATGGGTGGATAGTAAGTCAAGTAAACTCACAAGCTGTCATGTTTTTACTTAACTCAACCCATAATTAACGGGTTGGTTTGAGTATGTGGATTGGGTTGAGTTTAAAATACTTAAACCCACGAAATATGAATCAGGTAGTAGTTTGAGACTCTCCTAATCTACACAAACCTAACCCAACCCACTTAATTTTAATTTTTTAATATATTTTGAGATATGTTATTACTTTTTATTTGAACTTTCAAAATTTTATATAAGCTTATAATTTTTTTGGATAATTAATTTTTTGAGAATTTTTAAATAAAAATTATACTGCATTTAGCATTGAAAGACGAGTTGTAAACCCTTTTCATAATTCTTTGCAACTCATCTTTGTTGAGACATTGATTTGTACTCAAAACTAATTAAGAAATTTTAATAAACACATTGATCTAGAAGCTCAAATGGATGAAATCATGAAATTGAAAAGATTTAAACATGTAGTGTACTATATAGAATTTACTTAATTTGTTTAGTCTATTACTAATAGTTTAACCATTAATGCTTGTTAATGCTTCATGTGTTAGATATGTCTACTGCTAAAGATGAAGTTGTTGATCGTAATAATTAATCCTTTTAAATGTTTTCCATTTAACTAGTTAGGATTCTAGTTCTTTTTAACTTATTATTTGATTTTTAGTTTCAACTTATCTTTTTTTTTTTTACAATTGTGTTGATTGTGATTAATGTTATGATGTTATTGACTTAGAGGAAATCAAAGAGAAGAGGAGACGTTGATTATAGTGTCATTGGTTAATTGTATTACATGTGCCTTTATTGTTTGTTTGTGTTGATCGTAACTATAATTTTAGAATTATATGTACTTTAAATTTATATTTTATATTATGTCATTTAAAAACTTATATTATGTTATTATAGATTTCGGTTTTTATTTTAATATGTTTATTTATTTATTTTTAAGTTCAAGTTCTACCCACGAGTTGAATCCAACCCAACTCACATTTGAGCAAATCGGGTTGATTTGGGTAAGAGAAAAAAAAAAGCTTCAAACTCAACTTATTACTTCCATAAGTGAATTAGGTCCAAAATTACCTCAAACCGAACCCAACATATCCTTACTTAATTGTACAGTTTTACAGCTCGAAATTACAAGGTGTACACGAATTGGCATAAGGATGGAGACGGGAGAGAAACGTGAAAACAACAGTGTGTGGTGGAGTTTTCCACCAGAGATTAAAGTGTTTACTCATAGATGTACAGAGAGCAAATGACGAACAGGTTTGGAGTCATTCTCCGTGGAGATAGTGGGGAATGGCTTGCATAGGGAACCTATCATGCTCAAATGTTGCCGCAGAACTTTGCGGCATGTATATATCATACTGATGATGGCTTGAGAACTTAATTTTACCAGTGTTATAGCTCGGACTTACTCATTGAACTGAATGTAATAAAGATAATCACACATCCTCACAATGAACTCCATCCTTGTTCAAACCTGTTCACTGTATGACGTAAACTGATGGAGAATGGATGGGAAGTCGGACTCCAAAACACTTGCAGAGAAGCCAACGATTGTGCTTGCGCTGGCTGGATTCCCAACTTAAGACTACGCTGGATTGAAGAGAAATTAAGTAGAAAAAAATCTAGATACATTATCATTTTCCACTTATCTATTCACTTTAAAATATAGATCAAGTCTCAATCATCACGTTAGAAAAGAAAAAATAAATTATACCTCCAGCTGAAGTTGGTTATATTCCCTATCAAGACATCTCTAGTGTAGCCGAGCTTAGTAATAAGGAACATTCACGTATAGCGAATATCTATATATAGCGTTGGAATTCCTCCCTTGTAATGAGTCCTATCTAAGTACAACTATATGCAAGAAAAACCCTTGTAATAATAATGTAACAGGCTTGAACCCCCTCAGATCAAAACAAAAAATGTTGGACATAGTTTGGCTAATTTGGGCTCCTCCAATCCAACCAACACTTAAGACCCAAAAAAATTATAAAAAAAAATCACCAATGCTGCTAAGCTTGTTTAAAAAACTACGAGAAAGAAAATGAAAAGCCACATAAAATAAAGTATGTAATTGGTACTAATGAGTTCAAGAGTTCAGACGTTTGTTACAAGATATGAAACTATACAGGCAGATGTAGCATTCAACTTCAAAATAAACAAACAAACCAATTAACCAACTAATTTAGTGGATTCTACCTTTCATGAAATTGAGAATTTCTTATGTAAATACAAAGAATTGAAAATAAAGTCTTCGTTTGGTAGCTAGCAGATAAAATGATGGTTTTCCAAACAGCTAAAATTTCATCCCAATCCAACTACATGATATTGAGAAAAACTAGGGTGCTGATAACTCGTTCCAGCTCAAAAATTCAGCCTTGGCTTAATGTGTTTGGACTAAGATTTGGTTCTTCTTTTAGATCTGATATATTTTTCAGACTGTAATCGGTCACCCTTCGAGAAACCCCGGCCCGACCCAATATTAAATAAATTATTTTTAAAAATTATTTTTCCTTATATATTATTGTGACATTTTTTTAAATGTTAGATTTTGATCAATTATTGCTCATTTCCATAATTTTAGCTATTATGTCCTTCACTTATTATGTAATTGTTAATTATATTAAATCTTGATACGAGTAAAAAGTAATAAATATAAACAAATTTATACCAATAGAAAAAAAATAATCAAAACATTACATGAAAAGATATTTTGTGTATCTAAATCGGGCTGGCTTAGTCCGCCTGGCCCAATCTAGCACTCCGACATGATTAGGTCCAAATCATAAAAATTAACTCAATCAAAATTTTAAACCAAGACCGAGATCAAGTTCAACCCAACCGACTTGATGAATCATGTCAATAAGCACCCGTAAGAAAAACCCTAACAGAGAACCTGGTAAACGATGTTGTTGTGAAGCACGGCGTATGCTTCCTTCTCTTCCATTATCTCCCTCCCTGACCGAATTAGGCTAGACCTTTTTGGGCTACAACAATCCAATTTAATTTTGTATTGGCTTATGATAGCTCTTATTGGCTTGATGGGCCGGCCTACTTTTAATATTTTAAAATAAAATAAATACAATTTGATTCGATTCGGGTTGATGTATCTTTCTAGACTCACTCGACCTTCAAAACTTAAAAAGTATGACCTGGCTCATCAATTTTTGTTTGTTTAGTGAAATGTTTTATTGTCTTTTTGCAGTAAGCTTGTGTGACCGCTTATCTGTGTGAAAGGATGGCTATAGTCTATTTTGTCCGTTAATGAACTATATAACCAACATGTTGCTAATTTCAATCTTAGAAATTAGAACAGTGTTATGTTATGTTAATGCTAAAACAGCACAGACCATTAAGAGTTCACTGCTTCTTGACTTTTCCCATTCAGAAGTCATCATTCTCGTAGGCACACAAATGTGGGTGCAATCATTTTTATGCACCATGCAGCACATCCATGCGAGAGACGACTGGTAAACGAGAAGGAAAAGGCAAAACGCATTTCGAACTTCTAGAGACATTCCATCCATGGACTTGCCCCCATCGTTGAAATTAAAGACACTTTTTTTTTAATGTTGGCAAAGAACAAATCAGCTCAAAGAAGCATATTGATATACCTCTCCCCAGCAGCGACATTATATGCCCACTACGGCCAAGGGGCCAACCATATGTAAAATAATGTACGTGGGGTACCCATCATTCAGTGCAAAAGGGCCAAACGTTGACATCAGTGGTGCAAATTGGCTTAGCATATCGTTTCGTAAATTTTGAGCATCAATTCCTAATTAATAAAGAAGAAATGCCACATTGCCACTCAGCTAGATATATATTTGCACGTCACAAATTAGCCTGAGATTTTTGAGGATGTGGTTGTGTGGGATCACATGCAAAAAGATCAAAATTAAAGAAAGGGCATTTTTATACAGTCCGATAACATCCAGTCCAAATACATCGCGGATAGACATAATGGTGAAATTGACAGAAGCTACTCCGAGTGAATCTCACCTCTTGTGTCTATTAAAAATGTATCCTTAATTACTAGCTAGATGCTTTCAGGTTATATAAGATTTCTGTTATAAGAGAAGGCAGGCCATGCCTCTTCTTGCATAATTGCATGAGATATCAGATATAAATTAGAAGAATGGTAAATGGCCTAAGCTGACCAGTCAAAGCAACATGGAAAAGTGCATGCATCCTGAAACCCACAAGGTGCAAATGCATGCTCCTTTCTTTTCCTTTCCTAGCTAGCTATACATTTTTCAGTTAAATACCGAGACTAGGAGAACTCTGAACATTGAACAAGAAATATAGCCCTTACACGCGTTTGAAAAATCTCTCTCCTGCACAAACGAATATGCATATATATCATATTAAACCAGTAGTAACTTCTATTAATTTATTTTCCTGATGAATTTTAAGCACCATACACAATAAAAAATCCATATATTTAGCTGTGATCTCAATCAGTAGGAGGGGGATGACGAGGAGGGTGTGGGAGCGGAGGAAGACTCGAATTTGTAATGCTTGTCCACTGCAACGGATACGTCCCATGTGCAACTAAGTCCCTTGGGTATGGTGACAAGGTCGCCGGCACCAAATTCTACAGACTCAGACGATGAGCCTTTTGGGTAAACTTTCACTCTCCCTCTCAGCAAATAACATGTCTCTTGGGCTTCGAATTTGAGCATGTACTTCCCTGGAGGACAACCCCATCTAAAAGAAAAACAAAAATTTATGGGATCCATCTATTACTTATTCACTTTCAATTGTGATCATACATAGTTAAGAAGAAACTGCTGTCTGAGAAAAGCTTAATTAAAAAAGAATAAAAGAAAAAAAAATTACTCTACTAATAGTCTATTAAATTGATATCTTGGTCACAGGAAATCACTCACTTGGGCCACGAATTAATACCCAGCTCTGATAATCGTGATTTTGAAGGATTACTTTCAACCGTGATAGTTAGCTCTGAAGATGACCCTGGTCTTGATGTTGATGCCATGAATATATAATAAGTTGAACAGAGGGAAATGAAAGAAGAAGAGAAGGAAAGAGGAGTCCGGAGTTAAATTGGTTAAAGGGGTGCTCAGATTTATAAAAATAAATTCGCTTTGGTCAGAGAGGTAGAGAAATGGAATCTTTATATATCAAAATGTCATATAATAAAAGAAGAATCTTTTGGTCAGGCTGTTATAAATATAGCAAGAGCTTTCTGTACAGCACTAGTAAATTGAATTGATCCATTATTATTTGAGAGGTAAACAATTTTACTTCGTCTAACTGCATAAATATTGTGCATTGACTTCACGATAGTTCCCTTGAAGTAATACAAATATCAGAGGGAGGGAGACAATTGAAAACGTGCTCCTATCTCTAATATTCTATATCTATATGAATATTTATATTGTATGCGCAAGTGTGCAGTTCTGGAATAAAGATTGAAGAGCATGGCAACTAACAACTTAGGTCAAGGGTTGACTTAATGGAGACAAAACACGGGTCAGTGACTGAGAAGAATGTTCTGAAATGGGGTTATCACAAACAAGGCCCACAGTTTATTAGATATTGAAGTGTAAAATTATAACAAGAAAGTCGATTATCACATATTCATCATCTGATATGTAAGTGTTTGCATATTTTAAAATTTTATCTGTTATATAAGTGTTTATATATTATAAAATTTTATCAAGTGTTACAATTTTACACTTTATTTTTTAAAGTATACTCTACTTTTAAAGGATCCAACTCTATCAAACTACAATGGCGACAAAGATGGACCCACCCAGATGCCTTTTGTCTTGGTGGCTGGCACCACTAGTGGCCTCGGATGCCACTCAAATGAATTGCCATGAGGCTAAGAGGTAAGAACACAGTTTTCATATTGATGGTGAGAATTACCCATGAGGGAAATCCCTCACTGGAAAAGAATAATTCATCATACGTACGGGTTTTTTTTTTTGTGCGTTTAATATATACAAAGAAAAATATTGACATAACTCTGCATGACTTTAAAAGTAAATTTAGTAATAAAAATAGTATAAAAAATAAAAACTTGCATACATATATTGTGTACGTGAAATTTTATCCATACATGTGAGGCCTGTGTGTGAAAGAAATCTCGTCCGTTTCATGAGCATACACATAAAGTAGGCAATAATTGCTTATGAAAAAGAAGAAGCGCGTGAAAATGTAGAAAACGTTCAGAATAAAACTGTACAGAGTCGCAATTCAAATATATCATGTTCGTTGTTCACAATCAAGAGAAACACAATTCTTGCAGCCATAAAGCATGCTAGACCTCTATCCACATAAAAGGTACTTTCATTTTATAGAAAGTAAGAGTGAAAATTTTTGAATAACGAGTCATGATGATCGGTAATAGGCTTTGACTAAACTGATTATGTTCAGCGTGCAATTTTCAAACATCCCATTTTTCATATGCTGTATTTTTAATTTGGACTATTTCTTTTATTGATTCTACTACAACGAAATTTCTATGATTAATAAGATTACTGTCTGTAAGACTTACATATACAGAAATACAAAACTAAGCCTTCAGACGTTGATCGTGGTTGCAATGCCTTCAAAACAGCAAGTCCACTGGATTTTTAGGCTGATAGATATGTCATATGTGCAATGTGCACCTTAAGTACATTCTCATGCCGTAAATTGTTTATTCAGTGAGATCAGGGAGATCTTGCTGTTGGTCTAGACCAAAAAGAACTCTTACATAGAAAGACAGGACTTGCCAGCACATAAAGACCGAATTTTTTCATAATTTCCATGCAAATAAGTCAGATAATAATGAACCTATTATTCTCTGACAGCATATAAAAAACAACACTAGAAGACCAGACTAGCAGACATCATCACAAGAATAATAATACCTACTACTTGAGAAATGGGGTTGACATTTGATCAATCATCCTTCGCATATCTCTTGCTTAAAGATTACATGTTATGCTCCCAAGCAAATCTGGTCCTCGAATTGATAATAGTATACAAAATGGCATTGCAGTACAAACAAGGATCCACTTCATATTTTCTGTGCAGTAATTCCCTTCTTCCAATTTATAATATACAAATTTACAAAATCGCATTGCAGTAGGATCCATTTCATATTTTCTATGCAGTAATTCACTTTTCCCACTCTAAGTCTAAAACTTGTGGGTCCAGCTTCGATTGAAGCTCAGCCATGCCTCTGGACTGCCGTTGAGTCAGACGATCCCATCCCATAATGTGTGGCAATGCAAACTGCATCAAAAAGCAAAATTGACAAGAGATAAAAATGTAAAACAAGGCAAGGAAAATATACGGAAAAGTATGAAAGAAAGAGAAGCTCAGCATGTATGACTGGATCTAAAGCCACTTAGAAAGGGGGCGGGGACTAGGAACTGGATCTTGACCCAACAACGAACAATTATTCTGAGTGCAATCTATCTCAAGTAAATTATGCTCCAAGTCAACATTCTGAGTATGAGAGAGATTTTTTTTATAAGCCTTTTACAGGAAACACAATGATGGAACTGGTAGAATACTGATGTTATTTCAAGAATTGGGACAGAATGCCCAAGAAACAGAATTACAACAGAATACACGTACACTAACACAGGTTCGAGGCCTGTGTACCCTCCCTCTAAGCCAATGTGGCTCCCTTTCCTTACACAAAAGATGCGATACCCACTCCTATACAGTTTTCTCTATTTATATTTTCCCGACTATCCTAACTAATTAACCATTTAGTTAGGTCACATTGGGTTTGGGCTTATGTCTTCGGACATAAACTCTATTTACAGCAGGCCCAATGCCATCAATACTCCCCCCCAAAGCTTTCACCTTGTCCTCAAGGTGAAAAGAAGGAAAATTAAGCTTCAGAGAGGACACCGACTCCCAGGAGTTATCACATGGAGGAGCTCCCTGCCACTGGATGAGAAGCTCAGCTGCTCCTGCATCATCATATCGCAGAGCAATAGCCTCTGCTGGTTGTGTGTCCATGATCCAATCTGCAGATAGTTCAGGGGGTAGAGGATGGGACTGTTGGTCCCTAGGAATTGCTGTCTTCAATCTGCTCACATGAAAAACCGGATGGATTTTACTATAGGGAGGAAGCTGTAATTTGTAGGCTACTGCCCCCACCTTGTCCAGCACCTGAAATGGCCCGTAATAACGAGGACTCAAATTTTCATTTCTTCTCTTAGCCAAAGATTTCAGTCTATAAGGTTGGGCTTTTAAATAAACCCAATCTCCTATATTAAGGACCAAATCACAGCGTTTCTTGTCTGCTAGCACCTTCATCTGTTGTTGAGCCTTATCTAAATTGCTCCTTAATTCCTCCAGAAGCATGTCACGGTCGAGATGCAACTGTGATACAGCCTCCACCTTTGAAGGGAAAGCTGTCCCTTTAAACAACACAGGCGGGTCACGTCCATAAAGAGCTCTAAAAGGTGTCATTCTAATGGAGCGGTTGTAATTGGTGTTAAACCAATATTCGGCCCAACTCAACCAATGAGACCAAGAGCTCGGTTTTCTCCCCAAAGCACCTCAAGTAGGTCTCGAGACATCTATTAGCAACCTCTGTTTGCCCATCCTGCTTTGCGGGTGGTATGCGATCTTGAATTTAAGTCGTGTACCCGCTGATTTGAAGAGAGCAGTCGTAACTTACTCAAAAACAACTGGTCTCGGTCAGAAATAATGGATGTGGGAAACCCGTGCAGCCTTACTATCTCTTCCACGAAAATTTGAGCCACTTCTTATGCTGTGAAAGGGTGGGAAAGGGCCATGAAGTGGGCAAATTTGGTGAATCGATCCACCACCACCATAATAGTGTCTTTACCGTTGGATTTGGGCAACCCAGTAATAAAGTCCATAGTGACTTCACTCTAAACCTGAGTTGGGGTGGGTAAGGGTTGTAGTAACCCTGCTGGTGATAAAGTTTGGGCCTTATTCCTCTGACAGACATCACAGCTAGCAATAAGCTCCATAATATCCTTTTTCATGCCTTCCCAGAAAAAATTTCCAGCCAGCCTTTTATAGGTTCTCAAGAATCCCGAGTGACCTCCAAATGAGGATGCATGGAAATCGTGAAGTAAATCAGGAATCCTCGGAGATGAGCGAGGAAGGACCAGTCTCCCCCTATAAAATAGTTGGCCATTCTTCAAGGAATAAGCAGGCCAAGCTTGGGGTTGGCTAACCAACTCCTGTACAATCCTCTTTAGCTTGGGATCTTGCTGAATCTCCTCACATAATGCCCCCCAATCCTCCTGAACAGCTACAGAAACAGCTGCATACATCATTTGGCGAGACAAAGCATCAGCAGCTGCATTTTCTTTTCCTGGCCGGTACTGGATATCAAAATCGAACCCCATTAGTTTGGAAGTCCATTTAAACTGCTCCTCTCCCAAAATCCTCTGATCAGTCAAAAATTTCAAGGATCTTTGGTCAGTTCTAATGATAAAATGTCTTCCAAGGAGGTAATGACGCCATTTCTGCACCGCAAAAACAATTGCCATCAATTCCTCTCATAAATGCACCTCTTTTGCTCCCTTTCATCAACGCTTGACTGAGGTACGCTACCGGTTTTTCCTGTTGCAACAACACAGCCCCGATTCCCTTGCTAGACGCATCGGTTTCTACCACAAATTCTTGGTTGAAATCTGGAACAGCCAAGACTGGTAGTGTTGTCATAGCGGCTCTCAATGTTTCAAAAGCATTCTGAGCCTCTACTGACCATTGAAAATTGTCTTTCTTTAATAACTCCGTCAAAGGTTTAGCTATTTTACCGTAATGTTGGACAAACCTGCGGTAATAGCCGGTGAGCCCCAAAAAACCCCTCAAACCTTTCACATCCTTAGGCACGGGCCACTGCACCATGGCTGCAATCTTTTTAGGATCAGCTGCAACCCCCTCTGCTGAAACTATATGCCCCAAATACTCCACATAATGGCCTCCAAAACAACATTTCTTCTTATTCACCACCAATTTATTGGCTAACAAGAGCTGGAAAACCTCCCTCAAATGGCTCAAATGAGAGGTCACATCTTTACTATATATCAAAATATCATAAAAAAAAACCAGAGCAAACCTTCTTAAGCAAGGTCTCAGCACTTCATTCATCAGCCCTTGAAAGGTAGAAGGAGCGTTAGTGAGACCAAATGGCATTACCACAAACTCATAATGCCCTTCATGAGTCTTAAACGCCGTTTTCTCAATGTCCTCTCCCCTCATACGAATTTGATGATATCCCGATTTCAAATCCAATTTAGAGAATATTGTAGCCCCTGCCAATTCATCTAGCAACTCATCTATAATTGGAATAGGAAATTTATCGGGAATTGTCACCTTATTCAAAGCTCGGTAATCGACGCAAAACCTCCAACTACCATCTTTCTTCTTTACTAAGATCATAGGGCTAGCATAAGGACTGGTGCTTGGCCTAATCATCCCAGTCTCCAACATTTCTTTCACAAATTTCTCAATCTCAGATTTTTGATAATGAGGATACCGGTAAGGACGAACATTAGGTATTTCAGCTCCTGTTTTCAGAAGTATAGCATGGTCACATCTCCTCAAAGGTGGCAGCCCTGTGGGTTGTTGGAAAAGCTCCCCAAATTCCTGAATTAGAGCTTGGATCTGTTCAGGAATGGCCTGCTGTCCTTGTGGTTGTTCTTCTGGAACTCTTCTGACATCCACCACGAAGCCCTCATCCTCATCTCTAAATGACTTCACTAGTGACTTCAGTGAAGTTGCAGCCTTGCACAGTGAGGGGTCTCCTTTTATGATGTGTATCCTTCCTTCCTTCTTGATCTTCAATGACAATTCTCTGAAATTTGCAGTGATGTTGCCCAAACTCGCCAACCAGTCCAGCCCCAAAACTAGCGCCGGCCCTTTCAACTCAAACACATAAAAATCATCTTTGCACCTCTAAGTTCTCAGAATCGCATCTTACCTTTCTACAACACCCTTCGCTTTTCACCTTGTGGCCATCCCCCACTTCCACCATAAAAGATGGGGTGGATGTGATTTTCAGACCCACATTCCCTACCAAATTCTGAGCAATAAAACTGTGGGAAGCTCCACAATCAATAAGCACTATTACCTCCACTCCCTGTACTCTCCCTTTTAATTTGAACGACCTCCCCCCCGTCAACCCCATCAAACTATTATATCCCAACACAATTCCTCGGTCATCCCATCTCTCCTCCTCTTCTACGGTAATTTCAGCCTCAGGCTTTTCCTCCTCATTGTCATCTTCCACCAGTAACAGCCGCAACTGTTTATTTTTACATACATGGCCACTTGAATATTTCTCATCACACCTAAAACACAATCCCTTCCTCATTCTGTCATAATATTCTGCATCAGGCAATTCCCTAAAATTCCTCCCTCTCCTACTGACATTGGCTGACTCTTGGGTTTTGGGCAGGGGGGTTTTATCATGGGTCCCGGTTGAAGAAGACCCCATTAGACTCCCCGAACTTGCCCCTTTCCACCCCGAAACGTTATTTGTATGTGACCCCTTCCAAATTTCACTATTATAGGACACCACAGTATTTTGAGCTCTGGTTCTACTGTTAACCATGGTTCTTGCATTCGAGACACCATTCCATCCCCTTTCCATCAAGTCTTTGATCATTTCTTCATTTTTTTCATCAATAAGCTGAGCCAATTCCATCATATCCCTCAAAGAATTCACCTTGTGCACCCTCAATTCCCTCCTTATCCCTTCCTTCAACCCACTCAAGAAAATGCTCCTCAAGAATTGATGGTCTGAAATTCTCAAGGACCCAGCATAGATTTCAAACTGCTTTCTATACTCCCTTACTGATCCATCCGCTTGCTTTAATGCCATTAGCAATTCATAGGGATTCTGGGCAGCCGAGGGGTGAAATCTTCGAATAATGGCCTCTCTGAAACATAACCAAGAAACCTGCCCGTCTCCTCCTTCCCACCAATGAAACCATGACAGTGCCTGCCCCTCCAACGCCAAAGATGCCACCTTAAGCTTTTCTTCCTCAGGAACCCCTCTAATTTCAAAGAACCTCTCGAGTTTATGCACCCAATTACACGCATCTTCCCCTGTTTCTTCCCCTTCGAACAGGGGAAGCTCCATCTTGCGCCACCGTTCCTCCCCCCCATGGGTTTGCGCACCTCTCAGATTATTCTCCCCTTCGGAATCGCAGTGGGTCTCCACCCTCGGTCCTCCATTCCCTTGGATTGCTGAATCCAACTTACGCAAGATTTCTTGGATGTTGTTCTCCACCGAACTCATACGAACATCACTCATCTGCCTCCATTCTGCAAAGTCCTCACACCTTCGCTCCAAGGCTTCCGTCCTTGACTCCATTCGTGTGCTCACCATGCGCGACTAACCTCCCAAGACGAACGGGCTTTGATACCAGTTGATGGAACTGGTAGAATACTGGTGTTATTTCAAGAATTGGGACAGAATGCCCAAGAAACAGAATTACAACAGAATACACGTACACTAACACAGGTTCGAGGCCTGTGTACCCTCCCTCTAAGCCAATGTGGCTCCCTTTCCTTACACAAAAGATGCGATACCCACTCCTATACAGTTTTCTCTATTTATATTTTCCCGACTATCCTAACTAATTAACCATTTAGTTAGGTCACATTGGGTTTGGGCTTATGTCTTCGGACATAAACTCTATTTACAGCAGGCCCAATGCCATCACACAATTATATATATTCAACAGTATTTGAATCATCAGTTGATGTGAATGAGTTTAACATGGATTAAAAAGAAGCATTTACAACATAGGGCATAAATAGGCAAGAGCCAAGACATATCTCTCACTCTCTGTGTAAATCTCTTATATTTGTAATTAAAATAGAAATATCTTTATCTTTCAATATTCTTTTTGTTGGTGACAAAATTCTTGCAAACTTCAGAACAATTACAGTGCATTTGTATTTGGATTAACAAATGCCACCTAGCAAGTCAATGTGAAGAATACACAAATACTTCTTACAAAATCTTATCCATTATAAGCCAAAAGCCATCAATGTCATATGAAAATAAAACAGTGGTTTGCCAACATGACAAGATGTGCAATACCCTTTCAATGATGCTAAGAAAAAAAAACAGAAACCTATCTGGCACTTGGAATCTAAATTCTGGATCAGAAAGCTGCTAAAGTTAATGGGCTACAAATGTAGAATCAATATTCAAGACATTTTTATAATGCATTAACCAAGGTTTCATGATGAGAACCGCTTAATGGAACAACAGGTACATAAAAGGACAGGACAATTGTTTTCTTTATCTCCTCAAATGCTAGAAAGAAAAGTAGAAAACTGTTGATAAGATAAAATAAGATAATAGAAAACCCCTTCATTCTTACATATTGCTAGCAGTAACTCAGCAGCCTATAACTTGTGAAAGCTACAATGTAATTGCCATGATTAATGTAATCTTATGAAAAGCTAAGCAGAAATAAGGCATACACTGCAAGCTGTCTTCATCACAGCAAACTCAGCAGTTGCGACAGGAACAATAAAGTATTCTTTGGTTTTAAAAAGATTGTTGACAACAGCTGCCAAAAGAAGGTGACACATTGGGTGAGCATATGGAAAGCATTGTGCAACCCAAAATGAGTGGAAAAGGAGAAATTTTAACAACATTAAATCTTACTCAATGACATGAAGTAGCCATTGTTGTTTGCATGAGGCTTAATTGATAAGCTCTTCCTTACTTGACCAGCATTACTGCAGCATATAGTGCTTACTAAACCATCACCAATTAACTTTCAAATGGTACAAATATAACATACTTTGTCTTTAGTAGGTTAGAGCTACATGTAATTCTAATTCAATCCTATGATAGTTCTCTCACAAGACAATTAATTGGCCGTCAAAAACTAATCCAAGAGACTTGTTATGAAACTAACCTTGATAACATTGACGGGTCATGAAAGAATTCACAGGAATCTTGAGGGCCCATGGTTATCAAAGAACCAACTTCTGTTGCCGAGAGAGCAAATCTCTACAAAAAGGTAATTACTAATAAGTAGCGAAAGAGATAATGGAATGTCAACAGATTCTATGTTAGTTTCGTCCTGCAAGTATTATTATGGCTACTAATCTGAACACTGGAAACAAGATATAAGGGCAACTTGACAATATATCTTTTTCTATCCAGGAAAAAAAAGAACTTGAAAATATGTCACAGCCTAGATACTTCTTAACCATGCAAATGATGTGGCTTGCTGAGCCGAGCTTCAAACAAGAAAGTACACTCAGTCACTCAGAAATTAAAGAGATAAGGGGGAAAAAAGAATAGAATAAAAAAACTTACCTGTCTCTTCTCCCAGTCATATTTGCGTTCCCCAACGGCAGGCATGAAAATCATCATTATCGAACCACGACGATCAACTATGACGGCCCCAGACTATGCCAAGTAAAATTGATAAATAAGAAGTATTGGTTAACACCAGAAAAGATGTATTTAATAAATTGTGAAAAAGGAAACTAAAAGCTTACATCCAACTTAGTGAAAGTTGGAAGACAAGGACTCAAAGAAAGTGCAGCTTTGCCCTTGTAAACAGAATAAGGAGCAAATATTCGATCTGAAGCATATCCTGCAAATTAATAATGGGAAAACAGATGCAGATCCTGGTTCAATGTTAGCCAGAAGAAATAGCAAATCCAAAAAATGATTGTATAAAGCAATGCCTTTTGCAGCATAATTATCTGTAGCAGTAGAAAAGCCAGCTGAGTAGGTAGAACCATGCAGATGCCATAGACAGTCTCTAACATCAGCTCTCCTAGATGACAGGGTTTCCAATAACTGATGCCTGTTTAGCAATGAGCCAATGACAATGGGAAAACCAAATTAAACCATAAAATTATTGTTGAAAACATCGGAATGTTATTTATCATTACAAGCACTCCATTAATTTGTTTGTGATAAGTATTATTGCACAGACATCTAATTTAGAGAAATTGCAAAAAACCTAAATATGTCTTATCATCTTGCTAGGTGCATTTTAAATTATCAAAAGCATTTCTATTATTGTCCATTGAGTGAGACTATGTGCCACAACCCACAATGTTTATATAACATGAGAACAGTTATATTTTCATAACATAGTAAGTAAGCCATTGTAACCTTCCACTTACTTTAGCCAGTAGAATTAGATTTATTCCGTTAAGTTGTTAACAAAGGTGTGGATCAAAACAGAATGTTATGATTTGCTAATCATTCTATTAATTAACCTAGCATAAACTTTTAACAGAAATGGCATAATTACTTATGGGAGTGTAACATGGAAGTCAGTGGTAATCCTATTGCATCTCGAGATTCAATTTAGGCAATTTGCAAGAAATTTAATCATTAGAAACATACTTTGAAATAGAAAGGAAACAATCAGCAGAGTGAATAGCCAACAGCAGAACCAAAGCAATAGAAAGTTTATTTCGCATCTCACATTCAGTTGTAAGATCCCAAAACTTGACGTTTCCGAAACCCGTATAAATGGGAAAATGTAAATAGAGTTCAAAGTTGATACACAGCACAACACAACACGAGTAACGGATTCAACATACCTGGAAGCCAGTACGCGACGTAGCTTGAACATTTTCTATTTCGAATAGTGTGACCGAGGGAGGATGTACTTGTAGTTGTAGGGGTGGGGGTTTATTTATATTTTTTTGCAGTTGCTGAAGCTCAAGAACTCAAATCAAAAATTCAACTTCACCCTGGTACTAATAGTTTCCTTCCTCGAAACGACGCCATTATCTGAATAACATTGTCGTAACTTCAGTTATCGGCCAGCCCGACTCCAAATGAAAATATATGAATTGATTTAATTGTATTTGAAATGTTAAAAAAATTAATTTAATTTTAAAATTTTATAAATTTTAATTATTTAAATTTATAATTTTTTGTAAATATGATAAAATTGGTTAGAATTTGATTATTTTATTTTTATTAAATTTTTTACTTTATAATAATATAAGAGTAAAAAAGTAAAATAATAAAATTAATTCATTTTTAAATGAGTTCTAAATATAAAAATTAATTTCTAAAATCAATTGAAATTTAATTTGTTATAATGAATTTTAAACATATAATTTGATTTTTAAATTAAATCAATTAAATTCAAATTAAATCAAATCAATTTAATTTTTAATTAATTTCAAACATAAAAATAAAGATGCCAAAGGTGGAAATAGGCTGTACGACCTAACAGGAATCCTACAGCCTAACCTACTTTAGGCTTAGTTTGTCATAACTTATTTATCAAACAAGACATGTTTAAGCTTTTAAAAAGACGTATTTAACTGAATAGTTAAGGCCTAAGCATTTAAAAAAGTCTATTAGGCCTAATAGAATGACATATTTATTTATTATAATAACATAAAACTAAAAATCAATAATATTTATATAATTTATTAGCTATATATTACTATAATTTATTTATTTTATATACAATATAATAATTTTGTTAAAAGTTAAAAATATTTAAAATATATAATGTATGAGCTTATTAGTTTATTTGAAAAGTTTTATCTAATATAAGCTCTTAAAATGACTTTTAAATTAGGTCAAACTTTATATTTTTACAAAAAATATTATGACAAACTCAAAATAAAACCCTATAAGTAATAAGTTAGGTTAAATTTATTTAAAGTAAAACTTAACACAATCTAATTTATTTCTACTCTTAAAAATGCCCTCGTGCGTATAACACAACAACTAAATGGGATTTGACCTAGCCCATCTCAATTATAATGAAAATGTTATTTATTTTTTATTCTCTTACTTTGAATACGACTTATTCTTATCATGCAAATGACTCTTTTAATATATTTAGTATCCTCTTATATATATTTTATTCGAATTTATCTTTCTTGTAAGAAAATATTCTTTTTATAATTAAAAAAATATTTAAGTCAAATTTAAACTCGAGCTTCACTAATTTGTGTTGTTTCTTAAGAAAGCCCCGCCCAAATTCAACAAGCTTAGCTCATGATCACCTTACTTATAATATATAGGGAAAATGACTTTATAGGTTGGCTTAGGGAAATTTTTTTTTTTATTCATTTTAAAAATTAACTAAATATTTAAGTATATTAACTAATAATTTACATATGATTAATCACGTATCAAGTATCAAAATGAAAATTAATTATTGATTAACTGTATATAAATTATTGATTAATATAATTAAATACTTAATTAATTTTTAAAGCAAATCAAGAGAGAATTTTTTTTCCAAACCAATCTAAACATCATTTTCCCTTCATATACTAGCGTATTGACAAGCACATCATCCTTTATTTTTTGTTCATGCAATTACATTTTGAGACAACATCCTTTTCCCTTAACTTTTCAAACACTATATACCATAACAATAAATGTATTGGCTTTTATGCAAAATAATCATTCTCATAAAGAAATAGATGTGCTAATTACATTTTGAGTTAATATATGTAACAAATGAGTGGTGATATTCAAGCTTCAAGCCACTTGTCTTTCTTAATCTCAAAAGCTCCTCCATCATAAAATTGTGAATAAGATAACGGGCATCCAGTTTCAATCTACAATAGGGGGTGAAGTCCATGAAACATATAACTAGCATTTCATAAAAAACTTTAAACGACATAGAGCATTATGGGGTACATAAAGAGCATATCA